>JTEE01000288.1:405514-468393 GCA_002896455.3 Chlorella sp. ArM0029B
AGGAGGGGCACACACACGGCCAACACCCCGCACAGTTACTAAACTTCGCGCCCCGGTGTTCTCCGCACGGCTGGGACTTCCAACAATCCTCTGTAGGTGAGTTTAATGGTGGGCAAACCGCACCCGGGGCGGCAGCGCTGCACATCGGCCGGCCGGCCCTTAGAGGGGGGTGCGTACAGATGGCAGTGGCGCATCCCCCACCCCCGCCATCCCTGCCCCACATCCCTGCCATCCCTGGCTGTGGCCCCCATCCCCCATCCCTGCGTGACAACCTCGACACCCATCCCTCTGTGCTGGTGCCGCCCCTCAGGCAAGTGTGGGGCGGGCGAGGCGCGAGAGGAGGCAGCAAAGGGGGGCGCAAACAAAGCAGTGCATGCACATGCAGGACAGGCAACAGAGATGAGCTGGGCGCTGTGCCGGCTGCCTGGCGCAGCGAGGAGACAGGGGGGGATGGGTGACTGGGGAACGGGCAACAGGACGGGCAACTTTCCTCTTGGGTGCGCCGTGGCTCTGGGGCCACCTGGGCGGGCTTTCCGCAGCACCTCGCTGCGTCCCTTCGGAGCCTGCCCGGTCCTTTTGGCCCCCCCTGCCACTGTGCCTGCCCATCTCCCTGTTGGGCATGCCTTGGGTAAGCTGCTCTGAATATGGTCCTGCTCTAATTCTTGTACCGCGCAGCACAGGTTTGCGCTGAATCGACTGGTGACCCACCCACAAACAGAGACGCCGAGGCCCCCCACCTCCCCGTGTTTGGGGGCCACCTTTCTCTGGCACGGGCGCCTGGGTGGGAGCAAGCCAGCTTACAGAGGCACCGAGCGGAAGTGCAGACCACCGGCAGAGCACCTCGAGGAAGCATAGGAAGAGAAGTTGGGAAGGGCATGGGAAGGAAAGGCGGCAGGACAAAATGAGCAAGACGTAGGAAGGGCATGGGAAAGGCAAGAGAAGGCATGGGAAGACATGAGAAGACATGGAAAGACATGGAAAGACATGGCAAGTGCATGGCAAGGCATGGGAAGGATGGGAATGGCATCATGATGGAAGGCATGAAAGGGAAAGGCAGCCAGGACATAATGAGCAATCCATAATGGGGGCGAGTCTCTCAGAGGGCAGTCTTTCAAATGGCAGTGCAGGCGGCACATGGGGAGGCGGGGAGGGGAGGAAAGAAGAGACAGAAGGCACCACGCCTCGGCACCGGGTAAAAAAGAACAGGTGCGATGAACAATTGCTCAAGGCCTTCGCTCAAGAGGCACCAATGTTGCTGGTGGCAGGCAGCAGGTGCACCAGGGGCTGCTCAGAACTCGCCATGATGGCGAGCATCACCCAGCCCAGCGCAGCAGCTCCGAGGTGCTCAGGCCCCCACAGGCTCGGGCATGGCAGAGGAGTGGTGCTCCTCAATCAGCCACTCTCCGCCTGCAGCATGGTGTGGATCAAACAGTCAATCATTCAAATAACCACATTGAAGTTCAAGTCCAGGCGGGAGCCAGCAATGGTCTCATGGGACAGGGTGGGGGGTGAGTGTAACAGAATGCAGTTTGTAGCAAAGAAAAATATAGCTTCGGGTGCGTGCGCTGGCTGACTGCGATTCACCGCGCTTCATGCCCCTGCTTCTGCTGCTGGTGCCGCTGCTTTCAGTACTGCCGCTTCTGGGCCAGCCTTGCTGGCCGCCGCCCGCTAGAGCTTTCTGCCTGCCTGTGGGGCCCCGGGCGCTTGCCCCCGCAGGCTCCCAGCCCTGCCAGCGGTTCGCTCGCTACACCAGCACTGCGGGCAGCAACCCACCCCTCCACCAACTCGGCACCAACTCCGCACCAGACAAGCACAGCAGGCAGCAGGGCAGCAGCAGTCAGGGCAGCAGCAGTGTTTCCAGCCCTGCCACCTGTTCCCTCGCTACAGGGCAGCAGCAGGCAGGGCAGCAACAGGCAGCAGGGCAGCAGGGAGGCGGCAGGGAGGTGGCAGGGAGGCAGCAGGGTTGCAACAGGGCAGTGCACAGGCAGCAGGGGCAGGGAGGCAGCAGGGAGGCAGCAGGGCATCAGCCGGCCCGGCAGCAGAGCACCATAAGCAGGCAGGCACAGCAAACGCAACCGCACCAACGTGCAAGAGCAGGCTCACCAAACTTCTTATAGACGTAGGTGTAGCGGGCCTGCACCTTGCTGGGCTTGCCATCCACGGTGAGGTCAAAGGTGCTGCAGGGAGAGGCAGGGGCGGCGGGAGGGAGGGGGCGAGAGCATGGGTGAGCAGAAATCGTTGTCATCAGCATTCTTAGATGTAACACACATACGCACACGCGCACACAGCATGCTGATGGTGGCGACTGTAGCGAAGCGGGCTGGGCGGCATGCTGGCTAGTTCGTTGGTTGGTTGGTTACGAGCAACGTCGACGGGGCCGTGTGTAGGCATGAGACACGGGATGTTACTGACTAGATGCCGGGGGCAGGTATGAGACCAGGGATTTGAGTGGGTGCAAGCAGATGCGGGTCGGGCAGTGCCATCCGTTGGTGCAGCATCCCACTGGCTGCCACGTCATCATCAGATCAGATCCCTTAGCAGCCGCAGAAGTGCCCCGCACTCACTAGATGCCAGAGTTGATGGCCACGTCCTCGCGGCCGCCCAGGAAGCGCACATTGCTCTCGTTGATGGTGCCAAACGGCTTGAGCTTCAGGAAGCTGGTGAAGTAGTCAACCTGCAAGTGGGAGGGTGAAGGGGTCCGAACGTCTGAAACTCCGGATTTTGCTGTTCCCAATTGCTGGCGTTCCTTTTATTGTTCCACTTGCTGGATGACACATCTGCGGCACACTTTTGTGTCCCTGCGGCGCTGTAAAAGAATGAGTGGATGGGAGAAGGGGGTGCAGGTATGAGATTTGCAAACGGGAGGGGGAGCATGGGCCAACTTGAGTGGGCAACTTGTGCCGGCACCGGCGCCAGTGCCGCTGCCACACCCACCCCACCCCACCCTCAACCCAGTCATGCACTCACAGGCAACTGCAGCGCTGCGCAGCACCTGGCACCCCCACACCCATGCATCCCACACGACTGTGTGCAAGCGCGCTTGACGGGTGGCAAGCAGGTGCTCCGAGCTGGGTGAATGAGCAGCATGAGCCTTGCAAAGCACTCTTACAGACAGGGCATGAGGTGGGATTGCAGAACACAAATACCCCCTGCCTGCAGCCACCACACCCATGCATCCCACACACCTTAGTGGCGGCATCGGCACGGAGCACTGCCCAGCCCATGGCAACCCCACACCCATCCCACACACACATGCATCCCACACACCCCGTAACCCACACCCATGCATCCCACACCCCATGCATCTCACACACCCCAAGCACCCCACACCCATGCACCCCACACACCCTGTAACCCACACACACCAATCACACCACACCCATGCATCCCACACACCCCATGCAGCCCACACCCCCATGCATCCCACACACCTTGGTCTCGGCATTGGGGCGCGCCAGGTTGGAGACCGTGGGCAGCAGCACGGCATCGTCGGCGTACAAAGATGCCACGATTTCGGGGTCCCCCGTCTGCAGAGCAGTGTTCCACTTGTCGAAGAGTGCGGCCACCTCAGCCAGCTTCTCCTCGTCGCTCTTCACGGGCTCGGGCATGGCAGAGGAGTGGTGCTCCGTGATCTTGTACACGCCGTCGACCTTCTTGTACAAATGTGTAGCGGGCCTGGACCTGCAGCAGCAGCAGCAGAAGAGGAGGACGATTATGGGTACAGAGCGACGGCATGGGGTGATGGAAACCGATAGGAAGTCAAGCCAAAGGCATCAGGTAGGTACCATTGGACCTGCAGCCGCGTGTGTGAGTTTGGATTGGGATTGGGATCTGTGCTGTGCTGTGCTGTGCTGTGCTGTGCTGTGCTGTGCTGTGCTGTGCTGTGCTGTGCTGTGCTGTGCTGTGCTGTGCTGTGCTGTGCTGTNGTGCTGTGCTGTGCTGTGCTGTGCTGTGCTGTGCTGTGCTGTGCTGTGCTGTGCTGTGCTGTGCTGTGCTGTGCTGTGCTGTGCTGTTTTGGGACAGGGCCGTCCACCAGAGCGTGCACACACAGAGGGAAGGTGCGGCAGCACGGCAGGCAGCACAGCAGGCAGGCAGGCAGGCAGCACGGCAGGCAGCATAGCGACATAGCAGGGAGGCCGAGTGGCGTGCCAGCAGAGGGGTAGGGGTGGGGGAGGGGCACTTGGGGATGAGCAGCTGTCGGAGCCAAACAAGCATCATGCATGGCAACAGCAAGCGCGCTTCCAGCATGTGCAGATGCTGATGAGGGCAGCTATGGCACCCAAAGGGCCCTTCACTCATGAATGGCAGCACAAGCGGTACCCGCAAGTGCAGATGCTAACGAAGGACAACACTGCTGCTGCAGTTGCAGCTGCTATTGATGCCATCCTGCTGCTACGGTTGCCATGTCTTTGCTGCTGCCGCTGCTGCTGTTGCCATGCCTTTGCTGCTGCTGCCATGCCATGCCCCCTGCTGCTGCTGCTGTGGCACCCACCGTGCCGTCCTTGGTCTTGAAGCTGTAGATGCCGGAGTTGATTCCGGTGTCGCAGGCGTCGTCCAGGCAGCGCACGTGGGCCTCATTGATGGTGCCAACCGGCTTGAGCTTCAGGAACTTGGTGAAGTAGTCGATCTGTGAGAAAGAAACACAGAAAGGAAGGAAGACAGAATGAATACACGTTTTCAAAGGGGGAGGGGAAGTAGTCGATCTGTGTGGGTGGGTGGAGAGGGGGAGGCACTAGTGTTTGTTACCGTGTATGTTACAGTCACACCCCGCATAGGAGGCCCTGTTGAGCGGGTACCATGGAGGGAGGGCTGGTGGCCTGTGCAAGGAAGATAATGGCTTTTTTTTGTGCCAACTTCTTTTACCTTTGGCACAGACGAAAACAGCGTGCGCAGCGCAGTCAAGCCTGTGTCGAGGGCATCAGGCAAGCAGGCAGGCAGCCAGCGCAAGCAGGCAGGCAGGCAGGCAGGCAAGCAGGCATGCAGGCAGCGCAGGCAGTCAGGCAGGCAGGCAAGCAGCGCAAGCAGGCAGGCAGGCAGGCAAGCAGGCAGGCAGGCAGCGCAAGCAGTCAGGCAGGCAACGAGGAAGCAGGCAGGCAGGCAGCGCAAGCAGGCAGGCAGGCAACGAGGAAGTAGGCAGGCAAGCAACGAGGAAGCAGGCAGGCAAGCAGGCAGGCAGCCAGCGCAAGCAGGCAGGCAGGCAACGAGGAAGCAGGCAGGCAGGCATCGAGGAAGCAGGCAGGCAGGCAGGCAGCGCAAGCAGGCAGGCAGGCAGGCGATGCGCAGCAAGAGAGGTGCGCCTCACCCGGCTCTCGCGGTCCTCGCGGGGTGTGTTGGACACGGTGGGCAGCAGGACGGCGTCCTCGGCGTACATGTCGGCCACGGTCCTGGGGTTGCCGGTCTGCAGCGCCGCGTTCCACAGGTCGAACTGCATGGCCAGCACCTGCTCCGGGGTGAGCACGATCTGCAGCAGGGGGCGGGGGCGGGGGCAAGGAGAAGCCAGGGGGTCAGCCAAGGTTGCGACATGCCTGCCATGTGAATCAGAATGGGTGAGGATGAGCTGCAGCAGGGGGCGGGGGCGGGGAGTGAAAGCCTGAGGCGGTGCAGGGGGCGGGGGCGAGGAGTGACAGCCGGGGGAAGGGGCAAGGTGAAAGGGTCAGCCAAGGCTGCAACATGCCCTGTGAAAGCCGTCATCAGCGGGCTCGCAGGCTCGTGCCATTGCCCTCTGCACAAGCACAGCCACGCAGGGGATGGGGGCAGGGAGAGGGCCGGGAAGGAGGGAGGCTCACAGGCTCGTGCCCTTGCCCTCTGCACAAGCACGGGCATGCTGGGGAGGGGGCAGGGAGGGGGCGGGGAAGGGGGGAGGTTCACACGCTCGTGCCCTTGCCCTCTGCCCAAGCACAGCCACGCAGGGGAGGGAGTTCAGGAAGGGGGCGGGGAAGGAGGGGGTGCATTGGTGCGGCGCTGGGCAAGGGAAGGGGCGGCACTGCAGCCCGTGTGGGACGGGAGGAACCGGTGTCCTGGACGGCGTACCCACGGGTGTAACAGCGGGCAGCAGGGGTGTGCAGGTCGTGTGCACGCAGCAGCGGGCGCACTTCCGGGGCCCGTGGCCGTGCTGCCAGTACGAGTCGGGTGTGCGGTACGGGGTGCATGCGGATGGGGCGGGTGTACCAGCGGGCAAGAGCGGCAGCGGAATGTGCAGGTGGTGGGCAGGCGGCGGGCGCACATGTGGTGAAGTCCCGGGAGAAAAGTAGGCAGCGCGCCTAACCTTAGAAACTAACTTTAGAATCCTCACCTCAGCCACATGAGCGGGCTCAGCAGATGGTGTGGTCTGCAGGGTGCGTGCGGCGGAGGCCGTGAAGGCCAGGCACGCCAGCGGGATGGCCACCGTCTTCATCTCGAAAGCTACTACGGCAGCACGCACACAACTCCGGCCTGCACGCGTGGATGGGAGTGTTTTGAAGGCAGGGGTTCAGTGGGCGAGGCAACACGCACTGCACATGCTCTGGATGGCAGCGTTTGCAAGGCCTTGGCTCATCAGCCACAATCTTGAAGTAGGACGGGCAGTGGGGTGATCATGACCCACCAGCAGTTGCAAAGTGTGCTCCAGAAACGCTGCCGGGGAGCCAGGTGAGTGCCAATTGAGTGGACAAAAGCGCGATCGCGGCCTTTATAGAAGTGTCGACTCGCGTGGTAGTAAATTGTACTGGTAGTGTTTGTGGCTGTAGTAAGTGGGGCACCTACAGCACGTCCAGCACTTGTCAGCCCCAAGTGCTTCACCACTGCCGTACCTCACTCCAGGCTGACCTCCCCACCTCGCCATAAGCTCGCCCCCGTCTTCAATTGAGCCCGTTGGCCATTCGGTGCCATCGCCAAACATACATCCGGGCGCCAGCTGGCGCCACTTGCTGCTGCTGGCTCCCCCCTCCCAAACGTCACACCACATTTCAACAGCCCAAACTGTCCACGATCTCCTTCAAGCGCATTGCCTGTTGATTAGCAACCTTACAGCAGCCCAGGCCGGCTTTGCTGTGGCACCACCGGGGGGGGGGGGGGGGGGGGGGCCCAGATTTTGTCCCATATTTGGCGCCAACGCCATTTGGCACATACCGGTGGAGCAACCTGTTTCTCTATTTTCTTCACCCAGTTTGGCCGACAGCACCACTGGGGGTTATCTGGTGCACGCGGATTTCACGGCAGGGGAGCCATGCAAAGTGCTCGGCGGCGGCAAAAGCCTGGCGGGGTGTGTGGGCTGAGGGAAGGGGCAGCATGCGGAGTAGAGTGCGCAGGGGCAGGGCAGCAAGGGCTGGCGGGCCCGTGGGGGCTGAGGGAAGGGGGAGCACCCTTGCCGACTTCAAGCGGAGGCAGTCGCACCACTACAGCCATGAAAGGCCTGCCCTGCCGCCCCTGCTGCGCCCGCCCGCCTTTTGAAGAAGCACTGCCCCTGTGCTGCCGCCGCCGCCACCGTGCGCGGCAGCCGCTCCTGTAAGAGCTGCACCAGCGGGACACCTTTTGCCTTGCACACAGATAGCGGCCAGTTCGGCTGGGCAGCTCCAAAGGCGCTGGAGAGGGTCGGCAAGACGGCGCGAGCGGTGCGATGGGGGCGGGCAGCGCCGTGCGGCAGGAAGGGGGCGCAAACCTGCCCTGCCCTCCCTGCCCCGCCCCGCTGCTGTTTGCAAGCCAGCTGCGGCCTGTTTGCTGTTGGCAGCCCACCCAATGCATCGAGTGCCTGGTGTGAAGTTCGTGTCAAGTGTTCCTGGGGCATGAGGCACGCCCATGACTGCTAGTGGCGCATGTAGTCGCGGGCTGGCTGGCACTTTTGGCATGCCGGCACTGCCCCCTAAATGCCCGCCCCCTGGGTGTCGGCCGTGGGCCGCGCCTGGCGCACAGGCCACTGTTGAATGCATGCTGCCAAACCGCCTGTGCTGGTGTCGTTGCCTGTCTTTTGGGTTTTTTAGCCATACAACTGGCCCCCATGGACTGCGCATGTTCCCTCTGAAAGCTGAGGACCACCAGAGAGGCAGGCAGGCCCGTGAGCGGCGGCACGAGAGGAGAGCAGGGGTCACGACAGTTCAGCGGCCGCGGGGTGGGGAGCATTGGGAAAGGGATTTAAGAGGTGCAGACGGTTCCACGTGGTGTGAGAGTCTTGGCGTGATTTCCTGGCGCATAGATGAGCGAACCGGATGGCACCCACCCGGCGTTGCCGTTGGCGCTGCGCCGTGCTGGCGCCAGACCGCCCTCACCAGCTTTGCCAATCTCACCTGATGTGCGATTTTGGCGCAACTGTGACCCATCGTATCTTCACGATGTTGAGTTGCAGCGCGCAGCGCCTCGCCTGTCGCCCGCCCTCGCGGCGGGCGCTGCGCAGAAGGTCGGCGCCGGAGCATGTTTCGAGATCGGGGCGAGGTGAGCTGAGCCTGGCGCTCCACCTTGTAGTGAAAAGCGCCATACGCCAAGCCGCGGGGCACAGCATTGGCTCTCAGTCGCTCCCTGCATTCCGCTTTCTGCATTCCGCTTTCTGCTCCCTGCAGGTCTGGACCGGCAAACCAGCAGCCTACAAGTGCATCACAGGGGTGGCGCCAGCAGCAGCGGGACGGTTGCAGCAGTGGCGGGGCTTTGCAAGCGGCGGCAGCGACAGTGGCAGCGACAGCGGCAGTACCAGCGGGCCAGACACGGCTGCCAAGCTGCTGTTCTTGACACAAGTGCTGGGCGTGTCATCCGTGGAGCAGTGCATTGAGCAGTACGGCGGCTACGTGAAGACTGGGCTGGAGTCCATGGGCGTGATTTACAAGCTGGCGCAGGTGAGGCGTGCCAGCAGGGCATGTGCAGGTGTTGTGCTTGCCCGTCCAAAACTATATTGAGCCTGCAAATGTTTAGGCAGGGCATGACTGTGCATGTGCATGCGCCTGACACCACTCAAATGTTGCAAACGCAGGAGCGTGCCTCCTCTAATGGTATTACCGCCAAGCGCTCTGGGATGAGCAATGCCGAGATGCACCAGTTTGTGCATGCGTGGGGGCGCAGCGAGTAGGGAAGCGGCTGCTGGCAGGGCTCAGGTGATTCACATACGAGTGCTGCCTGTGAATCCTAAACCATGAGAGATGCGCACTGCACGGCATGGCATGGCACTGGCAGCTGAGCTGGGCATTGCCTGTACATTCCTGTACATTGCCGTGCCCCTTGTGTGCAGGAGCGGCAGCGTCGAGGGCTGGCCCCTGCCTGGCCCCCCTCCGGCAGAGAAGAAGAAGCCATCCAGGGCAGCACGAGTTGCAGCCACCAAGGCCCCGGCAGCAGCAGGTGCAGCCAAACGGCAGCCAAGGAGGCGGCAGCAGCAGCCGGCAGACCTGTAAAGCGGCGGGGCGGCAGCGGCAGGTGGCCTGACGCCGTAGCGGCAGGCAACAGCCACCCAGCGGGGGCAGCAGAACCAAACCATGTTTCATGTTTGCGCTCGTGCCGTGCCTACAAGTGACCCTTTGCAGCATTGCCTTACTGAGAAACACTCGGTTTCACGGCGCAACAACGGAAGCATGTAATGCCGTGTTCCAGCTCAGGCGTCACTCAGGCGGTGCCCAGGTGGCGGGCGGGCTGCCGCCGCTCTCACAACACATCACAGGGAGGGATCCGAGGGGCGGCGTGATCAGTCGGTGCATCTCAGAGACCGTTCATATCAATCTAGCACATTTAAAAGGTCTGCGTGAGCACTGCGGCCAACAACTTGTTGCGCTCAGCCTTACCTGCGCCCCCACTTGCCCGCGCTTCCACCGGTGCGTGCCGAGGCAGCGAAACCCACGCCGCGCGCACTGTTGGTGACCCTTGGACTGCCGCCACCGCCGCTCCCGCCCAACCCGGCACCGGTGCGCCACTCCCCACTGGGCCACCTGCCACCCCAACCTTTGTGGAACACACTGCCGCAGTCACAATGGAGTCAGCGGCGGCAGTGGAGGTGACCAACCTGCCGCTGTCTGCAACGTTTGACGAGCTGCGGGCGGTGGTGGGTGCTCAGGCTGCCGTCTTCTCCCTCAACGGCCCCCATCTGAGCGCACTGGTGCTTCTAGAGTCCTCAGAAGCGGCACAGCAGGTGGTTGAGCTGCTGCACGGCTCAGCCTGGGGAGATCGCACGCTAGCGCTGCGTCACGCAGACGTCGGCGTCTGGCTGGCTGCGCGTTACGCCAAGGTGGGGCGGGGTGGCTGGGGGCGGCAGGGAGCGAGGGCTGCGCCGGGCAGTTGTGATGCCAGCAACTGGCCGCTTCAACCGGGCACCCCGCCTGCACTGCCACGTTTATTGGGTGCTGCGTCTCCCCCACAACCAGCGGCCCCCCTCCGCCGCTGCCCGCCCCCCTGCCTGCACGCACCGAGCCGACATGCTGCAGGCCAAAGCCAAGCGTGTCCCAGTCAATCTCAGTGGCCTGCTCCTCTGCCGTTGGCCGCTTCTGTGCTGCATGCCTATCCGTTAGGGTGGTTGGCTGTCACACAGTCGCCACACCTCCTGCTGCCACGCCATCTGCCCGCAGTACATGTCCGGTGCAGCAGAGGCGGGCCTGGGCAGCAGAGGCGGGGGCGGGGCCAGCGGGGCAGCAGCAGCGCCCTTGCAGCAGGCGCCACAGTCGGCCGCCCAGCCACCCTCGCTGTCGCAGCAGGCGCAGCAGGCGCAGCAGGCGGCATTTGTGGATGCTGCCCCGCGTGCCCCCGGATTTGAGCTCCCCGACTGGGGCTGGGACCAGGCGGCAGGGACGGCGCAGCAGGCGCAGCAGGCACAGCAGGCACAGCACAGCGCAGCAGCAGCTGCGGAGGATGCCTGGGCAGATGAAGCCTGGCCGGATGAATACTGGGAGTCAGTTTCGGGGGCCTCGGGAGGAGCAGGCGGGGCGGCAGCGGGCGCCAGCGATGCGTGGCAGGAGGTGGGCGGGCGCGCCAGCCGGGCGCCAGCCGGGGTGGCTGGCGCCAGCTGGACGGTCGCTGCGGCACGGGGGCCGGCATTGGATGAGCTTCAAGGCCATGATGTCAGCAGCACCCGCCTCGTGATCCGTAACCTGCACCCAGACTGCACCCAGCAGGCGGTGCTGAAAGTATTCACAAAGTGAGCCAGGGGCGCGGCCAGACGGGCGCGGGGTGGGGTGTTGGGTTGGAATGTTGTTATTGCATGAGAGAGCAGGGGGTGGCAGCGGCAGCGGCAGTGGCACCGTCACCGGCGTGCACAGGCCAGCCACGGTGGCATGTATATGGTCTGTGTTTCCTGCCGGCCACCTTCCTCACAGCCCTGCTGGCGCGCTTGCTTCCCTGCAGGTACGGCCGCGTGCTGCAACTCATCAAGAACGCCAGCCGCCGCTTTGCCCATCTCGAGTTTGCGCGGCCTGAGAGCGCTGCTGCGGCGATGCGCGAGCTGCACGGAAAGCTGGTGAGGCTGTGGGGTGAGGGGACCGGGTTGGGCTTTGCAGGAAGGCGGGTTGCACGGCGGCGCTGCATCAGAACGCTGCAAAGGAAGCTGCAAAGGAAGCTGTAAAGGAATGGGAGAAGCAAGATGTTGTGGGAAGGTTGGCTGGGGCATGAAGCAGGTAAGCTGGTGAGGGTGTGGGGTGAGGTGACCGGGTTGGGTTTTGCAGGAAGGGGGGGTGCACGGTGGCGCTGCGTCAGAACGCTGGAAAGGAAGCTGCAACGGAAGCTGCCAAGGAATTGGAGAGCCAGGATGTTGTGGGAAGGTTGGCTGGGGCATGAAGCAGGTAAGCTGGTGAGGGGTGGGGTGGGGGGAAGGGGTGGGAGTTTGCAAAAAGAGTGTTTGCATAGCAGCGCAGCGTCAGGCGCTTCCCTCCGCCATGCCCGCTTGTGGAAGCTTGTGAGGTGGCATGCGGTGCTTCATGCATGTCTAGGTCCTGGGACAGCAGTTGTCGTGCAAGCCGCCGAGAAGCATCTCGGTGCGGTGGGTGGGTCAGCTGTGCTGCAACCCACACTCTGCACTCACACTCTGGTGTGGTGGGCCTCTTCCCCACAATGCTCCCCCCTCCCCTGCCGTAATGTGCTCAATGACAATTGAAAGCTTCTTTTCTTCCCATTCGCAGGTGCCGAAACTGAACGACCGGGCCGTCCTCCTAATGCTGCTTAGCTTGACGTGGCGCTCTTGTTGGCTTTCACATGCCGTGCTGCTTGCTGTCACTTCCTCCCCCTCCCCCCAACCCGCCCCCTTCAGGTGCCAGAGCCGAACGAGCAGGGCATCTTCCTGCTGAGCAAGCAGGGCATCTTCCTGCTGCCCCACACATGTTTTCAGGTCTCCTCCACTCCTGCCCTGCTGCGGTCCCCTCGTCCCCTCCCATTCGCAGGTGCCAGAGTTGAATGACCAGGGCGTCCTCCTGCTGCAGCCCAGCCTGACAGCCAGCGACCCCGCAGCACGCACAGCACGAGCAGCCGAGATGCAGCAGCGACTGCGCAGCAGCGGCGGCGGCGGCGGCGGCGGCGGCAGCGGAGGGCAGACCCCCATGACCGATGCCAGCAAGGGGATCAGCGTCACCCCCACCCCCTCTCTGTGGGTGGGCAGCATTGGCGGGGACGCAACCTCTGGAGACCTGCGCACTGTGTTTGCCAGGTCAGGCACGCGGGTGGTGTGGCAGGCGGGCAGCACACCTGCTGTGCATGCCATGCTGTCCGTTGCTGCGCAGCAGGGATGCGCTGGGCAGCTGCGCCCAACCGCCGCCCAACCGCCACGCCTTGCTCGCCCCACCTGCCTCCGCTTCCGCGCATGTATGCGAACGCCAAAGCTTACTGGCACATCACGGGTGGACCCCTCCTCGCAGGTTTGGGGCGCTGCAGCAGTGGCAGCTGCAAGAGGCGCGGCTGCCGGGCAAGAGCGAGCTTAAGTGGGCCATTGTGCGGTTCCACAGTACCCAGGACGCTGTGGCAGCTATGGAGGGGCTGCACAAGAAGGTGAGCCAGTTGGGGGCCGTGCTTTGAGTTGCCCAGGGTTGGGGCGCTGTAGTGGGAGTGGCACAAGCAGGTGAGTGAGCAAGTGAGGCGGGGCAGGACTCTGGTTGACCCGCGGTTGGGGAGTGACAGAGTCACCGACTGAGAGTGGGATGACACGTCACTTCAGCTCTGCACAGACCCGTGCTGTATAACTAGTCAACCGCCCATGCATGATGGGAAGCTGTGAGGGGGTGGGTGTGAGGTTCCAAAAGGAAGCGGCAGCCATGCAGGAGCTCAATCCCAGCAGGTGGGTTGGGCTGGGCTGGGTTGGCCAGGTGAGCTACGTGCCTGCACCGCCAGCCTGGCGCGTGCTGCCTGCCCCGAACAGGGACGGCGCTCGGAGTTAGTTTTAGAAAGAAATGATCTCAAGCCCAACGGATTTTGGCAACCAATGGCTGCAGGTCGTGCCGCTCCTGGGCCCTCACCCGCTCAAACTCAAGTACCGGACGAGTTGAAGGAATGGGCAGCTGCACGATAGCGTTCCTGCCGCGGGCGCTGGGCCTCGCTGGCTTGGATGCTTTATGACGATTGCTTTGGGGGCCTCCTGCCTGCCTGTAAATGAGTACCAACTGCATCATGTAAAACTGTGGCAGCAAGTCCTGCTGGTCACTGTCAAAACGTGTGTGAATAGAAGGGACATGCAGCAGCGGCCGCGGCGTGCTGCGCCGCGCTGTGCGGCAGCTGAATGGGTGGATCCAAGCCGTTAGACTGCTATTGCCCACAATTGGTCCCGGGCATCTACAGCGGACTCGGGTAGCCCGGTCGCTGCACGCAGGCAAAACAATTTCCTGTCGTTAGCTTGGTTTCCCGCGAACCGCAAGATTGACAGGCGTGCATCGGCTGCCAATCCCTGCAAAGGTGAGCGCCGGGCAAGGGACTGCCGCACCAGTCCAGTCCGGCCGGTGCCGCTCGCGAGTTCGCCTTGGTCACTCTGCTCCCGGCATCGTTGATTACACGTTCCAATGCCAGCGCCATCGCCCCAAACTCCAATCATGCTGGCTCCTGCTGCCGCCCCGCTGCCGCCGCTCTCGCTGCCCTTCACGTCGCCCGCGTGCCACCGCCTGACCCTTGCGGTTCCTCTGTTTCCCGCAGACACAGGAGCGCTGACTAGTCACGGACTGGGAAGCAAACAGGCACTGCCCTGCAGCAGCAGAGCAAACAGGCACTACCAGAACAGCGGCAGCAGCACCAGCACCAGAGGAGGAGCAGCCCAGCACCCGATCCCATGCGGTTTGTCCAAGTCAGCTATGTGCCCACATCTGCCTCCCCCGGCGAGCTGGCCGAACTGTTTGGCCAGGCTGGCAAGGTGGATGAGGTGATATGCCAGTACGAGGCGGGCGCGGCAGAGGGCACGGCACTGGTGGCGTTTGCCAGCCCAGCGGCGGCACAGGAGGCGGCAGACCTGCTGGACGGCTACCCGCTGGGGACGTCGCTGCTGGAAGTCAAGGTGGGTTGATTTGTTTGTCACATACCGTGGAGTGGCCGGGGTTGGCAGGTGGGTCAGCTAGCACCTGTTTCAACTTTATGCATGCGTTAAACTTGGCAGTGTGGGTATTGTGAGTAAAGGGCGGGTGTCAACAGATATGCTGGATGCTGTCCTCTGGGACATCGCCTTCTGGAAGTGAAGGTTGGCTGACTGATCGTACACTTTTTCGTAAGGTGGCCGGTGGTTGCAGGTGGGTCAGCTATCTGCATGCCGTTTGCCATGGCGGCATGGGTTGTGTGCGTCGTGGTGTAATTGTATGAGCAGATTTGCTGGTCGGCTACCTGCTGGGGGCGTCGCTGCTGGAAGTCAAGGTGGGCTGGCTAGTTGCATGCCAGGTATGGGTGCTGTGCGTCGTTCACGTGTGACCAATAGATGTGCTGGACACCTGCCGGCTGGCAAGTCGATTGCTGGTCATGCTCCCCTGGCTCCCCTGGCTCCCCTGGCGTGCGTGCCGCACCACACTTGTGCTCCCCTGTGCGCCTTGAGCGCTGCACCTTGAAGTGCGCCGTGCCTCGCTCTCCTGCCCCCATATGCCTCCCCATGCCTGCAGGCGGTCAGGTGGGTGCTGGCCAGTCTGAGGAGCACCCAGTGTTCCTGCCCTGCCCCTGCTGTGTCGGGCACCTGGTGCCGCTGCAGCAGCTGCCTCTCAACTGCCTGTGCATCCCCTCCCCGGCTACCCCCTGCAGGCGATGGGTGCTCACCAGTTTGTGGGGCAGCTCGCCGCCCGCCTTCTAGCTCCCAAGGACCCTGGGTCC
The DNA here is from genome assembly GCA_002896455.3 of Chlorella sp. ArM0029B. Classification (NCBI taxonomy): domain Eukaryota; kingdom Viridiplantae; phylum Chlorophyta; class Trebouxiophyceae; order Chlorellales; family Chlorellaceae; genus Chlorella; species Chlorella sp. ArM0029B. The sequence goes on from JTEE01000288.1 coordinate 420,704, forward strand.
GGGCAGCCCCAGCAGGCGCGGCAGGCACAGGCGCAGCAGGCGCCGCCGCTGCCGCTGCTGCCGCAGCGGCGGCCGGTTAGCGCCCCTATTGTTGCAGCGCGGGCGCCGGTGCGTGCGCCGCCGCCGCCGCCTCCGGCAGTCCGGGGTGGCGGCAGTGCTGCTGCACACAGCGGCGGTGCCGTGGAGGCATTGGAAGCAGAGATGCGAGAGCTGCAGCTGCAGCTGCAGGCTCAGGCAGACACCATTCAGGAGACTGCGGCAGCGGCGGTGGCGGAGCGGCAGCAGCGGGAGGCGCTTCAGCGGCAGCAGCAGGAGGAGCTGCAGCGGCAGCAGCAGCAGCAGGGCTGGGGGGCAGACGACGCGTACGGGTATGGCGGGGAGACGGTCACTGAAGAGGGCTGGCAGGAGGCGGCACCACGGGCGCGGCGCCCGCACGCGCAGCAGCAGCAGCAGGCGCAGGAGCAGTGGCAGCGGGACCATGCTGCCGCAGATGCCGCCGCCAGCGCTGGGGCTGGCGGCGGCTTTGGCGGTGGGCAGTTTGAGGAGCCCAACACTGGGCTGTGGATTGGGTGGATCGACATGCGGGTGGAAGCTGCTGACCTGGCGCGCGCGTTCTCCAGGTGGGTTACTTTTCTTTTCTTTCATCAAGCAACGAATCAATCAGTCAGCCTGATCATAGGTTATAGGATGTGTGCATGGCGCTCGCTAGGGGGGGACTTGCTGTCGGTGTGGTGGTAAATGGTGCCAGGGGCCAGCCAGCTGGCGTGCAGCGTGCGGGCTGCCGGTGCGTGGGCTGTGTGGCTGCCTCTGCTTTCTGGGCTGGGCCCTGGACACGAGCAGGGGGGTGGCTCACTCCAAGCATGTGTGCTGCCGGTGCTGGCGGCGCTGGGCCCAGCACGCTGGGCTCTTCCCTGCCCTTCCCTGGCATGCTCACCACCATTCCTTGCCCCGCCCTGGCTTGCGCACCACTCACTGCACTGCACGCATTTGGCCCGCTTCCGGTGCACCCCTCCACCACCACCCTCGCCATGCTGCCCTGCCCTGGACCGCTTCGCGCTCTCACACCTCCCCATGCGGGTGCTTTCCTCACTGCCAGCACCCGCTCACCCACACCTCCTTTTCCATTAAGGTTACGAGCCCACCTTGTGCCCATACTTGTTTTACCCTGCCCCTGCAGGCAGGTGCCCGTGCAGCTGGACCATCATCTGATCTTGGCTTGCTGGCTGGCAGACAACATTCAGTCCTCACGAATGCCACGCTTGTCTGCCTGCCTGCCTGATAGCGGCACACCCCATGCCTCACCTGCCTGCCTGCGCAGGAGGAGCACCTTCTGGCAATGTCTTGCCAGGTCGCTGACAACATTCTAGTAGTCACTCGTCTGACAATGGTGCACATGATCCACACCTGCGTGCCTGCCTGCCTGCCTGCAGGTGGGGCCCCGTGCAAGTGGAGCACCTCACCCCTGCCGACAGGCCGGCGGATGACGGCCGGCGGTACAAGTGGGGCATCGTGCGGTACCAAAACATCGACCACGCGATTGCTGCCAAGCAGGATACCGACCGCAGGGTGGGTGCTGGCTTGCTCACTCCATGTGTGATGTGCTGCAATCCGTGAGCCCGGCATCTGTCAGCACCCTGGAATGCATCTCGTTCTCTTGTTGCCGTCGGCTGAGCGCTGCTCAGCTGCGGCTGCATACCAGCGGCATCCTGTCCGTGAGCAGCATTGCACAAGCGCGCAGGCGGCTGCCCGCACAGCCTGCCTCTGCAGCCCCACCCCACCGCTCCCCGGGAGGTGCTCACCAGCATCTCGAGCAACTCGCCTTGCCCACTCCTGCAGCCTGCATGTTCCCAGTGAGCATCTCCACCCTGCCTGCACATTCTCAGTGACTCGCCATGGGCAGGCAGGCGTCTAGGATGGCTGAGTGCATCATCCACAATTGCCACCTAGGATGGCTGAATGCATCATCCACAATTGCCACAATTTCCACCCTCCGATGTGCAGCCGCTGCCCGCCATCACCTCGGGCCCACGTGGGCTGAAGGTGGTTTACTACACGCCGGGGCGCAGCGGCCCTCGCAAGCGGTGAGCTTAAGGCACGCATCCGGAGGCTTGGAGCACGTGCGACGGCATTGGGGCAGAGGCTCGCGTGCGCTGTGCTGGTCTGCACTGGCGGGTGGTCAAGGCGCGGCGGCAGCCTTACATGGGGGTTTGCGGCAGCCAGCGCCAGAGAGCGTGCAAATCGCAACTCATCAATGTCATTGCGTGCTGGCCCCTGCAAATTGGCCTGCTGTAAGTGACCTTGCGCACTCTGGTGCCCCAGCGCGCGGGGCTCAGCACAGGCGGTGGCGGACAGGCGGTGAGCACTAATGGCACCCTACATTGCCGCAGCCGGGCTTAGCACACCAAGCCATCACATTGAACTCGTTTGCAGAACGTCTAGTAAGAAACTCTGTATCTGTGGGTGCTGCAACGTGACCGTTCGGGGGGACGAATCAACGAAGTTGTTGGGTCATTGGCGCTTGTCAGCGCGGCCCGCTGGCTCTATATTGCTTACGATAAACGCAAATGCAGTGCTCAATTGGACGCTAGTGCAAACACATACTTGTGCCACCGCCTCCCAGCAGCAGCAGCAGCAGCAGCGGCTGCCCTTGTGCGCATCCAGACGGGCATTGTCTCGCCGTTGACTTCCCCTGCCATCGCTACTGCATTTCGATCTCTGGTTCCGCGCCTTGGTAGCGCTGCAAGTGCAGGCAGCCCCGCGGAAGCTCAACAAAGCGGTCGGTCACCCTCTCCCACAGCCAGCGCCCCTGCTAGGCACCGGCTCATAGCCACAGAAGCAATGGAGACCGCGCTGCGCGTGCAAGGGACCAGCGCAAACCTGGTGTTTGATTGGGCTGAAGCGCACACCCAGGCTACCTGTGTGGTAGGCAACCTGCACCGGCACCACGCTCATGTGCACCTGAGTGCTCAGGCGGCGGGTGCCCACACCCAGGCTTGCGCACAGGCTCCGACCACCGCACCCCACACAGCGCCACCGCCGGCGACGCCCTCGCGCCCGCTGCGGCGGCACGCGCAGCTGCCACAGCAGTCCCCGCCAAACCGGCAGCACGGATCCGCAGCTGCCCGCTTGAACGCGCAGCTAGGCGGCGTGGAGCAGCCGTCTGGTGCGCTGCGCGAGGCTGTGGTGGGCAGCCACTTCGGCGCCAGCGCCGCTGCGGCACCAGGCGCCAGGCTGGGCAGCCGGCTGGGCGGCCTGGTGCTGCGTGTGGGCGACATGATGCAGCCGCAGGGTGAGGCGCATGGCGACGCCACCTGGCACGAGCGCACGATCAACGTCCTCACCTCGCTGCCCTTCCTGGCCATCGGGTGCAACATGCACAGGTGGGTGCACAGGCTCATGCGGTGACCAACCATGACTAGGCACCCACCCTACCACCCACCCGCGCAACTTGCAGCGCCGCAGACTGAGAGCGGCGCACGTACCAATGCAATGCTGTGCGGCACCCAGTGCACCCACCAGGGTCGAAATCCCAAGCTCTCGCCACCAGGCAGGCAGTGAGGAACGGCTGTCCGGCTGCACTACGAGCACCCACCCACCCATCTGTACCGTATCTCACACTCACATGCCTGCTTCCCGCCGTCTGCCGCACGCTTTCACGCCTGCTTCCCACCCGCCCTCCTGGCCTGTGTGCAGGCAGCGGCTGACGCCCGAGGGGCGGCACCACGCGCGCAGCATGATGGCTGTGGGCTGCGCTGCCACTCTGTACCACGCCTCGTCGGGGCGTGCACGCCGCTGGGCCCGCAAGCTGGACTACTACACAATTGCCTACACCAGCAGCGCCATGGTGAGCCTGTCCTATCGGCAGATGCTGCTGCCGATGAGCTGGATGTGTTCACCCCATTTTTGTATGGTTCAGTGTGGCCGAGGCTGGGGCAGCAAGCAGAAGAGCCACACAGTTGGCTCGAGTGATGCACGGCATGAACTGCTCGTGGTATTCAGAGGTGTTGCGCCGTTGTTTTCGTGCATGTTGGCGTGCTACGCACGTAAACCACTGCCAGTCCTCTCCTCCCCCATCACCACCCTCCCTGCCGCCCATGTACCCCACACCTGCCCGCAGCTCAAGTGCCTTTACCCCGACTCCCCAACTGTGCGGCGGGCTGCCAATCTGTCGCTCCTGGCGGCACCCTTCAAGCCCTTTGCCGTGTCTACGGTGCACGCGCTGGTCATGCAGGCGGATTTTGCACGCACGGCAGCCCACAGCCCGGTGAGTGCACAAAGAGGGGAAGCGACTTGTAGCACTGTGCAGAGGGGGCCGCGGGCGGAAGTTGGCGGCAGGCAGCTCACAGCGCGGTTTGTGTGCTGGGGGAAAGCTGTCTCACAAGCTGCTGTGGTAAATCTGTGTGCACGTCCGGGGCACAGGCTGCTCCGGGTTGCAATTGGCGCATAGTGCAGGCTACCCAGCTGCTCCGCGCGCATGCTGACACCAGTGCCCCTGCCTGCCCTGCGCCCATGGGCCCCTGTCTAGGCTTTGATTCAACGAAGTGCTGAATTGTTGTGCTGCAGGCGGTGCGCTGCCCGATTGCGCCCTGCACATGCTTACCAGTGCTTGCCTGCCCTGCGCCCATGCCTCCCGCTCCTGTGCTGTTGCAGGCTGTGGCCCGAGACCTGAAGCGCCACTACAGCGCTGCCGCTCTGGGCATGGCTGCCTTCTTTGCCGAGGATTTGGTGATGGACACCGGCTACGGCGGCCTGCTGCACGCGGGTGAGTGCTGGGGACACTCTTTGAGAGCGTGGCCAACCGGGGGTGCACATGGGTTCCCACATGGGTGGGTGGACGAGGTGGGTGGACGGCATGCGCGGGGGCCAGCAGATGGGTGGGTGGCAGAATGTGGGTGGTGGGATTACGGGCGCGGGTGTGCAGGGAGGGGAGCATGTGGAGGGCGCTGGTTTGGGAGTGCAGGTGCACGCTGGTGGGTGGGCGCCTGTCATTATGTGGTTCGGTGCACGAAACTTGCTGCCTGCCTCGTGTGTGGCGCCAGCCTGGCATGGAGCACCCTTGGGGGGTTATAGACGAGGTTGGGTGTGCTTGTTAGGGGGGTGCACACACATCGCTGCATGTGTGTGCATAGAGCTACGTGCCCTGGCTGCATGCAGGCATGAGGGTGTGCATCAGGCGTGCAAAGCCCGCTCTGCCCGTGCTGCATGCTGCGCTGCTGCTCTGCATCTGAATGTACTCACACGCACGCATCAATCGCCCACCACCTGACTGGCCTAGCCTGGCACCGGTTGCGCACACACACACACGCATCCAGCAGGCAGGCACCTAGGGAGCCCTCCCTCCCCTCAATTTCCTGCTCACACCCTTCCCGCCTGGCTGCCTCCGCCGCTGCCCCTCCGCCCTCTGCCCGCTGCAGCCTGGCACTGCCTCGCCTGCTACGGCTGCCACACGATGAACGGACTGCTGGCACACAAGGAGCGGCAGCACCTGCAGCGCACGCTGCGCCGCCAGGGCCCCGGCGACGGCAGCGCCGCCAAGCCGCTGCGCCGCACGGTGCACAGCTCTGCCAGCAGCCTGCCCTCTTACGGTGGCGGTGGCAAGCTGGGCGGCTGGTCCCCAGGCGGCCTGGAGTCGCCGTGAGGCCTGCCACTGCCAGATGGGCAGAGAGCCCTGGTTGCACCCAGCGATGCGCTGCGGTCCTTGCTCCCCAGCTGGGGACAGCAGGACACGCGGGGCGGCCGGCTGCACAGCATGCACAGCACGCAGCCGTGCCAGCCGTCCCCTTTTGTATGTATGACAATTTTAGACCAGCAACGAATGGATCGATACTTTTGACTTGCCTGTTGACGCTTGACCCTTCCCCCCCTGTACCATGCACCACCCTTGTGGGAGTAGCCCGAGAGAGAGCGGCTCTCTGCTGCGCGCACCCTGCTCCCCTGCACCCTGTGCCTTTTGAGCCCTGGTCACCTTCAGCCCCCTATCTAATCTCAATCTGGCCACCGGCCTAATCGCAATCCACATCAAGAGAGACAATCACCGCCTCCCCCAATTTACACTGTGCCTTTTGCCTGCAGCGCTCTGCCACGAGCTCAGCCTGCCACCCTTTCATTTGCATAGTACCCCTCGGCCTTCACTTCCTCCTGGCCGCGCCTCAGTGCCTTTTGCGTGTGGTTGGATTTTGGCTGCCAGCCCCCCGTCTCCCCGAACACCACACACCTCTGCTCGAACCCCGCGTCCGAAGGCGCTTCCACTGCGCCAGCCCGCTGCTGCCAAATGCACCCGCCAGATCCCCCAACCCTCTTCCAACATTCACCCACCTCAGGGCCTTTTCTCCGTTCACAAATGCACACCTCGTTCTGCGCACCTTGTACAAACAGACTGTGAATCTCCCTGGGACAACTTTTGCCAGGGTGGCGGGGGCGGGAGCAGCGGTGACGTTGCCTTTACACCTGGGCTCATGCCACTCTCTCTCTCTCTGTACACGGGCAGTGAGATCAACCCACATCCGTGCGGCGCGACGCTGAGCGGTAGGTGTGGCGGGTTGGCGGGCATGACGCTGGGAGTAGGGGTGAAGGGCCCAACAGGGTGCTAACAGGCGCGCAGCAAGCAAGCTGTGCTCAAACAAGGTGCTGCTCTGCTAAACGGCTGCGGAAGGGTCACCTGAAAGCAGGAACGCGGGAGCGGAGCTTGGCCTGTGAGCGACAACGGGGACGGAGGTTGTGGCACGCACTCGGCACGGAAGCGGCAAACACCCTGAAGATTGCCCGCTTGCTCTCCGCTCTTCGCTCCGCCAATTCCGACCAGCCAGTACAATAGGGCCTCGATCGGAGTCTGGTCAAAGCTGGGCACTTTGACAGCTTTCAGCGCGGAGCGGCGCAGCGTCGGCGCCGTCTGGCGGGCGTGAAATCCCAGTCGCACTTCCCGGGTTTGCGCCGCACCGCGCCGACACCCGAAATGGGCAGCAGGGGTGGCGCCGCCGACCCGCCGCACCCGGCTGCGGGCCCGCGCCTCACCACCGTCACGCTGGATGGCAGCCTCCTGGGGGCACCCGCAGGGCCACGTGCCGTGGGGGGCTTCCAGGGCGGCGTGCATGGCAGCCCACGCAGCAGCCCTCGGCAAGTGGGGCGCTCACCGCGCAGCGCCGCCAGCCCGCCCCTCTCGGCGGGAAGCTCGGGGCAGGTGCGGCCGGCAGTGCGGCGCGAGCCCCCGGGCGGCGTGATGCTGGACAAGGGAGAATGTAAGCTGGTGCCAGCGCACTCAGCGTTGACCTGCAGTGCTTTTGGTGTCGTGCATTGCTCTGTTGGCAGCCGCTCTTGCCCAACCCGTCCAGTCCTTTGGTGACCCCTGCCCTCCCTGCCCCTTTCTTTAAACTGTTCCCCTGCTCATGAACTGCAGCCGAGGCTGCGTTCATCGGCAGCCTGCGCACCCACTACAACCGAAATGGCACCGCCGAGAGCTTCGCCCCCACCTTCAAGGCGGCGCCTCACAAGGCCTACAGCCGCACCACGAGCACCGTGGCGCCGGGCGCGTCGCTGAGCGGCCCGGAGCGGCTGCAGCGGCAGGAGCAGCAGCTGTGGGATGAGCGGGAGGAGGAGCTGGTGGAGGCACAGGTAGGCACTGACCTGACTTGCCTGTGACACAACGTCATCGAACCGTCAAAGCCCTGTTATAAATGTTCTGGGTGCTGCCCAGCGGGCGTGAACTTTAGAGCGTGCCCTGTGCACCTGCCTGTCTTGCACCTGTTCATCTCTCCGTCTTTCCTCCCAACTCACCTCCCTGCCATGCCCTGCCCTACTTTCCACACGGCCATGCCTCTGCCCTGCTCCTACTCGGCTAGCTTCAACATGGCATGCGCTTGCTCTGCCCGTGTACGTCTCCCTGGCAGGAGCGGCGGTTTGCTCAGCTGGAGGATGCGCTGGAGGCGAGGGAGGCCAAGCGTGAGGCCTACCTGGTGCACCGCCTGGAGGCCAGCGCCGCCGACAAGATTGCGGAGCACCGCAGGTGGGGCTAGGGGAGGGATGTGATGGGGGCACCTAATGCAAGCAGCGAAGCATGCTGGAAGCAGAGGCTGAAGGTCTTCTGGGGTGCGGCCAGTGCGCATTCTTCTGGGGTGCATGAAAAGCTGTGTTTCCAGGCAGAAGCTCTCTCTCCTTCGACCGTTGGTGCGGCCACCCATGCCTCTGATTGAGTGCCTCAGCCATGGTCGGCCAGTAAGAGCTCAGTGCTTGTTTTCCAAAGGCTGCATCCTGATCCGCCGCTGCCCTGTCCACTGTGCATGCTACTTGCAGGCGACAAGAGACAGCTGCGCACCAGCGCGTGCTGGCAGTGCAGCGCGCGCAGCACCTGCCGGCGCTCAAGCAGGCAGTTGCTGCCGCACGGCCCGTTGGCGGCGCCGCAGCACTCCAGAAACTGGCCGCTCGCCCGGTGTTCCCAGCCTCCCCTGCACTGGCGGCAGCTGTGGGGCAAGCCGCAGCCAACATTGCAAGCCTGTCCGGCATCAGCACACTGCAGGCTGGCTTGGATGCTAGCAGGGCCTTCAGCGCTGGCGCCGACAGTGGACGGACCAGCCTGCCTCTGCTGGGAGCAGGCAGGATGGGGTGGCAGGAGAAGCAGCGTGCAGCAGCGTCTGTGCAAGTGGACTCGGTGTACGCCCACATTCAGGTGTGTGTGCTTGGCTGTGCTATGGCTATGGTTGATGTGCTTGGCTATGGTTGATGGGAGGGAAGAGGTCTCGGGAGAGCGCCTGCGCCTGCCTTGTCTTGCACATGCATCCTGCCCATCCTGCACCCAGCACATCCCGGCTCACTTTTTGTTTCTTGTCTCCCTGGGTTGCAGGCTGCCAAGGCGGCGGGCAGCAGCGAGCTGCTGAGCCCGCTGGATGCCGCCAGGGCAGCCACTGACGTGAAGCCTGCCCGGCGTGGGCGCAAGCCCGGCGCTGAGGAGGGGGAGGAGGAGCCTGACACGGAGGGAGATGAGGAGGAGGAGGGCTTTGATGACACCCTCGAGGCGGCATATGCTGCCCGGCTGCGTGCTGCTCGGCACTCTCCTCAGCCCAGCCAGCCAGCCAGTGCGCGCCTGGGCGACAGCGGGCGCACGTCAGAGGCGGGCTTCAGCGGTGGTGCACACGGCTTGGGGCAGCAGGAGAGCAGCAGGCGGGGCAGCAGGGCCAGCATGGGCTTCAGGAGCAGCGGACAGATGGTGGCTGAGGCGACGCTGCTGGCAGAGCCGACTGTGGGGATGGGGGCCGAGCCGCCGGAAGGGGCTTCCCGAAGAGCTTCTCTGGCTCCATCTGCGCAAGGGGCTGCAGAGGAGGAGGAGCAGGACATGGCTTTCAGCCTAGTCCCAGCATGGGCAGGTCGTACAAACAATGCCGATGCAGCCGAGGCGGCGGCTGCCGTCCCGTACGCCATCAGCCAGTACAGCCCTGCTGCTGCCAGTGGCATGTCAGGTAGCGAGGCTGAGGAGCAGTCAGCCGGGGAGCAGAGTGCAGAAGAGGGGGCAGATGAGCAGCCAGCTGCAGGTTACGATGCACAGCAGGTGGAGCAGCCAGCCGATGAGCAGAGTGCGCACCAAGCAGAGCAGGCAATTGGGGAGCATGGTGAGGCAGAAGAGGAGGCGGAGCCAAGCGACGTGCCAGCGGTGCAGGCGCCGCAGCGCCTGCACGTTGAGGAGCCGGCAGGTCAGATCGAGCAGGCAGCTGAGACAGCAGCAGAGCATGTAGAGGAGCCCGCTGAGGAGCACAGTGCACCCCAGGCCGAGCAACTTGCTGAGGAGCTGGCAACAGTAGCACCAGCTGTGGCGGAGCCTGAGCTTGTACTGCAGCACAGTGCAGGCCAGGCCGAGCAGCCCGCTGATCCTGAGGAGGGGCAGACGGTGCAGCAGGAGCAGCCTGCTGCAGGGACGGAGCTGGCAGGGAGCGCTGCAGCAGTGGCAGTGGCAGCACAGCACGAGGAGCTGGCTGAGGAGCTGGCAGGCCAGGAGGAGTGCCACCCGGCTGAGGGCGTTGAGCAGGCAGGCAGTGCAGCAGCAGTGGCGGCAGAGCCAGAGCTTGTGACTGCGTCAGCAGAAGAGCTGGCAAATCAGCCGGCAGCAGCTTTGGAGCTGTCCCAGGCTGAGGCTGAGCCAGTTTCGGTGCCTGCAGCGGTAGATGGCGAGGCAGCCAACAGTGCTCGGCAGGAGCTGGAGGGAGCAGATGCTACAGCCGTGCCTGCTGAAGCAGAGCCAGCAATAGCTGCGGACACCCTCACCGAGGCCAGCATGCCTGACGCAGGAGCACCAGCAGCAGCAGCAGCAGCCGAGGAGCTGGCGGGGCCGCCAGCAGCAGCAGCTGTGGAGTTGTCAGGGGCAGCAGGGGACAGCGGTAGTGTGGACCCAGAGGGGGCGGCTGCCGAGGTGCCCGCTTCAGAGCTGCTGCCAGCACCCATCAGTGATGCTGACAACGAGGGTGCACTGCTGGCGGCTGCGCTGGCAGAACAGCCCGGCGCTTTTGCACAAGCTGCACTGGCAGTGCAGCTGTCTGACCCGGCCGTGGAGCTGGCAGCTTGCGTGGAAGGCCACGCGCAGCAGCTGGTGCACGACGGGCTGCTGCGGCTCGCATCTTGCAGCCTGGCAGCCGCTATGAGGACTGAGAGCCTGGAGGGGGCAGCTATTGCTGATGCAGAGCATCTGTGCAGCCCTGCAGCGGCTGGTCTGCACCGGAAGCCCAGTGCCGTGGCAGCTGCAGACAGTGCGGAGGCAGTCGGGCTTACGCAGCGCGCGTATGCCAGTCTGCTCTTTGGCGGCACCCGCTGCCCCGATGCTGCGCCTGGGGAGCAGGTGACTGCTGCTGTGTGTGAGAAGCAGATGCCAGCTGCTGCGTCCGAGGCGGATGCCGCGTAGCACTACAACACTGCCAGCTAGGGGGTGGGCCAGCACTGCTTCGAATCACAGAGTCGCAGTTATGACGACGGGCACGCTGTGCAGCCGCAGCGGAAAAGGGGAGCACGCCATGCTTGTGGGGAATGCGCGGCAAGCAAGTGGCATGTGGCTTGTTTATCTACTGTGAAGTCAATCCATGTTAATGATGCTTTGCCGTGCTACAGTTGTTGACATACCTCAAAATATTGATAAGGTGGTGATCAGGCGCAAGTTGCATACAGGTCAGCATTGCGTCTTGGGGGTGGTCACCAGCAACCGCCAGCTGGCCGGCTGCAACACAACTGCTCTTGGCTGTGCCCACGACAGCTACTCTGCCGCCTTCTGCTGCTTGCGTTGCCGCCCCTTCCCCGCTGCTGCTGCTGCTGCTGCTGCTGCTGCGGGGCCGTTCTTGGCACCCCTTCTTCTTGCTGTGCTGGCCGGCTGCCCTGCTGCAGGCTCGCCAGGCAGCTGCCAGCCAGCAATGCTGCCGCTCCTGCGGTTAAAAAAGAGGCGGTGAGGCAACAGGTTTTCGGAACCACCTTGTAACCACCACAACACACGTCGTCCCGCCCTTATCTTCCTGCTTCGCAGCTGCCAGTGCATGCACAGTCCCCTCGACCCAAAGGTTGGGCAGCAGGCCCACACCTGAGGTTTGCCAGCAGCCGCGCGCCGTCGTGGCTCTTTGGGCAGTCGCGCACGTGGGCATGGAAGTCGGCTGCGCTGATGTACTTTGGGACCAGGAGTGCCTTGGCGTTGATGATCCAGGACAGGTTGGCAGTACCATCAGAGTAGCGCAGCAGAGCCGGACGCAGAGCCTGCAGACAAGAGCGCACAGAGCGTTGGACCAACTTCATAAAAAGCGGCCACGCTGATGGGGCACATAAAGTTGCACTGGTTGTTATGTTTGCTGGATTCTGTTGTGTTCCCATGCTGGACAGGAGGAGCGCCACACCTTTAGGAACCAGGCGACGGATACTGTGCAGCCAGACAAGCACAGCGTTGTGATTGTGCAACAGCTAAAGCAGGGGTGCGTGGCTCACCAGCACCAGCAGATAGAGCGCGACCATGGTGTCCAGCCCAGTTCTGAGGTAGTTGCCATAGTCAGCGATGCACTGCTCGTCAGATGCCACGCCCAGCACTTGTGTCAAGAACCGCAGCTTGGCAGCCGTGTCTGGCCCGCTCAAGTCGACTCTGGCAAAGGGCTGCGGGTAGTCCTGGATGTATGTGACCACCTGCTCGTGGCTCCACCCCAGCTGCTGCTGCAATGCGTCCGCATTCCCCTGCAGCCTCTCAGCCGACACGAGCAGCTGCGACCCACGGCGCAGCACTGGCAGCAGCTCTACTGTTGCCGGGAAGAAGTGCTGCAACCACTGCGCTGCTAACCGCACTTTCCCAATCTTTGTGTGTAACAACCGTGGCCACTTGCATGCCAGCTGCCAAGCCTCTTCAGCTGTCAGACCCGCTGCCTGCTGCAGGTTGTCCAGCTTGCCTTGCAATGTTGCCGCATCACTCATCAGCATAGACGTGCCTTTTCGAAAGAAGCTGCCTAGATCCATCACCTCCTGCTCGCTGGTGGCCTTCAACTTGCTGGCTGCCCAGTTGATGGCCCCCAGCGCCGTGTCAAGCTCGCCTATGACTACAATTGGAGACGACGCCAGCACTGCGCCAAGGTCGGCTGCCGTCAGCAGCTGCCCCACCGCTGCCAGCCAGGCCGCCACATGGCCAGGGGGCGTTTTCAGAGCGGCCGCTGCTGCTTCACTGCCCACAAGCAGGCTGGCAAAGCTGGCATGCTTGGACAGCCGCACGGCTGCCTGCTGCTGCCGCTGAAAGTTTGCTCTGATGTAGCCGTCAATCAGCAGCCAGTCAAGCTGCGCCGTGGTGGCAAAATTGACCACATTGTCCTGCCTGGTGCCTGCGATTCTGCCCAGCACCTTTGCCGTCTGCAGGCCCGACAGCCCCTGGCTGTGGCACCAGGCAAATGTGGCGGGCAGGCTGGCAAGAGCTGCCGCCTCATCGCCGCCAAACACCGTGGACAGCCGCCTGGCGTGGTCATCCGCCTCTGCTTCCTGCAAGCCCTGCTCCTGCTGCAGCCAGGCCTGCAGCTGCGGCTGCGGCTTGGGTTCGTGGCTGATCCACCAGCTGCCTTCACGCCGCCGCCCCTTCACCAGTGTGGGCTTGGTTGATGTTGCGCTGCTGTCGCTGCTGCTGGTGCTGGTGTCGCTGTCGCTGCCACTGCCGCTACTGCGACCTGCCAGGCCCCGCCACTGCTGCCACTGCCCTGCTACTGCTGGCGCCACTTCAGGTGCACTTGTAGGCGTCTGCTGTGCCGCTACAGACCTGCGCAGGCGCAGAAATACGGTGTACAGAGCGATTGAGAGCAAAGACTGTGCAGGCTTTGCGTCTGGCGCTTTCACTACGAAACGGAGCGGAACACCACTGTGGGATCATCTCACCTCGCCCCGAACTCGGAACATGCCCCCACGCCGACCGTCTGTGCACCGCCCGCCGCGAGGGCGGGCAACAGGCGAGTGAGGCGCCGCGCGCTGTAGCTCAACATCATGGAGATTGACGTGGATCACAGTTGCTTTGATTGATGTGGCGATCAACTCCCCAAGGTGATGTGCCGCCAGCAAGGCACCGCAAACGCTGTGGATGCCGCTGTATGCATCCACTGGATCCATCTCAATGAACCATCTCAGTGTTTCTAAACGAAGCAGGCTAACACCCCTACGCCCCAATGGCTGAAACAATGTGCAGATGTTGATGCTCTCCTCTGTTGCTTGCCCACATTGTCACACAAGCGCCTGTGGCCCCTACTCTCCTCTGCAAGCAGCGGCAGCAGCGGCTCACGGGCCTGACTGAGCACCTGCCGCTCACGGGCCTCTAAACAGTCTGGCGGTCTTCAGCCAGTGGACATGGCTCAAATCGTGAGTAAGTCTCAGCCACCGTTCCCTACAGTTGCTTTTGCTTTTTGCTTTTACAATACAGAAGACCGGTTCAAAGCTTTAACAGCATGCCTTCATTTGTGACTGCTGCCAAGCCCGGTCCACAGCTAGGCGGCGGGGGGCAGCGCCCCATGTGCACGAGACCGGCATGCCAAAGGGCCCCACCCAGCCCCCGTTTCATGTCCCGCAAGCAATCCCTGGTGCGCCTTTGAGCTTCTTGCTTTCAAGCTCGACGCGAAGAAGAAGAACATTACAACCCAAGGGAGTGGTGTTGGGGAAACCGACAGGAATTTTGAACCAGAGGCATCAGTCAGCTACCATAAGCTTGACGCGAACGTCATCTTGTCACTGCCGCGCGTCGGTTTGCCCGCGTGGCGCCCCCCTCCCTGGATCACGCCCTCAGCAGCTTCTTGATGTCGGTGCTCACTCCCGAGGTGGGGGTGAAGCTCTCCACCAAGGCCTTGCCACCGCTGATGCTCCAAGTCTGCACGGAACGGTTGGAAGGAGACGAGGTTTGAGGCACGGGATCTATGAGCCTGCTGGAGGGGACGCTCCAGCTAAAGGCCGCATAAAAACAGGCGGCCTTGTTGAAACTCCAGGTGTGCTGGGGTGCATGTTTACGTGTGTGGGGAGGTGAGTGGCCTGGGGCGGGGGCAAGGGTCGATGCAGGCAGGTGGGGCGTTGCCCAAGGAATAATGCCGGCACGATGGCCGTTAATCAACCCTCACACCACAGTCCCTGGTGGGCAGAAAGGGTCAGAGCACTTCACTCCAGGGGCGGCAAGCGGCAGGCGCCGTTGAGGGTGTCACACACGGCCACACATCCATCCGCCCACTTCTTAGGCTGCAGCAAGTAGCAAGCAGGGCACCTTCCTTTTTTTCTTTCCTGCAGCCGGATCAGCCCTCGTCATGAAGCAGGCAACCACAAGGGGAGAAGGGAGAAGGAGGGCAGCCCACCTTGACTTGCAGCCGGACCAGCCCCTGTCAATGAGAGAACAACCCTCAATGAAAAACCACAAGGGAGGATAGGAGAAAGGAGGGCAGCCCACCTGGTCCTGCAGCTGGATCAGGCCCTGGCTGTTCAGGTGGTACACCGTGTGGCCTGCAAGAGGGACACAGGAGAAGAAGGCAGGTGAGGAATTGAGGTTGGCAGTCGGGCAAGCAGGTTAGGCGGTACAAAGGGTGTGGCCTGCACCCGTCAGAGGTGCAGTAAGAAGGTAGGCACCGGAAGGGACTGCCACACAATCAATGTAGAGGTGGGGCGCAACAGCTGTTCAAACGGTACACCGTGTGGCCTGCACCCGTGCAGAGGGACAGGTGCGGGGTAGGCACTGTTCGGGACAACCCCATGTTGCACGGGGGTGCAGGTGGGAATCAAGGGAGGTGGGTAGCCGGCGGGGGTCGGGCAGCCTAACTGGCCGACCCAGCCCTGCCCCCACCGCACCCCCCGGAGGGCAGCAGGAAGCAGGGCAGGCAGGCGGGGAGTGGAGGTGGGCAGGTGGGGCTGGCAGGGCAGGTGGGGCAGTCCCACTGCCGAGCCAGCCCTCCCACAATCGGGCCCCCTCTGCCTGCATTTGCCCCACAACACAACAACCGCGTGATCTACCCACTCCGCCCAAGTCTCCGTCCCGCTCCTGCCACGCTCTGCCCTCTCCTCCCACCCCGCCTCCAATCCTCGCCCCCGCCCTCACCATCGAACGCCTCCCCCCACATCCTGGCTGCGCACAACCCCCCATTTTCTGGTCTACATCCAACAACCAAGCACCCCTGCTCCCCTCACCATCACAAGATTCCACCCCCACTCCGGCTGCGCACATGTGCGGGAATGCACATTCCAAGTTCTCTATCCTACCTCCAATTCCCTTCGCCCCTTGCTCCCCTCACCATCAAACGCCTCCAGCCCCCACTCCGCCTGCGCACATCCCCCTTTTACATCCACCTTCAATCCCCCCTTCCCTCCCCTCACCATCAAACGCCTCCGCCCACATTCTGGCTGTGCACTTCCCCCTTCGCTGTTCTACGTCCAACACCTGCACCCACATTCCGGCTGCGCACACGTGCAGGAATGTGCACTCCCCAATTTCGACTCTACGCCCAATCCCCCCTTCCCTTGCTCCCCTCACCATCAAATGCCTCCAGCCCCCACTCCGCCTGCGCACATCCCCCTTTTCGACCCAACCTCCAATCCCCCCCTTCCCTGCCCTCCCCTCACCATCGAACGCCTCCACCCGTGGGTGCCAGGGGAAGCGCAGGTAGCCGCCCAGCATCCAGTCGGCCTCAATTGTGGCGGGACCAGTCACCCGGATGTCCTTCAGCTGTACCGCCGAGTAGGAGGCGTCAAACAGCAGGCCCAGCGCCTGCAGTACCATCACGACAGAAGAACGAGCAGTACCAGGTCACTGGGATGATGTGATGAAGGCTGTGCGTGGGGGGAAGGGAACGTGTGCACTGGCCGCCCCGCCTGCCGCCCTGGCCATGACTTGCACAACCTTGGCGGCGCACCAGAGAGCATGGCGCAGCGCAGCACAGCACAGCACAGCGCAGCTCGCACAGAATGTGCGTTGTCGTAGCGTTTAGATATGTTGGTGTGGCAGCAAAGCCGTGCCCCTTTGGCAGCACAGCGCAGCACAGCATGCCGCGGCACCTCATGCACAGCAGCAGGCACAGAAGGAGGCTGCAGCATGGTGCTGCCCACCTTGACATAGCGAGACAGGCCCTTGGTCTGGTTGGTGGGGTCTTTGAACACGCAACCATCATCGAAAATCTCGGGGGTCAGGTCACCTGCAGTCACACGGACGAATGAGAACGACAAGTTTGGGGCGGGTTGATGAGGGGTGTCAGGGGTCAGGTCGCCTGCGCGAGCACGCAGGCAGTGTGAAGCTCAAGGCCACTTTGTCAGAACAGGTATGAACGAAGTCGGGGGCGGGACGATGGAACATCTGGAGGGCTAAGTCGCCTGCACGAGCACACAGACAAATCACAGCAAGTTCGGGGACGGGCCCGATCTCTGGGGAGGCCGGTTGGCTGCGCCAGCACAGACAGTGCGCAGCTTAGGACCCGTGACCAGTAACAGAATGGCCGAGAACGAGCGAGTGTGTGGGGTTGGGCACGCACACAGCAGCAAGGTCGCCTGCGCTTGGGTCCAGCAGAAGCGCAGGGTGTGCGGCGCATGGGCAGGGTTGTGCCGGCACAGAGCGCGCCCCACAAGAGGCAGCGGACCCTCCTTCGCCTCCACTCCCTCGCCATCATTCCCCTCGTCCCATAACCCCCTCTCCTTGTTCTCCTGCAGCCTTATGCCCACGTGGCTCACCAGTGATGAAGTATTGCCCATCTTTCAGGTTGCGGGCCAGGATGTCCTGCGGCAGGCAGGCAGGTGGGCAGGCAGGGGGCGGGGAGGGCGGTGGGGTGGGAGCCTTGTCATGCTTTACTGGGAGAGGTGGAGCGTTGTACGGCATGTGCTGAGGCAGGCAGGCAGGTGGGCAGGCAGGGGGCGGGGAGGGCGGTGGGGTGGGAGCCTTGCCATGCTTCACTGGGAGAGGTGGAGCATTGCATGGCATGTGCTGAGGCAGGCAGGCAGGCCGGGGACAGGCAGGCAGGCAGGCAGCGGCGGGAGCGGACAGGGAGGTCGGCAGGGAAGGGGGGAACAGTTGCCTTGCTTCAGGGTGGCTGGGGGAGCCTGGGGGTGCGGGGGTGTGTGACAGGGGACATGTGCGTGTGGCAGGGCACATGACAAACGAGAAGGGGGTGCGGAAGTAGGGCAAGATCAAAGAGGCAAGCACACAAAGAGGCACGCTTCAAGGAGCCTGGGGTCAAAGGAGAGGGACACTGGCAAGCACCCCAGCTTCGGCAGACGACGCACACCAGTGCCTGCTTGTCGGAAAAAGAACGGGTGATGCTGGCAGCTGGCAGCTGGCGGCTCTGAGCCTCCCACAGCACACAGAGTGCCGGCTGCTCCGATAGGGCGGCCATTCACGCCACAAGCAAATGTTGACGGCAAGAGGCCTCCTTCTCGTCTGCTCAAGCCCAGCCAGCTTCTCTCCTCCCACCTGCCCTCCATCCTGCCCAGCGGCTGGTGCCAGCAACAGCGGTTACGCTTAGATGGATGCCTCACTATACAACAACCCTCTCACCTTCACATCCTCTGCTCAAGCCCAACCACCTACTCTCCCTTCCACCTGCCCAGCGGCTGGCAGCAGTGTGTTGTCATGAAGCATCACGTGAGCCCCTCACCTTCACATCCTCTGCGCTCAGCCCCGTCAGCTTCTCTCCTCCCACCCGCTCCACCTTGCCAAGCGGCGCAAGCTCCAAAGCCTCAGAGGCAGGCGGCGCTGCCCAGCTACCTACCACACCGCCAGCGGCAGCCGCTGACGCCAGCATGGCAGCGCCACTGGCTGACAGCACCTGCCGCCGGCTGAGGGCGGCCGCATCGGCGGCAGGCACGGGCGCGGCACCGTCGCCTGGCCACGCCGCCGCCGCCGCCACCACCCTCACGCGTTGCCGTGCGCACAGCCGGTGCTGATCGTGGCTGGAGCGCGCCACAAATGCGGTGCAAGCGCCGGTAGCGGCCGCTGCGGCCATGGCTGGGTGCAGGGTTCCGTGACTCTCTACAACCCGCGATAGTCGGCGTTGGGAGCGTGTCGCAGGATCGCGAACGGGAACAGCAGAAAGCGCGGGGGAAACGGAGCCACACTGAGGCGGAACAGGTGGCATCAGCGGCGGTGCCTTGCGCCGCAGCACGCCACGCCGCTGCCTGTCGTTGTGGTGCCGGCACGAGCAGTCTCCAAACCCTCACATACACTTTTTCTCTGTTTCGACATTCTTCTTCGACATCAGCATGGTATTGAGTACATCAAAAAGTGTTGCTCTGGGGTGGCGGTGTGATGTGCCCGCTGCATCACGGTGGCAGCGCACCTGCCTGCACCACATCTGCGCCCGGCCCGCCCCGGAGGCACCTGATCTACTGCAGTGCGGTACAGTACCGCCTCAGCGCATCACACAGCGTGAGCAGCAGGCGCTTGCGCTCCAGCCGTGCACACACCGCTGCCGACGCATTGGCACTTATCGCACTTGTGGCCCCGCTGCTGCCTCTGCCGCTGCCACCGCTGCCGCCGCTGCTGACGCTGTTGTTGTGTACGTCTTCCTGGCTTGCTGCTGCACCCAGAAGCGCTTCATCTTCGTGCACGCTAGTGGGCATGCCTCTCAGCTGCTCCCAGCACTGCTCCATCAGCCCAGCCGCCGCCGCCTGCTCTCGCATCCGCTCCTCTGCCGGCCACGCTGCCGCTGCCAGCAAGCCCCCTCCCGCCGCCGCGGCCTCCGCAGCAGCTGCCTCCCCCCCGCCGCTGCTGCCGGCTGGAGGTGTGTACCCCCCTAACAAGGGAAGCCCACGCAGGGAGGCCAGTGCCGCCAACAGGCGCCGCTGCTGTACTGCCTCGGGATCATGCCTCCCCAGCAGCCCTTCCCCCATCCCTTCAATGTCCAGCTGTCCAGTGCTGCCGAGGGCGGGGTCGAGCCCCAGTGCCGCCAGCAGGTGTGGCGCGCTGAGGCTGGGGGGAGGCGGAACGGCTTGGCTGACACCTGGCTGCCCCTCGTGCTGACCTGCACACAACAGGCGGTCCCGTGCTGAGTGACTGACCACCATTCAGGTATTGAACAAACGAGTGCACGCGCTGACGCCAGGCAGGCACCCACTGCACGCCATACCAGTGCTGCGCCGCACAACCCACACAGGCGATCTGCTGTTGCCTGCCTGATCCACGGCATGTGCTCAAGATGGCACCCTCACCAGTGCTGGTGGTCGTCAGCGGCACGCGGTCGTTCAGGTTGCCAGGCAGTGTGAAGCCGTAGCCGCGCAGCAGGTCTGCATTGTTCAGGCGAGTGCCGCCGTAGCTGATGCACACCTCCTCCCCTGGGGCGATGTCCTGCAGTGTGCAAGGGCGGTTCAGGTGTGCAAGTTATGTAGAATCTAGAAAAGCACTCACAGCGCACGTTTGCAACAAATAGGTGCAATGCACTTACAGCGCATTGCACCTATTTGTTGCAAACGTCTTTTCGTGGGGCACTGTCCTGCAGAGCAAGAATGGCAAGGTGCGCAGGTCTGCATCGTGCAGTCGAGTGCCGCCGTAGCTGATCAATCAACCAATCAATCAATTACATTTCAAGTCCAGGGGGAGCCAGCACAGTCTCATGGGACGGGGTGATGCACACCTCCTCTCCTGGGGCAATGTCCTGCAGAGCACAAAGATGGCAATGTGCTTGTGCACATCGTGTACATGCGGCATGCGTGCGCTAAGGCCGGTCCAGTCAGGCGGGTGGTCGAGCAACGTGCAAACCCGGCAAAGGGGCCGACCAGCACAGCAGCTGCGCGCTGTGACGCTGTGCGTGCTCCACCAAAGCCAGCACTGATCTACTCCCTAATGCTCTGTGTGCTGTGCATGTGCACGACATGCATGCTGTGCACGATGTGGTCGTGCTGTGCGCACCTCCACCACCACCAGCTGGAAAGCGCCCTGCCGCTGGTTCAGCAGGAAGGCGGTGTTGGCACGCTGCGAGTGGTTTGCAAAGTCGGCGCAGGGCGGCAGCAGGCTCACGCTGTGCCGGCCTGCCTGCAGCAGGGGAGGACGGGGACAGGGAGGCATGGGGCTTGTGCTGCGGGCCGGCAGGGGCACGGCAGACGAAGGGCATGGCTCAACGTCCACACGAGTGCAAGGTGGCCCTCCACGCAAGTTTAACCGTACTACAAGCCTGCACAGGCCTGCCGGGCCGGCGGCCGCAGTGCAGCCCGGCGCCCATCCCAGCGCAGGTGTGCCCGCTGGCCTCCCCACTAACCGTCACAGAGAAGGTGCGTGTGCTCACGACGCCGGCCGCCCACAGGGTGTCTGGCAGCCCACGGGGGGCCAGGCGCAGATCTCGCAGCTGGCCAGTGGCCGGGCAAAACAGCCTGGCAGTCGGGAGGGAGGGCGGGGGGGAAGGGGTTGAGGGGTGGGAGTGGGCAACGGAAAGCGGGAAGAGAAGTTGAGGGGGACACGGTTCATGCTGAGCAAAGGCCCACATGCACACACACAGCAGGCATCCCCCTTGAACGCCATTGGGCAGCAAGCTGCAGGTGATAACAGGCCCCCACAGCCCCTCATCCCGGGCACACCTCTCGTGCAGCCCGGCAACCTTGCGCCGGTGCTGTTGCGCTGCTGCCTCGACAGCTGGGCTCTGCACTTCTTGAAGTTCTTGGTCAGAGAAGGTCATCAGCGGCCCGGCCGCCTCGCCCGCCTGCACCACACAATGTCAACGGGGCCTTCCGAAACCCTTTAAGGGGACGCCAGTGTGCAAATCCCCGGGCAGAGCAGCACGGCATGCCAAGCCGGCCACTGGCACTCATCAGCGTCGACAAGTGGAACAAGGGTGCTGGGCAGCAAACACTGAGGCCTAGTGTGGAGGAACAGCACAGCGCACAGCTGTGAGCAGCCCAGCAGGCTTGTCCTACAAGGATGAGCCAGCCTGCCCCCAGCTTGTCCCCAGCCTGCCGGCACAGAGGCAGCATGCTTGCCTGAGGCAGCAGGGAGATGTAGTGTTGCCAGGGCGCCGGCGGGGCGTGCTCCCGCAGCCACAGCAGCCAGGCCATGAGGCGGGTGAAGTCTGCCGTTGTTCCTTGCCCTGCGTTTGTAAAGTGACGTATGTTACGCGCTGGCAGGAAGCAATGCATATCTCATGTCATGCTACAACTTGCACAACCTTTGCAACTCACAACACGGAGTGTGATGGCATAACAAGGCCAAGAGGTGGGGTCCAAAGGCAGAACCGCAACTCCACCCATCGCGCTGCTGCCTGGCACTCTGGAGGAGCAAACTGCCCTCTCCTTTTGCCTTGCAGGCAGCAGCCGCCTGTGTCGCTGCCGCAACGCTTCGTGACGCTCACGCAAGCCTGCACCCACCCACCTGCCAGCAGGAAAGCAGCCAGCTGTGGGGGCAGCCTGCCATGTGCCGCCTGCCACGCGCCCAGCGCGCCTGCCGCCGAGAACTGGCCGGTGCTGGGGCCGGCATCAAACCCAACGCACAGCAGATTGTGCCACGGCACTGCAGCAGGAGTGAGGAGGCAGCGGTTGGGACGGCGGGCGGGCGACGGACAGTTGAATGTGGGGTACTGCGGAGAAGGCAGGGGGTCGGGGCTGCTTCCAAAACAATGGCACCCTCCTGTGCCCCACACCATTGCCCTGAACATGGTGAATCGTTCATGACAATGGGACACCTGAGAGTATGATGCAGCCTGGTGGCAGCGCACGCACAGCCAGCAGTCCACGGCCGTACGGCGCAGTGGCGGCCCTCACAAGGTTGGCGCCGGGTGGCGCAAGCATAGCGGCCAGGCGGTGCCACCGCCTGTTCAGTGGGCCGCCTTCTTCCAGATCATGCGGCTCAGCGGCCAGTTCAACGCAGCCCGCTGCGTCCGAGGCTGTGTAAAAGGGCGCGCGCGGAAACCCGGGCAGGCCGGTGTGCAGGCTGCGCTGGGCGAACAGCAGTGAGCGATCCATTGCTGCGGTGCAGGCAGCCAGGGCAGCCAGCGCTGACCGCGGCGGCATAGCGCGGTGCGCCTGTTGGCTACCGCCGAGAGCGCCTTGAACAAGGGGCCTGCCAAGGCTTGGATGTTACCAAATTTGGCAATGATCGCGTCAGCGGCACGTATTGAGCAGAGTTCATGACTCCCACATATGCCAAGTGGGCGGTGCGGCAGCTGTTGGCGGCTGCTGCGCGCTGCCGCTGCCCGCCCGCCCCACGATCACACATCTGCATTGCTGTTGCTTGTGCAAGCACTGTGACACTTGTGACAGGAAGCTGCAACTCGAAAACGGCGAGCTGGGCTACAGCGCCGTTTTGTGGGAGGGTCGATGGTGTGGCTACAGGTACGCGGTTGACACGCAGGCAGGGCAGGCAGGCAGGGCAGGCAGGCAGGCAGGCTTGCAGCCCCGCTGCAAGCTGAGGGAGCAAGCCAATGCTGTGGTTTCGATCATGGGAACAAGAGCATACAGGGTCCCTAACCGGGGGCTATGCTTCCCTTTGTTGACAAGCTGGTTCGACTGGGAGGGTGACAGGCAGGCAGGACATGACATCCCCAGCACGTGTCTTCCTAGCCTAGCCTGCTTGGCTGGGGGACATGGCTCGGCTGGGTGGCGTTCCAGTGGCAGGCAGCGGAAGGTGCTGCCAAATTGCAAAGGTTTCCAGCCCTCTATGCCAGCCCATTGGGAACCAAGTAAGCAACAACCAAAACAACACCTTGCACTGCCCTTCAGCCCGCACTACAAACAGCGTGACTGTGCAGCGCCTCCTCCTCCCCCTGGCCAGCTGCCCCGACCGGCAGCACCGGCCCGGCGCACTGCCAGCAGCCCGCCAGCCCGTCAGCCAGGCAGCAAGTGCGTTGGTGTTGACAGGGTCAAATGCAAGTGTGTGCGTGTGTGTGCGCGCAACCATGGGGCGGGCACCAGGTAGGAGGGGTAGGGGCAGGGCGGGAAGGGGGGTGTCTATAGGGTCAACAGCAGGGCAGGAAAAGTCGGGGGGAAGGCAGGGCATGCACAGCTGCAAAGCTGGTTTTGTTTAGACAAGGAAAAGGGCACTGCCTGGCAGGCATGCTGCCCTGTGCGCGTGTATGAGGTGGGGCGCCGGCAGGGCAGCACACTCGAGGTCAAGATGGGGAGCTCACATCGGGAGTGGAGAAGGAGTGTAGAAGGAGGGGCGAGAGGAGCGAGGCAAGGGGAGTGGAGAGCAAAGCTTAGGGAGGAAATGGACACAAGGGATTGCGAGGGTTTGGACGGAGCAGGCAAGGCACGCACATCTGGCACCGGCACCACAAACGGTCTGGTGCAGGCTCATGGCTTGCACAAGACACAGCAACCTGTCGGCCGGCCCCAAACGGGCTTCGGCTGCACATCTGATTGGTGTGTGTGTGTGTGGTACGCCGGAGGCTGCCTGCTTCGAATCCTGGGTAGGGCGGGCTCAGATGTGAGCTCAGACTTGTGGTGGGCCAGGATCCGAGGCAGGCGGGATGTGCTCAGATTTGGAGGGCCGAGGCGATGGGCTGGGCAAGCGAGAGCACCTCGAAGGGGGCGCGATCGGTGACGGAGGTCACGGTGGCGGGGCACGAGTCGGTGATCCAGAAGAACCTGCACACGGGACGAGTCCAAGGTTGAAAAAGGGTTGCTGCCCAGTACTCTCAACCCTCAACAACAACACACACTGCCACTGCCCCTTGCAGAACTTGGATGGCGTCCCCGGCCAAACCACAGCACTCACAGCACCCATGTGAATCCCTCTGCGGCCCTTGACTGCTGCCCCTACTTCTCCTTCAAATACCACCACCCACACACGCATCGCCCCTGCCCGAGCGCCACCCCCGCCAGACCACAGCACCCACAGCACGGCACAGCGGCACTCACTTGAATCCCTCTGACGCTGTGGCCCCGTTGCCCTTCTCCCCCTCAAATCGGCGCCAGGATTCGTTGGGGAAGACGCCGTGGGTGACATAGGCGCTGACGTGGGCCGCGCCCTGCGAGGCCAGCAGCCGCTGGCACTCTATCAACGTGCCGCCTGCAGAAGGGACAAGGCGCAATGGTTTGGCATGGGGTGGGGTGGGGTGGGGTGGGGGGTGAGATGTTTCATGCCTGCCAGACAGCCAGCCAGCACGGGTGGCAGCGGCAGCGTCCTGCTCCTTCACGAGTTGACAGTGCCTAATACCCCCCACCAACAAGTTGTCCCACACTGCCGACATGGCCCCTTCCAGCCCAATCGCCAGTTCTCTACCCCCTGTCGACCATAACCATAGCCAGCCAGCCAGCCACCGCTCTGCACGAGATCGTTCACAATGATGCCGTGACGTCCGCTTTTCCCATTTACATATCTTATTTCCACCTTCACACAGGCCCCACCCACACCGTAACAGCAGGCACCCACCGCTCTGCTCGAGCTCGTCGACGATGAGGACGACGTGCCACCCCCTTTTCATATTTATACCCCCTCTCATGTGCTCACCTGTACTGCAACAAATTCTGCTCCCGCGTCTAAGCCTCCAGCTGCCCACCCCCCCTCAGGCGCCACCCACACCGTGAATAGCAGCTACCCACCGCTCTGCACGAGGTCGTCCACGACGACGACGTGCCCCGCCCCCGCCCCTTCCCACCTACACGACCAGTTGCCGCCCCCCCCTTGAGCCGCCCATCTGAACTGCAACAACAGCTGCTATTCCCCTCAGCCGCCCCAGCGGAGCTGTAACAACAGCTAGCTGCCCCCCGCCCCACAAAAGACACACAGTACCAGCAGCCAGCCAGCCAGCCACCCACCGCTCTGCACGAGGTCGTCGACGATGAGGACGACGTGCCGCCCCGCCCGTTCCCGCCTACACATCTTCTTTCCACCCCCTCTCAGGCGTCCCACCTGAACTGCAGCAAAAGCTGAAGCATCTAACCCTCCAGCTGCCCACCCCCTCAGGCGCCACCCACACCGTGAATAGCAGGCACCCACCGCTCTGCACGAGGTCGTCTACGATGACGACATGCCGCCCCCGCGCCGTCCCCTCCTTGAGCCGCACAATGCGCTTGTCGCCGTCGCGCACCTTGGTGCAAATGACCTGCAGGCAAGCAAGCAGGTGAGCAGGTTGAATGGCTGATATCGCATTGCCTTGGTGCAAATGACCTGCAGGCAAGCAGGTGAGCAGATGAGCAGGTTCAGTTGTTGAGCTCGCACCACATTGGTGCAAATGACCTGCAGGCAAGCAAGCATGTGCATGTGAGCAGGTTCAGTTGTTGAGCTCGCACCACATTGGTGCAAATGACCTGCAGGCAGGCAAGCATGTGCATGTGAGCAGGTTCAGTTGTTGAGCTCGCACCACATTGCTGCAAATGACCTGCAGGCAAACACGTGCACGTGTGCAGTCCCTACAGTCGCTAAAACGCAATGTGGATGCAGTGTAACGCAGTGCTTGTCGCTGTCGCGGACCTTGGTGCCGGGACCAGCAGGCGTGTGCGCAGTGTGCTCTCAATTGCTGATGTGAGTTTGCAACAACTGAAGCAAGCGCTTCCAGGGCCCCTCATAAGCCCCCACACTTCTGAACTCTGAAGCACATGATGTACGTACATTCGTGCAATGTAGCCGACCTCTGGTGCCCCAACTGGCGCTCCAGGCAGCTGCCCCCTGTACTGGAAGTACCCCTACAACCCACACTCCACGCAGGAATAGCGCACCTCTGGGTAGTCCCCAAACTGGTAGTGGAAGCGCTTCCAGGCTCCCTCGTCTGGGTAGGCAATCGTGATGTTGGAGGCGTCGGGCAGCTGGCGAAGACGCTCCCTGCAGGCGTTGCAACAAAGTATCGGCAACATGGGCATTTGTGAAAGAGGACATTTGTGAAAGAGGACTTGTTTTATTATTAATTTGAAAAAAAAAAGGGGCAACACAGGGACGCTCCCTGCAGGTGTTGCAAAACATCATCATAAACATGGGCATTTGTGAAAGAGGACACAGGTTGTGATGTATCACTTGTATTGGCAGGAGGGAGGCAACACGGGGGCGGTAGAGATGCTGGGGCGGGGGTAGTGGTGGTGTTAGAGGCGTCGGAAGTGTGGTGAGGGGGGACAAAGGTGGGTGAGGCATGTTGTGCCGGTGCAATGATGCTGATGGGGTTGCAAGGGAGAGTGCTGGGTCTTTCCCACAGCCCGAGCCCTTCCAAAATTGATCACCTCGGCAGTGAAATGCCCGGCTTGGCAAACCCCAGGCAGCAAGTGGCCCCCCCAGCTTCACAACACCCCTGCCGTGTGATGGCCGTCGTTGAGCCCTCCAGCCCAGGCCCAGCCCACCCATCCCATACCCAACACCCGCCCTCCCCCCAAGCAACCTGAGCAGCGGGACGCCCGCTCGAAGAGCGGCAGCACCACGCCCCTCGGCCGCCCACCGTCCCTGCCATATGCCGTCTGCCTTCAAACTCTCAGCACCAGCGCCCTCCCCCCAACCAACCTGAGCAGCGGGATGCCCGACTCGAAGAGCGGCAGCACCACGCCCCTAAGCCTCACGCCACCCCTGTCTTGTAACTTTTAACCCCAGCACCCGCCCCAACCAACCTGAGCAGCGGGATGCCCGACTCGAAGAGCAGCAGCACTTGGTCCCTTCAGCTTCACAACACCCCTGCCGTGTGATGGCTGTCGTCGAGCCCTCTGGCCCCATCCTATGCCCCAGCTCCCGCCCTGGCCCCCACACACACTCCACCCCCACATGTCCCCACCTGAGCAGCGGGATGCCGGACTCGAAGAGCGGCAGCACTTGGTCCCCAAAGTAGAAGCGCTCCTGGAGGGCGTGGATGTCGAAAATCACGACGCTGGCTGCAGTGGGGGAAGGAAGGGAAAAGACGGGCTGGTTGAGGGACGAATGGGAAGGGTAGAAGGAAGGGAGCGGGGGCCGTAGATGTCGAAAATCACGACGCTGGCTGCAGGGGGGGAAGGGAAGAAGGGGGCGAGGTCAAGAGAGAGAGACGAATGGGAAGAGTAGAAGGGATAGGGGGGCGTGGATGTCGATAATCAAAAACGACGCTGGCTGCAGGGGGGTAAGGGAAAAGACGGGCTGGTCGAGGGACGAACCACTGGCGCGCCACAAACAGGCAGACCGGCCCCTGCCTCTCTTGTGCACCACTGCTGGCCCAAGCGAAACCACTACTTGGAATATCTTTGCCATCACTAAGCATGACTTGGAGGAATATCTTTGCGCACCTGGGCCGCCACGCGCCAGCGGGATGATACTAACCAATACTAACCAATACTTGGAATGTCTTTGGCATTACTAACCATTAGGCGGCTCCTATTCTTTTTTTCGTTTCCGGGCACTTTGGAGGCCCGCCGCCGGCGGGGGGGGGGGGGGAGTGTTTCCGTACGAAACCACTGGTTCCGTAGGGGTGCAACGTTATAGGCAGGGGGAGCTGGGGAGACACAGGCTGGCTGAGCGCGGAGTGCGA
Source organism: Chlorella sp. ArM0029B (assembly GCA_002896455.3). Taxonomy (NCBI): domain Eukaryota; kingdom Viridiplantae; phylum Chlorophyta; class Trebouxiophyceae; order Chlorellales; family Chlorellaceae; genus Chlorella; species Chlorella sp. ArM0029B. The sequence goes on from JTEE01000288.1 coordinate 448,510, forward strand.
TTTGATAGGAAAGCACCAAGCACGGGAAAGGGAGAACAGGAAGCGGTAGGAGCGAATACAAAAAGCAAAAATGCGAATGCTGTGGGCCCCCGCCTGGCAGCATCAGAGCTGCCAGAGGCACCCGACTCTGCCGCCGCGAAATCTGTTTTAAAATGCCGCTGCTGCTGCTGCCGGAGCTGCTTTTGGCACCACCTCTTGCCGCCGGCCAACGTCATTCGCCGCAATCGCTCGGCGCTAAACAAAGTTTGTTGCAGCTGGTGTCAGCTGAAATGGGTTTCTGGCAGCTGGAAGGGACGATCGAAAGCCTAAGGACCCTTCTGAGTGAGCTAAAGCGTTTTGGCAGCGCCGCCGCCACCCTGGCGGCTGCCTGGCGGTACAGTTTTTGACTTGCCAAACAGCTACGTACGTGCTCATTTCCCGAAAATTTCGGCGGGGGGGGGGTGCCCGGAAACGAAAAAAATAATAGGAGCCGCCTTACTTGAAATGTGTTTGCGCACCTGGGCCGCCACGTGCCAGAGGGATGTTTGAAATGATGCGAGCCAGGGTGAAGGCGGTGGCAACATCACCCTCAGCCTCCACGCGCTCAGCTGCAGGTTGCATCGTGAAGGACAGCGCAGTTGAAAGGTTGGCAGGGGGGTGACTGTTGCACGAGGCACAGCACAGCACGGCACAGCACAGCAAGGGCGCCGCCAGTGTGCCGTCCGCTTGCACACAGAGAGAGAGCAGGCAGCGCGGTGCACAGCCACGCCCCGCAGCTGGCCGACGCTGGGCTGTTTGGATTGCAATAAGGCAGGCAGGCGACGGCGTGCTGTGCTGTGACGCGGCCCAAAGCCGGGCCCCCGCCCGCCACGCCTGCTGCCCCTGCTGCGCGCACCCGTGCCGGTTGGGAAGTATGGCAGGACGAGTGTGAAGGAGCCGACAAAGAGGCGGGGCAGCTGGTAGATGATGGAGATCTGCAGGCAACAAGTCAGACACACAACAAAAAGCAGCTGTCAGTGAAGGAGACTTGCAATCAGAAGCCGAAACCAAGCAGCTGGTAGATGATTAGGATCTGCAAGCGCAGACAGCCACACAAACAGTTGGTAAGTTATGGAGGAGACCTGCGAGGATCAGAAACACACACAAACAGCTGGCAGATGATTAGGATCTGCAAGCAGCCACACAAACAAATAACCGGTGGACGGGGAATCCCCAACCAGCAACCCTCCCCCACCTGCTCAAAGATGGACGCCCGGGGTGTGGAGGCGGCGCCACAGTCCCCTCTGCTCATCCATCCAGCAGGCCAGGCCCCCACACCCCAGTCCGCTCCCAATCAAGGTCGGAAGTAAGGCGCCCCGTTGACCGCCGCTCAGTCTCCCCCCTTCTCAATACCCCCTACTGTTGCTGCCACACCGCTCCTGGTCCCCCGCCCTGCCTGCGGGTTCCACCGCCGGAAATCAGACGCCCAGCACAAGAAAGGCCCACACGAGCCAGCCGTCCCCTCACCTGCTCAAAAATGACGCCCGGGGTGTGGAAGGAGGCCAGGAAGGCGACGTGGCGGTTGCGGATGCGGATCGCGTCCTTCACAAAAAGGTTGGGGAAGCCGTCGGCAAAGCGCCTGCACGTGCCACGGGCAGGGGAGGGGTAGGGCAGGAAGCTTGAAAAATCAGCCTTGATGCATGGTGGAAGAGGCGTGCGTGCTTCACAAGCAGGTTGGGGAAGGCCGTTGGCAGAGGGGCTGCAAGCCAAGCAAGCAGGGGTTTAGAGGAGGGCCAAAGGACTGCATAAACGGGTACTCTGTGCTGTGCTGTGCTGTGCTGTCTAGCGTGCCAGCCGCACCATTCACCACAGCAGCCGCAGCAGCTTCCTCAGGGCCATACACAGCGCCCCCAGCGCGCTGCTCTCAAGCCAGGCACGCCCTGCAACGCCATGCCATTGCGCCACGCATGCACGTGTGCATGTATACCAGAAAGCCAGGCAGCCGGGTTTCAGCCCAGCCAGCTATCGGCCACATTTTTTCACGTGACCCATCTGGAACCCATTTGGCACCCCCACAGGCACCAGCCTGCCCTGCCGGCATGCCAAAACCCTCAATCCTCAATTCCCTGCATGCTATCTTTGAGAATGAACCTCCAACCAGGAGATCAGCGAGCACGGCAGCCGCCGAGGCCGCCTGCAGCCGCTAATGTGCCTGGCCCTCACCAGCCGCCTCTGCCTGCTCTGGCAGCCGCCTGCCGCCTCTGCCTGCTCGTGCCGTCGGCTGCGCTTGTGCCCCCGGCTGCCGCGCTCACTTCCAACCCATTCCTGCCAGTTCTGCCCACCCCTGTGCATGGCAGGCCATTCCCCGCGACCCCCTGTGCTAGCCTTGGGTCAGGAAGGGCACAGAAACCCAGGTGCCCCTGCTCACTACCAGATGTTGTTCTGCCCACCCCTGTGCATGGCAGGCCACCCCCTGTGCTGTTCTTAGGCCTGAAAGGGCGAGGAAACCAGGTGTCCCCGCTCACTTCCAGTTGCTCCACCCACCCCTGTGTATGGCAGGCCACCCCCTGTGCTGTCCTTCGACCAGGAAGAGCGAGGAGACCCAGGTGCCCCCGCCCCGCTCACTTCCAGTTCATTTCCGCCAGCTCCGCCCGCCCCTATTCATGGCAGACCACCCCCACCGCGCCCTTCTGTGTTGTACTTGAGTCAGCGAAGTGAGGAAGCGAAAGAAGAACCAGGTGCCCCCGCTCACTTCCAGAAGTTGTTCTGCCCACCCCTGTGCATGGCAGGCCACCCCCTGTGCTGTCCTTCGTCTGGAAAGGGCGAGGAAACCACGTGCCCCGCTCACTTCCAGTTGCTCCGCCCACCCCTGTGCATGGCAGGCCACCCCCCGCGACCCAATGTGCTATTTTTCGGCCAGGAAGAGCACAGAAACCAGGTGGCCCCCGCTCACTTCCAGTTGATTTCTGCCAGCTCCACCCGCCCCTCGCTGCACTCCACAATGCGCTTGGCCAGCTGCTCGCAGTCTGGGTAGTAGAAGAGCAGGCAGTCGCGCTTCAACTCCTCGGGCAGCTGCAGGGGCGGGCAGGGAGGGAGGGAGGGGAGAGGGGAGAACGATGTGGGTGCGGACTGGGAGGTAGAGGAGAGGGAAGAACGATGTGGGCGCGGACTGGGAGGGAGGGGTGAGGGGAGAACGATGTGGGTGCGGGCTGGGAGGGGGGAGGGGAGAACGATGTGGGATTTAACTGGGAGGGATGTGGGTGGTGGCTGTCAGGGAGAGAGGGAGGCGTGAACGATGCGGGTGCTGGCTGAGGTGGTTGCATTTACTTTGCTACTGGAGCGGTGCATCTACGGCACACATTTGTGGTGCTGCGGCACTGCAAAATGAGTGCATGAATGTATGGTGGCGGTGCTGGGTACTGCGCTGGCGGCAAGGACCGAATGTCAGCGGCTGCGCTGCCCCGGTGCCTGCCTTGGATTCCGCACACTGTGCTGCACTTATGCACGGGGACCGCTCGCTGCAGGCTGCTCCTACCAGGCGGCGCTGCCTGCCGCCGCCGCCTTGCGCACCTGGTCCACGTTGACGTTGGGCGCCGTTATGCGGTAGTCGATGGAGTCGCCGACACTGGCCGCTGGCTTCAGCATCATGTGGTTGCTCATTTTTCCAAAGCTGCCGCTGCTGCCGGGTTGCTGCGCGACGGCGCGCTGGGGACGGCTGAGCGGGTGGGCGGGAACGGGGGCGGGGCGGAAACCGCGCTCGCTAGATTGTTGTGAGGGTGAGGATGGTGCGGCTTGGGCGAGGGTGCAGACACCACGCCAACAGGCCATCCAAGGGAGAGAGAAGGGCTGGCTGGCGGCCAGGGAAGCCGACAGCCTTGGCTGATGCTGATGTGATTGGTCGTTACGATGCAAGCGGTCTGCAATTGCAAGCATTCCATTCCAGCTCTGAGCGGCTCGCTGCTGGGTGGAAGGGAAGAATACATGCGCCGTAAGCTATTGCCCTGTCTAAGCTCAGTTTTGCGGTACCCATTACCTCCTCAGCGCGGGCAGCATCGGAGGGCAGCGCGGCACGGCAAGAGGGGTTCTTTTCGGCAACCGTGTGCTCTCGTCGGGCGCCCTGGCGGGCCGCGGCACTCCCTGTTATCGGTCACGCCTTTCTGAGCTGCCAGCCCACCTGTCGAGGTATCGGGACGTGCGCAACCACCCGAGCGCCAGCGGTTCCTTGTCTCCCGGCGCTGGGCAGCTCCCAGCACTCCTAGCCAACGCACGAGCGCATTCCGCAAGTCCTCAGCCGTAGTTCAGGCCGGCTAAGCTCGGCGCCGTTATGGTGGCGGCGACGGGCGGCGGCGGCACTACCGCTGCCAACGGGCACTCGCACGTGCAGGTGCGCTGCCCTGCTGGGGCTGCTGTTGGCCGCTGCTGCATGCGGAGGGAGGGCATGGGCGCTGCGTGCAGGTAAAATGTGTGCCCGCCCAACAGCACCTCTCCTGCCGGCGGCCCCTGCAGGATGCGGCGGAGAAGGAGAGCAAGCAGCGGCGCATCTCGGCGCCATGGGCCTACCTCGGATCCCTCGCCTGGCTCCGCCCCGTCCTCATCTTTGCAGCCCTCTACATCTCTGCCCTCTCCCTCATCCTGCTGCTCTTCTCGCAGCTGCCCACCCTCAGCGAGCTGGCAGGTGGGTTGGGCGTCCGGGGAGCGTGCCAGACGTGGGGTCACCCGCCGCACCTGCCGGCGCCGTCGTACCAGGCCCCAGAGCAAGGCAGCCACAGCTGTGCTCACACACCTGTTTGTGCCCTGGGCTGTCCCACCCACCAGCCTTCCACACAGCCACCCTCGGCGTCCTGCAGCAAAGCAGCTTGCCGCGGGGGCGCCCTTCTCCGCACCCCACCTCAACCTCGTGTGAACAGGGAGCGTTACACAAGAGGCACCCCCCAAATGACTCCTACTCCACTGCCCTCCCTGTCTTGATTCCCTCTACTCCACTGCCCTCCCTGTCCTGTCGTGCTGCACAGAAGCAGGCGGCGGCGGGGGCTGGCTTTGAACCCTACTCCCACTTGCCTCCCTGTCTTGATGTCCTGTACTCGCCTCCCTGTTGTGATGCTCCCTGTTGTGCTGCAGAGAAGCAGGCGGCGGCGGGGGCGGGGGCCGCCGGCGGGGGCGGGGTGCCCGAGCAGCTGCGCCTGGCGGTGCCCCACAGCTTTGGTGAGCTGCGCAGCGTGAGGCGCACGCTGGAGCTGTACCGCCAGAACTATGCGGTACACGTGGCGGCGCTCATGGTGGCCACACACATCTTCCTGCAGGTGGGTGCTGGCTGGCTGCTGCCAGCCTGGCAGCCTACTGAGGCCGAAGAACACGCGTCCGTGCCGTGTGCTGTGGGTGCTGCTAGCGTTCTTGGTTTGTGTTGTTTGTTTTGCTTTACCTTACCTCGAGCTTGACACACTGGCAGCTGGGCGGCAGGCCCTACAGACACACCACGCGCTGTGCCTGCTGAGCGCAGCAGGGCACCACGCGCAGTGCCTGCTGAACGCAGCAGGGCACCACGCGCTGTGGGTAGCAGCAGGGCACACCACGCGCTGCGTGTGCTGTGCGTGGTGGCAGCGTGGTGTTGTGAGATCGCGCTGGTGCTGCGGCAGCGTGACGCTGCAGTGAGCCGGGGTCTGGGGGCCGGCCGGCGGGCGTGCAGTGCAGAAACGTCGTGGCGGCAGCAGGGGCAGCGGCGTGGGCCGTCTCATGGTCTCGGCCCTCGCACGTCCAAGCCAGGTTTTACACTTCCATACCCATGCGACACACACCTACATGTTTGTGCCTGCACACACCTTTACGTGCCTGCCCAAATGCCCTCGCCATGTCAGAGCCGGGTCCATTCCGTGTGCGCCCCCTGCAGTGCCGCCAGCCTCCCCAAGCCGCCCCTGCCTCCTGCCTCCTGCCTTGACTTGGGGTGTTACACGCGCTGCGGTACTACACATACCGGGGGTACATACAATCATGAATGAAAGCATGCACACCTCAGGCTAAGGAAGTCCTGCCTCCTGCCCCCCTCCTTCCTTTCAGGCCTTTATGGTCCCTGGATCCATTTTCATCAACGTGCTAGCTGGCAGCATGTATTCCCTGCCTGGTGAGTTCCAGCTGGCAGGCGGGCAGAGGCACGCCCGGCAGCTGGGGCAGGCAGCGAAACGCTGGCAGCTTTGGGCTGGGGTCGGCAGCAGAGCATCCAAGCGCTGGCCAGGCGATGCCAGCAGCAGAGCGGCAGGGAGAGTTGCACCCATAGGGCAGCAGCAGCGGTGCGCAACGCTGACGAGAGCGGCAGGGAGACGCGTGCCCACCCGGCCTTAGTCAGCCGCAGTGTGTGCAGCAGCTGGCCAGCAGCCGGCCAGCTGTCGACCACGCTGCCGTCCCTTGCCGCACCCAGCCCACCACCCGCATACCCTGCCCCGCCTGCCTGCAGTGGCCAGCAGCCTCACATTGCCACTCCGCCTGCGTGCGCCCCGCCTGCCCCCAGCCAGAAGTAACCCATCAATCCATCCATCCAACTGTTCACCTGCCTGCCTGCCTGCTGCCCCCGCCTGCCTGCAGTGGCCACCCTTCACATTGCCACTCCTCCCTATCTCCACCTTGCCCCGCTTGCCCCCAGCCAGAAGTAACCCATCAATCCATCCATCCATCTATCCATCTGCCTGCCTGCCTGCCCGCCCCGCCTGCCTGCAGTGGCCACCGCTTTTGCGGCGGTGGTGGACTGCTGCGGGGCGGCCGTCAACTACTGGATCTCCCGCTGGCTGCTGCGGGATGTGGTGGCGGGGCTGTTCCCAACTCGGGTGCAGGCGTTTGCCACAGAGGTGCGGGGGGGGAGGAGGCACAAGTGTTACGTTGTGTCATGCTGCGCTGTGCTGTGCTGCTTTGTGCTGGTGGGCCAGTGTGATGACACTGCATAGGCTTTTGCCACAGAGGTGCGGGGGAGGGGCAAGAAGTGTTCCTTGGTGCCATGCTGTGCTGTGCTGTTGTGTGCTGGTGGGCCAGTGTGATGACACTGCACAGGCCTGTGCCACAGAGGTGCGGGGAGGAGGCACAAGTGTTTCGTAGTGCCATGCTGTGCTGTGCTGTGCTGTGTTGCCTGGGCTCGTCTTGTGTGCGTGCTGACTGTGCAGGAATTGCTGACGCAGGCCGGGGCTGTGTCGGCTGTGGTGGCGGGATGCTGGCATGGGGTGGATGCCGGCATGGTGTGCCCTCCTTCTCTTCAAACTGTCCGCCCCGTCTTTCTTCCCTAACTCTTGCAGATGAAGAAGCACCAGAGCAACCTGCTGAACTACAACCTGTTCATACGCACCGCACCAATCTTTCCCAGGTGCGGTACGTGGTGGCGGCAGGCACAGTGTGATGCAGTGGCATGTGGGAGGCAGCCGCCTAAAGGCCAGCCAGCTGGCATGTGCACGCTGTGCAGCGCTGCAATGCGATGCGTGTAATGCTGCAGCTGCGGCGTGTGCCCTGCTGCGGTGCTTTCTGCCTGCTGCCATGTGCGGCGCCTCGCTGCCCGCCTCCTGCCCCGCCCGATCCTGCCCTGCCTGCCCGGCCCCACCCCGCCCTGCCACTCTGCAGCTGGCTGGTCAACCTGGCCAGCCCCATTGTGGGGGTGCCCTTTGAGATTTTCATCGTCGCTCTCTTCTGCGGCCACCTGCCCATCAACTTCATCTCTGTCAAGGTGCGCTGAATGTCTTTGAGTGGAAGAATTGCGTGGTGTAGGCCAGCATTTGGTGCAGTACACTTTACTACTGCAAATGACAGCCGCTGAGCACTGCCCCTCACCCTGCCCTGCACCCTGTGCGCTGCACACTGCCTGCACCCCTGTGCGCTGCACACCTGACTGGTTGCTGCCCGCCTGCTGCCTGCCGCCTGCCTGCCGCCTGTCTGCTTCTGCAGGCGGGCCACAACCTGGCCACGATGCAATCCGTGTCCGACATGTATTCGACACGCAACGTGGTCTTCTTGCTGCTGGCGGGCGCTCTGGCTCTGGTGCCCGTGCTGCTGCGCCGCCTGCGCCGCAGCGACCGAGCGGCACGGCATTACAGCCCGGCCGGGGCGTCCGCCGGGGGATCCTCGCCGGCCGGCGTGGCGGGCGGCAGCGGCAAGCCCTCGCTGCTGCCAATCATTACGCAGAGCGGGTCGGCGCCCTCGAGTGCCCGCCCGGGGGGTGCAGCCGCGGGGTTGGCGTCGGTGGTGGTGGCTGGGGTGGGCGCGATGCGGGCGGGGGCGGTGGGGGTGGTGCTGCCGCCGCCGCCCCCAGCAGCCAAGCACCTCTCTGAGTCGGCAAACCACCTGCTCTGAGGCAACTTGCAAGAGACACAGAGCACTGCTCTCTTGTGCTGACACGGGGCGGTGCGGCGCCGTGGCGCGGCAGTGTGCACAATGTGTGGGGTACCATGCGTGCTATTGACTGCTGACCGGCAACTCGTGACCTCTGCCAGGGCTTTTGTTTGCCCCTAGACCCCCTTGCTTTTGCGCCGGGCACTGTGCCTGGGCTATAGCCCTTTGCCAGATGCCGACCCGTTTCAACCCCTGCCTGGCCCCGACGTGTACCCTTGTGACACCCCATGCTCAGCTGCCCTGCTCCTTCTGACTTCCCCTGGCCTGTACTGTGCTGCACCCCTTGACGCCACCTCATCAAACTCGCATACCTCTTCCCTTCGGCCCTGCTGCACTGCCCCACCCTCTACTCCCCCCCTATTTATGCCATTCGCTCATTCACACTGTTGAAACTTGGAACATTGAAACAACCCGGTCCATCCATGATGCCCACGTATGCTGAATGAACGAGCAAGCAGCATGAGAGGGGGCGGGGCGGACGCACAGGTTGTGTCTGGCTCCAGGGAAGGCCTGCATGGCCACTGCTCTCCACATGGTTGTCGTGTCCCTCACTCAAGGAAAACGCGCGGATAATCGTACTTCGAGGGCCCTCCTTTCTATGCTGTTCGTCGTATGTCTGTTGATGGCCAGTCACCACTGACCAGTACACACTCCATCATCTAAGGTCCATTGCCATGGCTGCCGCTTGGCACCTCTTGACTGAGCGCAAAGGCTTCGAGCAGCGTCTCCAAGCACACAAGCTTACACTGAAAGAGTTGCTCATGCCATCAGATGACGCTGCTGTTTGAGCCTGCTGGGCACCCACGTGCCGGCGCCAGCTGGCGCGCCCTCCTGCTGCAGCAGCTGCTGGCATCAGCAGCAGCTGGCATCAGAGCCCCCTAGCAGTGCCCGGCTTGCGGCCTCTCCCCAGGGTGCGCACACACCGCCGTTTTTCATCAAACGCGAAACCGGAGTCGCACCGGATGCAGCGGTTTGTGGCCATGCAGGCAGCGCAGTGTGGGACGGAGGAGGGGCACTTGCTGACGCAGCGCCGGGTGGCGCCATCCAGCCGGATTTCCTCCCGCCCCATCGGCTGCCCGTAGTTGGGGCGTTCGTAGCACGCGGTGCAGCCGGAACGGGTGCAGGAGGAGCACCAGGGGTCGAACGTGGAGGCCTGCAGAGGCCGTCGGGACGGGATGAGGAAACGGGGGCAGGGTGGGATGGCGGGAAGAGAGCCCGATACGCCTGTCCTATTCTTTAAAGAAGCAGGCTGGGATCGGTGGGAGCTGCACCCTGCCACGGTGGATTGAAGCAAGCACACGTTGACGAGTGGGCCACGGCACGTGCTCTGGTGCAGCTACGGGTCGAGGCCTGTGCAGCGCATGCGGTGTCACCGGTGCCGCTGTGCCTCCTGGTCTCCCTGCTGCCACCTGGCGGTACGGTACCGCAGCAACCGCCAGCCACGAGCAGATGCTGCTGGTCCTAACCTGGCATTTGGTGGGCCGCACGTTGGCTGCGTACGCCCTGTGGGTGGAGTTGGATCCGCCGCTGGCATAGAAGCCTGGGGAGTACCGGCTGCAGGCAGGGGAGGGTGTGTGAACACAGGCGCCGAAAGCTCCCAAGCTCAAGTATTGGACTTGCGCTAACATACAAGCCACAATCGCGCAGTAGCATCAAGCTGTACACAGTTGTGGTAGTCCGCATGGCGCCCCGAGAGAACCACTAAACGAGTGCAGGCAAGTGAGGCATGAGTGGGTGACCGGGGAGAGGCAGGGCGAAGGGAGAGTGCCCAAGGGACAGCGGGCGAGGTGCAACGCCCCGCAATTCGAACCGTCACTCGCGAGCCTCTCGGTGCATGGCACTCCATCTCAGTCCCTCCCCCCACCTGACCCCACCCCGCACTGCCCCACAAGCGAGTTGAAAGCCCTGCCACCCCACCCTGCCTCTGCCCGCCCGCCCGCCTCACCAGACCACGAAATCCATTCCGTTGGGGCAGTGCCGGTACCCGCAGCCCAGCTTTGTCGTGCTGCCCCACACGACTGATGTGGAGGGGGACAGGCAGGGAGGCAGGCAGGCACCAAAGGAGAGCAGTATCTTAGCGGGGGCGGCGTGCTAGGGCGCAAGCTTAGCTGACAGTATAAGGTCATTCTCTATGCACTGGTAAAGCAAAGGTCATCCTCTGCACCAGTGCACAGGCCTGCTGAGGCGTGAAGTGATGCCGTAAAAGCCACAGGCTGGCGGCACAAGTCAGTAGCCCAAGCCGGCACACATGCCTGCACACGGGTGAACACTGACTGATACCAAATAAGAAGCCATCGGTGGTCTGTTTTCAGCAAAAAAGTTTGCCACTCACTGTTGACAAAGTGCCCTATCTCAACGCCATCCCGGCTCGTGCCGGGCACACCGTAGGCGTAGCTCTGCACAGGTGGCAGGAGGGAGCAGGGCGGGCAGCAAATGATGGAGGGGTAAGGTAATCTTTATGGGAAAAGGATGCGGCCCGTCCCCGAGCGAGCCGATGCAGCACAGCACAGCACAGCACGGTACAGCACAGCACTGCAAAGCACAGCACAGCAGCCGCCTCACCGTGACCTCCAGGTAGAGTGCCCAGGTGGCATAGGTGCACACATCCATGCCTCTGTGCGGGTACTTCACGCTGTGGCTGCTGTACTGCAGGCATGGCAGGCCAGCGGCAGGTGCGTGGCTTGAACATGTCCCACCCGGCTGCCTGGCTCCAGGACCAGCCTTACCAAAGTCGCCGACGAATAGTACAATATTTCACACATGCCAACCCAGGCTGGTCCACGGCAGGCAGGCAGCGATGGGCGGGCACTCATGATGCATGCCTATTTAATATAATATATATAACATTTTGACCGTGCACCCGGATTTGTCTGGTGGCTAGTGTGCGGTCAGTCCACACACTTGCACATGCCACCACCAGCTGCGGTCTGCACCGTCACCTGCCCTCCCGCCTTACAATGCTCTCGCCGCTGCCTGCCAGCGTGCGCCCATCGGCGTGCCCCCATTTGCAGCGGTCTGCCCACGCCTGCGCCTTGGCGGCCAGCTTGGCATCCCAGGCCAGGGGCGGGGCCTGGTGGACTGACCGGTAGCGGTTGTGCAGCGCCAGCACGCCTTTCTGGTATCTGGGGCAGCCGGGGCCTGCAGCGGGGAGGAGCGGCGACAGGGGGCGCTCCATTTGACGGCACAACACCGCCGCACGGAGTCTGCTGGCACCGGCGCTGACCGCCGCCGGCGGGGCTGACTGGCCGGGCTCGTGCTGCGAGACCGCGCGTACCTGCAGCGACCGCCTGGATCAGCGCAATGAAGACCGCGAGGGTGAGAGCGGGCAGCCAGGAAAAAGGCATGCCAAAGATCTGCGTCATTCGAAGGGTGTGGACTTCCTCTCTGCCGGCGGCTCGGCGGCAGGAGTCGCTTTCAAGAGGTTGTCATTTCAAAATTTGCGGTACTTACAGCAAAAAGGTTCTTTCGGAAGCAAGCGTGCTGCCAGTGCCACAGCGCTCTGGGCGCTAGCGCCCTGAGCCCCTTGCTTGCTTTGCTTTGCGGGTCATTAGCCATTAGGCACACGCACCAAAGCAATCGTGCAATACAATGGCATTGTGCTGGGTCAAGAACTGGGGCATGCTGTCTTTGTTGGCTCCACAGCAGCGGCTTGCACTCGGGTGACGAGCACTGCAGGCGTCTCACCCGCCAGTAGACAGCTGAAGGGGGGGGGGGCCACCAGGGGGCCCACCCCTCTGTTGGTTTTCCTCAACCCACGCCCAAGGGCGTTTTCTTCTTCTTTTTCTTCGATCCCGCCCGCACGACGGAGCCCAGTTTTGTAGAGCTCCGGGCATGCCACACCAGCGGCCCCACCATCCACCATCATCCTGCATAATTCAGCCGAGTACGACTTGAACCCACTGGCAGCCAGGCACCTCACCCTGTGACTCCACCGTGGACTGTGACAACACTCTCCTTTTTTGTTATTTTCAGCCCCCCGCTCAGCGCAGGAGCCGCCGGCGCCGTCTTCTCGCAGCTCCTCTCCGCTGCCGCCAAATGAGGGAACAGCTGATGTCCATGTGGAGCCAGGAGTGGTCTCACGAGACAGGAGTTTTGTTGGGGGTGATTGGGGCAAGCAGGTCGGGTCGGCCAATGTCAGCGGTTCTTCGTCTAAAGCCCCCATTCTTGATGCGCTGCAGCGGCACCAAAAGAAGCTGGGTCGTGCTATGCCAGAGCCGCCCTCATGAGGCCGCCTTGATCAGATCCTGCCGCTTTCGGCAGAGGCAAGTGCTGGCACTAGGCTGAAAGAGAGTATCAGCGTGGGGGTCCTAGAGAGCCCGCAACCTCCACTCCACCCCCCAGCAAGGGCACAGGGAGCTTCAGTTCAGCTAGTTCAGGCTTTTGGCAGGCCTGTTGATATTATCGATGTGAACGTCAGACGACCCTCGGAGGGTGGGCGCCGGCCTGGTGTGGTGCCCAACGCCAGCCTTCCCCATGGATGGCACATCAGTGTGGTTGCAATGCAGGCTGGCAGAGTGCTGCAGGAGCCCCAAGCCCAACAACCCTCTGGTGTGGTGCTGTGGGGTATTCCAAGTATGCCCCGTCCCCACGACGGGTGGACTCCAGCTCGGAGCCTGCGGCACCGGTGCCTGCTCGGCGGGGAGGGCGGGTGCATTCAGCCGATAATGGCGATTTGCTGACTCAAGCGCTGCTCTCCAGGCGGTCTGGCGTGCGTGAGCGCGAGTGTTTTCGACTTTTCAGGTACGGTGCCGCCAGCGTGGCCACGCCCTCGGCCGGCTGGGACGAAGCCCCCTCCTGGGTTATTAGACTTCCAGCCTGATTTAGCCGCCAGAACAGCCCAGGCGTTCCTTCAAACAAGAAGCGTACCATCCCGCTACGACGAAGCGGCCTGGGGCGCTCGGGAATGCATCACCCGAATGTGGCACACGAACAGGAAGCCACTTGCTGCGGCGGCGCTGCAGCTACCAGCACGGGGACGGCGCCAATAGCGGCAGCTGAAGCGGCGGCCGCCGCCGCCGCTTCTGCCGCTGCTCACAGCCAGCTGTGCGTGGACCTTTGCACCCTCACTGCTGTTGCCGCGGCCCAGCTGCTGCTCTGCCTGCACTGCTACCGCTCGGGCGCACAGGCACTTCCCAGCAAGGCACAGCTGGCAGGAGAGCTGATGCTGTGGGCAGCGGGGCCCGCCGCGGCGCTTCTGCGCCCCAGCCTTTATTTGCGCCACAGGTGGGTCACCCAGAGGCCCTCCTCCCACTTCTCCTCGCCCGACGTATTTCTTTGCGCCGTGTATGTCTGGTATCAATGCAGTCCGATGGTGTGACTGCATTCTGTGCCGGCACGGCGCCCCACGGCCAACCCCGCCCGGTCCTCGGGCAGCAGGAGGACAATGTTTTTTTGTTTTGTTTTTTGGGAGAGGCCTAAATGCCAGTCGGGGGGGGGGGGAGGCCAGTGGGCTCCCGCCCAGCAAGCCCCCGCCAGCACATGCACCCAGGAATACCAGCGCTTCCCGCCTCCACGACTTTAAAACCACCTTTCGTTTGCTTCAAGCACCGCTCCCCTGCTGGCCATGCACCCCTGCAGGGCCTGGCTGCTGCCGGCGCTCAGGCTTGCGGCCTGCATCATGCCCAGCGCCCAAGCCGTGGCGGTGAGACACAGCCTTCCCCCCGGCAGCAGCAGCCAACGCCTGGCGGGTGGCCAAGAGGGGCAGGGGGGCGCGGCGGGAAACAGCAGCAGCAGCAGCAGCAGCAGCAGCAGCAGCAGCAAGTGTTTGCGAGCAAGTGGGGCGTGGGTTTGATGGCCGCGGGATTTATGGGTTCGATCACCTCACCACCCACCACCCACCCTCGCTCCTTTCAGTCCATACCCCAAGTGCACCACGTGCACACCCCCCTCTGCTGCGGCCCCCACTCTCAACCTCCCAATGCCCCTGTTCTCTACAGGCCGGCTCCTTTGTCCTGCAGCAACCGCCGCGCCCGGGGCCCCGCGGCCTGGTGGCTGACCTGGCACGCCTGCTGATGGGTGCGCCACGCATGCTGTGCTGTTGCTGGGTGGTGCTGTGTGGGTACTGTGTGGCTGCTGTGGTGGCTGACCTGGCACGGCTGCTGATGGGTGTGCTATGCATGCTGTGGTGCCGCTGGGTGGTGTCATGGTGGCTGACCTGGCTGGCCTGCTGCATGCTGTGCAGCGCATGATGTGGTGCTGCTGTGGTGCCGCACCTGCGCAGGATGCTGCCTGACTGCCTGACTGCCTTGTATAGGCTCCATGCCTGCACTGTGCTGATGCTCCGTGCAAGCTCCTGGGCAGCATGCCATGCGGGACACGCGGTTGCTGCTGCAGATCCAGCATCCCCTGCCTCCCCCCCACCCGCCTGCCTACCTGCCTGCCCGCCTCCTCCCTCCTTTCCTCCCTCTCTTCCTGCCTGCCTACCTGCCTGCCCGCCTCCTCCCTCGTTTCCTTCCTCCCTTCCTGCCTGCCTCCCTTCCCCAATCCCCAACCATCTCCCTCCCTCCCTCCCTCCCTCCTTCCTTCCATGTCCGCCCCCCACCCGCAGGCACCGGCGCCCTGCTGCCCGCCCTCCAAGGCCTCGCCATGCTGCTGCCCCCCACCGCCGCCCTCCTCACCGGCGCAACGCAGCTCATGCTGGCGCCCAGCGGGAGCACAGCATGCCAGGCCCCCCTCCTGCTGCACCCTCTGTCCCAGGGGCGCCTGGCCAGTGCGGCGGCTGCACTGGACCTTGCCTTCCTGCCGCTGGGAGTGGTGGTGCTGCCCACGGCGGGGCACGCAGCCCCCAGCCTGGCGCTGATTGGAGGTGACATGTCTGTACAGCTTTGCTTGTGTTTTTTCACATCTGTTTGCACATCTGTTTGCACACCTGTGTGCACATCTGTGTGCACATTTGTGGGATTGGAATTCCAGTGCATCGCGTTGAGGACCTTTCATTGTCAAGTTTGCCGGTGCGGTTGCTTCGAGTTGGTGGGTTGTGCATTATAGGTTGTGGGAGTGATCATGGCTGGTCGGCCAGGGAGGCTGCCGTGCCACGCCGCCCTGTGTTCACCCGTTTTTGCCCCATCACTCGCTGCCTACTGCTGCCGCTGGTGCTCCCCGTCAGTGCCTCCACCTCTCCTCCTGCTGCTGCTGCTGCTGCTGCCACAACACGCCCCCCCCCACCCCCAGTCCCACGAGACTCCTGCTGGCTCCCCGTGGACCTGAAACGTGACAGATTGATTCACTGATTACTGGCTTGAACTACTGCTGCAGACCACTTGCCCCCAGATGCAGCTCCATGAGACCGCTCCTGGCTCTCCGTGGACTTGCAAACTGATGGCTTGCTGACTCAATTGCTGCTGCAGGCCACGCAGCGCCCGAGGCAGTCTGCCACGCCATTGCCGCCTTTGTGCAAGTCGCCGTGGGCGTGCTGCTGCCAGTCCTTGTGTCTGCGGCGCACTGGCAGCCGGCAGCACAGGCGCGGCAGCAGGGCGGGGCGCCCGGTCGCTCTCCAAGCTGCAGCAGAAGCGCCGGCGCCGGAGCCACGTGGCAGTCTGTGTGGCAAGCAGTGGGAGGAGGGGTGGCCCGGATGGACCGGTGGCTGCACTTAGTTCTGGCGGCCAAATCGTTTGCCCTGGGCCGTGGCTGGCTCGTGATCTGGATCCTCTGCTTTGTGTGGATGCACTGCAAGCGTGCCGCAGGCCTGCCCTGATGGCCGGCCGGCCGGCCTGCCTTGGTGTTGGAATACAGGCATCCACACAATGTAAGATACAAAAGGCAAGCAAAAGGGTTGCCGGATCTACCGAGCTTCACTGAGCGGTACGGCCTTATCCTCTGCACACTGCCCGCGTGGCATGCCCCATCAAGCTAGCACTATGCTGTTCGACCATCTCTCTCTCAGTTGCGAGGCATGCAGTTTATCTATATGCTTCTTTTCAGTCAGCTGATGCCCGCAACATGTGTTCTCTCCCTGCGGATGCCCGCAACATGCGTTCTCTCCCTCATCACACTCTGTGCCCCTCTGTTCAGTGGGTGCCGCACTGATTTTTAGCAACACTTCCACGGCTTTGCCCCACCTCTTCACCCACGGGCGGCCCACCTCCTCCCCGCCTTCTTTACACCACAACGTATTCCATGTGCAACCACAGCAACGTTGGGACAGCAATGAGCAGGTAACGCATTCTAGTTTGATGGGCGCTGCCTGCTGGGGAAAAATTGTGAGGGCCTGATCATGAGGGGGGCCCCCCGGGGGGGGGAGGCCGGGGAGCGGGGAGTGGAAGGGCCACAGCCTCTTTTCAAGTGCTGGCGCTGGTGGTACGGCGCCACTTGCTGGGGAGGAAAAAGAAGCGGCAAAAAAGGACCAGAAATGAAGATAAGCAAGAGCAGGGGGGAGGAGAGCACCAGCCTTGTGGTGCATGCCTCGTCAACCTCTCCGGATTTGGTTCGTCCTGAAGTTGAATCCTCAGGGCTTTCAGAAGATGTGAAAAGCTGCAACGACTAGACTAGACTAGCGCCAGCCTCGTTCGGGGTGCCGCCGGCTGCCGCTGGGCGCCGCTTGCTGGGAAGACAGGAAAGAAAGGTAGCCCGCGGAGGGGGGCCCCGCTAGGGGACCCACACCTCCGCTGGTTCCCTCAAACCCACGCCTTAGGGCGTACTCTTCTTCTTCTGGAAAAGGAAGGATGAACCAGCACATGAAAGCAGAGCCAGGAGGAGGAGGCGCCAAGCCTCATTGGGGGCGCTGTGGGCCGTCTGTGCGGCCGGTGCGGCGCCGCTTGCTGGGGGAGAAGGTAAGAGAGCAGGACGCGGACAGGGCTGCAGTCTCTTTCGGGGTGCTGCCAGCTGCCGGTAAGGTCTGTGCGGCGCCGCTTGCTGTGGAGAAGATTGGCGAAGATTGGACAGCAGGGCGGGGAGAGGAAGGGTTGTTCTCACTTCCCGGCAAAGAAGAAGAAGAAGAAGAAGAAGAAGAAGGACGTTGGGTTCATTCCGGGTGCTGCCGGCTGTCGGTGCGGCGCCGCTTGCTGGGGGGCTGCACGTCCGACATGGTGCGAGCCAGAAATTCGTCGTAGGCCTGCCAGGGAGAGGGGGGCAGGAGGGAGGCACACATTGTAAGCCAGGGAGAGACAGGGAGGGGTGGTCCCAGTAGGCAGTGGCGGTAGGCCGCGGGGAGAGACAGGAACAGAGCGTAAGTCAGGAGGTGTCAGCAACTCGATGTAAGGGTGAGAAAGAGCCAGGAAATCGTTGCCTGCCTGCCAGGGAGAGGGAAGAAAGGAACATGGGTAGCCGAGAAGCGCCAGGAACACGTGATAAGCCTGCCAGAGGGCAGCAAGAAACACACACAATGTGAACCAGGGAGAGACAGGATCTCGGTGCACGCCTGCCAGTGGGGGAGCGGGGGGGGCGGGCAGTGGGTGGCCAGCTGGGCAGAGGGAGGCGCACCACCGCACATCTTTTAGGTTCGGGAAAACCACTGAAATGCTCACTTGGAAAAAGTGTGGAACGAGGCAGCGCTGCATCTTTCCTGTCCCCGCCCATCCAACCAACTTGCTTGAAGGGGCACACATTGGTGAACAGATAGCGATGAACAGAGCTTGCCTGGAGGAAGTCTGGGAAGCCTTTTTTTGTAGGAACACATGGCGAACAGAAAGCGAAGAAAGCGAAGAAATAACTTGCCTGTTTGACCGGGAGGCGGCGTCATCACGGTCCCCACCCACCAACCTCCCTGCCTGAAACACACACCCGAACAATGGAGAAAGCCTGGCAGCGCTTACCTGGAGGAAATCTGGGAAGGAGGCGGCGTCATCCCTGTCCCCATCCCTCCAACCTCATTGTTTGAAGGCACACCTGGTGAACAGATAGCGATGAACAGAACTTACCTGGAGGAAGTCTGGGAAGGAGGCGGCGTCATCCCTGTCTCCATCCATCAGCCCCATCAGAGACTGTGCCAGGTTCAACACCTCCGCCTGCCTGCAGCAGGGAAGCCACCAACATGTCCTGCCCCAAGTCAAGGGCAGGACAACCCACCAGACACCAGCAGTGGGCAACAACAGGTGCAACACCTCCGCCTGCCTGCAGCAGGGAACAGCAGGGAAGCCACCAGCATCTCCTCCTCTTATGTTTTGATTGAAACAGTCAACCACCATATGTTCTGTCGGCCGCCAAAGAAGTGGACCTGCCAGGTTCAGCACCTCCGCCTGCCTGCAGCAGGGAAGCCGCCAACATGCCCTCCCCTTTCTTGATTGAAGTGTGCAACAGCCCACATGCATTCTGTCGGCCGCCCCAGCAGCGGCCAGCCTGGCAGGCTGACGTGGCCCCTGCAGCTGACCCTGCTGTCGGCTAACCACGCCCACACACACAGTGCCAGGCCCCACCCAGGCAGGCACACCTGCACGCTCTGTTGCCCAGCTAGGCCAGGCCTGACCCTCCCACGCCCCCACACACAACCAGGCCGCACCCAGGCAAGCGCACCTGAAGCCACGGTTGCCCAGGTAAGCCGCCAGCTTGGCCAGGCCGATGCTGCTGGTGCGGGGGCCTGCAGGCACGTGCACAGGGGGCGCACACAGTTGCAAAGTTGCACTCAGTTGTACACAGTTGTGCACAGTTGCAAATGAAACACAAACACTTGAAACAGTTGCAAACAGTTGCCATGCCTTGTTGTTTCACCTGTCCATGCTTGTGTCTAGGACCCTGTGTTGCTGAGGGTGCTCAACAAAACTGCTGCCCAGGCAGCCGCCGGGCGGTATTCGACTTGGATCCCTGATATCCACCGGCAGACACACCCCCCACCCTGTCCCATGAGACCTTGCTGGCTCCCCCTGGACTTGAAATTTGATTGATTGATAAATTGGCAGAGTGTAAGCAACCTTGCAGGCAGCCACCCCAAAGCACCCCACCTCCTCTGCCCCTGCCCCTCTACAGCACCCCTTGAAAGCCGCCACCATTATAGCTACGCACCCACAGCGCAGCTCAGCACGGCAGCGTGGTACAGACGACACAGCACAGCACGGCACCGCACCGCACCGCATGGCACAGCGCATCGGGGCACAGAGGGCAGGGGCAGCACGCACCGCAGCCGTCGACCTCCGAAAACGCTTCAAAGGCGCGCAGCACGCGCAGCACGCGCCCCTGCTGCCCCAGCAATGCCAGTCCCTGCAGCTCCCCGTCCGACAGGCGCACAAACTCGGCGCCCGTGACGCCCTGATCCACAAACCGGGCGGCCTGCGGGATGGAAGCACCAGGGTGAACCCAGTAGAAAGGGAAGTGAAGAAGGCGAAACAGGTTGAAGCAAACGAGGGCGCCATTGCTCTGCGCACAAATTATGCTACACAAATTGTGCTACAACGGGCGGCCTGCAGAGTCAGGGCCAGGCAGCTCCAGGGCGAGTCCAGTCTAAGGAAAGTGAGGAAGGCGAAACAGGTCGCCAGCCAAGCCAGCGAGGGCGGCGCCGTGCGGGCGTGAAAATTCTGCTGCAGCCAAACCTTGATCCGCACTTGGAGCAGCATGCAAAGTGAGCGATCGGTAAAAGAAACTTGCGGGAAGGCAGGCAGCAGGCGGGCGGGCAATCAGGCAGGGGGAGGTGGTGTGTGTGTGTGA
>JTEE01000288.1:479146-490840 GCA_002896455.3 Chlorella sp. ArM0029B
AACCCCCACCCCGCCCCGGCACGCCCCACTCACCAAACAGGCTGGCCCAGGCTGAATCTGTGGGCGCCACCAGCGTAAAGTCCCTCTGGCTGGCCTTGCCAAAGGGCCGAAAGAAGTTGAGGGGCGTCAGCTGCTGCACAGCTACCAGGACGGTCAGGTCGGGCGCCTCCTTGGCCACACCCCACAGCCCCGCTCTGCATTCGTCCGGCATCGCCGCCGACGGGGTGCGAAGCAGGCGGCGGCCGCTGCCGCCAGCGGCCAGATGCAGGCTCTGCGGGTGGGCGTTACGTAGGACGAGGCATGTGGTGGGTTCTTTGGAGTGGGCCTAAAGTGCCCGTCAGGTGATGGCGAGAGAACTGCCGAGTCGGGCGGCAGGCAACAGGCGCCACTGGCAGCGGCGTTAGCAGGCTGCTCGCATTCCCCTGCCCGCCTCGTCCCCTGCCGAGACGCTCTGCAACTCCTCTCCGGTCCAACTCACTTTATGGGCGCTGCCAGCGGCGACAGCAGGCCCCGCTGCCTGGACGAGCAGGAGTGCCGCGACCAGCAGCAGCCTCACGGGCGGTCGCATGCGCCAATTGAGCGTCAAGCGAGGTGAGCCATTGCGATGAGCCGGTGGGCAGGTGTTTAGGGCCAACAAGCAGGCTGGAGCCTCCAAAGCCGCGGCCTGTAGAGCAGCCCAGGGGTGCGCCGCGCCCTCCAGACGCCCCGAGCAGACTTCCACCGCCCCAAAGGTGCAGCCTCCGCCACGAGAGGGTGATGGAGCCATGTCACACCTTCTGCCAGGCTGGCCGGGGCGCCAAGTTCTTCCTTGCAGTTCCCGCCGGCCCGACAGGCCGGATCGACGCCAACCATCTTCTGTGATCGAGCCAAACCAACGCCAAGCCAACGCCCTGCCCTGCTGCTTTTTCAAGCCCTGGCCCTGCTGCTGTTCTTTCGGTCGCTCGCCCCCCAATGCGACGCGGGCTGCTGCTCCTGGCAGCCCTTGCGCTGGCGGTTGCTGGGGTCAATGCTCGTTTTGTGATCGAGGAGGGAGGTCTGAAGGTTGTGCTCCCTGACGACGCCAAAAAGCAGTACCCTCTCGGGTGAATGGATAGAATACCTGCATCGCTGGCTGGGCCGGCGCTGCAGCTGCAAGCGACTGCCGCCGCACGTGCCGCCAGCCGCCACCTGACGCGCCAGCCGCCGCCTGACGCCTGCCCTTGTGTCCTGCATTCATTGCAGGTTTGACATGGCGCTGGCCAACTTCGGTGAGTGGCGGGAGGGTATGAGAGGAGGGGGAGGGGCAGGCTAGGGGCAGTGACTGGCGGAGGGAGGGGGCAGGCCGCAGGGGCGGTGACTGGCGGCGGTTGCGGCGGGGCGTTGCAGAGAGGCGGGCAGGCATGCAAGGCCCTTCAGAGACTCCCTGGTCTAGCTGTCACACCCAACCATGTTATGGTGCTAGTGCCGCTAGCTGCAGCAGCACGTGCCGCTGCCACCGCACATTGTGGCGGCAGCCCACAGCCGCTTCCCTCCGCCAGCTCAGCACAGTTTTGAAGTCAGCACCAAATTTTTCAAGGCGCCTCCGGCAAGCACGCACTCCACCCGGCCACAACTGCTTTCCTGGCCGCAGGCGCGCCTCGCTATGGCGGTGCGCTTCGGGGCCGCCTGATCTACATCCATCCTGACTTTGGGCAGAAGTCTGTTTGTGCACCCGCCAACTGCTCCTACGCCTGCCAGGATCTGACGGTGAGATGAGGCTGTTGGGTGCTGCCTTGTTGGGTGCTGCCTTGTTGGGTGCTGCCTTGTTGGGTGCTGGCCGGGCCTGGCTGCAAGGGATAGGGGCGCATGCGCTGTGCCGCCACGTTGGCAGCCCGACGGACCCTGCTTGCTTGCTTGCTTGCCTCCCTTCCCAATGATTGCACCCAACCGATCAACCATGCAACACCAACGCATTATCCAACCGCTTCCACCACACTACAACCGCGTGCAGAAAGCCAACCCTCCGGTGGACCTGCGGGGTGAGGGCGGGGAGACGTACATCATGATGATAGACAGAGGGCCGCCCGCTCCGGGGGCAGCCTGCAAGTTTGCTGAGAAGGTGGGCGCATGGTGCGGGGGGCGGGCGTGGGCGTGGGTGGTGCTGCTACGTGCATGTGGTGCGGGTGTGGGTGCTGGTGTGGGGTGGTGCTGCCACAGGGTGGGATTTGGGCGGGCGCCGCCTGGGTCTGATGCTGCTGTGCGCTGCTTTGAACAACAAAGCTTCAGTAGGCTGTGCTTGCTGCTGCCGTGGGCTGCTCCAATAAATGCGTCAGTAGTGTTTGCTTGCTGCTGCGACTGAGGTGGCTGCTGCTGCTGCTGCCGCTGCCGCTTGCCCACCTGCCCACCATCCTGCTGCCTCCGCTCCTCCTCCTTCCCCACCTGCACCTGCCCACCATCTCACCGGCCCCGGTCTCTCGCCAGCCGCACCCGCAGCCTTGCATTGTGCAGCGGCCCACCCTCCCATGCTCGTCGGCAAGAGGGGACAACATGAGGCGGGGGCGGAAAGGGCCTTTCCGCCCCCGCCTCATGTTGTCCCCTCTTGCCGACGAGCGTCGGCACATGCACCAATCCAACCCAAGTGCCCACCACCCGCACTGCCTGCCATCCCTCTGCTGCATTTATTCAATCATGTACAGCGCCGCAGCAACACAACAGCAGATGCGTCATCCCAGCATTATGGAAAAGCAAAATCCCCTCTGCTGCCCCGCCTGCCTGGATGTGTGAGATGTGCGGGGGTCGGCTGCTTGGCCAAGCCGTTTCCAGCATGTCTTTCTAAGGGCCGCCTGCTCGCCTCCCTGCCCGTCCTCCCGGCTGCCTGTAGATGTGGAATGTGCAGGGGTCGGGTGCTCGGCCAAGCCCTTTCCAGCATGTCGCTCTAAAGGCTGCCTGCTCGCCTTCCTGCCTGCCTTCCCGGCGGCTTGCAGGTGTGGAATGTGCAGGGGACGGGTGCTCGGGGCGCCATTGTGGTGAATTATGAGGATAAGATGACGACGATGGAGGCGCCGGACGAGGATGACGAGGCAAACCTAAAGTATCTGACGTGAGGGGGAGTGCAGTGAGCAGGCGCACATGGGGGGCAGTGGGTGTGGGGGGACAGATAATGTCACAATTGTGAAAGCGGCCGATGAGATGACAATGAGCCAGGACATGTATGTCCAAGTGCCATTGATGGAGGTGCCAGACGAGGATGAAGAAGCGAATATAAAGTACCTGACATGGGAGTAAGAGAGGGAGGGCGTCCGGGGTGGGCAGGCAGACATGGGGGGGTGTCTTACACACAAGGCAACCGCCCACCCGCCATTCTTTCCCTCACAAACTCTTTCTCACTGCCGCATCATCACCATCCCCGCCGCCTTTCTGACACACTAGGCACCCACCCACCCACCCACCACCCCTTCCTCTCCACACACTTCCTACCATGCAGCGACATCACCATCCCCGCCGTCTTTGTGAACAAGACGACGGGCGACGCGCTGCGGCGGCTGATGTCGGGGGGCGACAAAGCGATTTATGTGTCCATGGACTGGACAGACATTCTGCCACGCAAGCAGCAGGTGCTCACTGGAGGGCGCTTTCCCCCCAAAGAAGTCAAAATCACTTCTGAAACGCTTTGGATGATGGTGGCTGGGGGAGGACGGGGGCAGAAGCTGTTTCTGTTTCTGGGCAGGCGGGTTGCCGCCGCTGCCGATGCTGCTGCGTGTCTGACCGGCAATCACTGCCGCGGCTGCTGCCGCTCTCCTTCCTGGGCGGGTTGCCTGCCGTGCGGAGGTGTGACCGCTGCCAGCGGGCGAGCCGTGCTGCATGCACGGCCGGGCAGGGGGCAGAGCAGCGCATGCTACTGCTGGCACGCAGCGCCTGCGTACGTAACGGATGACAGGGGCAAGTTGGGTGCGAGGCCGGCGTTATGGTTCCCGGCATTGATGGTGGCCCTTGCAGGAAGGGGCGGTGAAGAGGCTGCTGCTGGCGGTTCTTTCCGCCCTCACATGGCCACTCCCACTCTTGCGTGCCTCCTCCACTCCCTGCTGCTTCCCTACCAGGCAGCACTCCCATGTGCTGCCTGCTTCCGCCTATCCTCTCACACACGCGCCCGCCCTCGCCTAACCCCGCAGCTCTCGTGGGACTGTCACCATTGCCTCCCTTGTGCAGCCCCCTCGCATGACCCTCCCCCTGCCGGGCCTCCCGGGGGTTTTGACCCGATTTTTGGGACCACACAATTTGCTCACCCCCAACTGCCCCTTGCTTCCCCTGGCTTCCTACCCCACCTGTTCCATCCTCCCAGGTCGCCTGGGAGTTCTGGACGAACAGCAATGACCAGTGCGGGCCTGTGTGCGACGTGCAAAAGGAGTTTATCAAAGAATTTGTGCCCGTGGCCAAGGTGTGTGGTGCCTGGATCGAGTGTGCTAGGAGAGAGGGGTCAAGCAGAATGTTCCCCATGAGGGGCTGCAGCCCAATTTCGGGGGTTGCATACCCATCGGATTTCCACATCCAAACACAGCGGCCCGTCTCTGGGAAGATCAGCAGCGTGTGACTGCCAGGGTTTACCACGGAGGGAGTTTGGGCCAAACGTGGGGCCAGCTGATCTTGCGTGCTTGCTTCACGGCTGCGTGGCGACTGGCCGGGCCAGGGCCAGTGCCTGCACCGCACCGCCTTGTGCACGAACCCGCACCGTGGCCCCTCCCTCATCCCCCTCCTGCCACCCCATCCTGCCACCCCACCCTGCCACCCCACCCCACCCTCACCAGGACTTTGACTCCCACAACTGGACCGCCTTCACCCCCCACTACATTGTGTGGATATGCCCCACGCCCTACCGCAGCAGGTGGGGCGCCAGCCGTGCGCTTTTCTTTCTTCTTCTTTTGCCAATGAGTGGCGCCTGCGGGCGAAGACAAGGGCTGAGGGGGGCGGGGCTTGCAGCAGAGACCCTTGCCGGACCCAGGGGCGTCTATGGAAGGCCGCTCTGCGTGTGGTATAATCCCGCCCTCTTCTCCCGCTGCCGCTCATTGTTGCACCGCCCACCCACTGCTTCCTGCCTCATTTCTTCCCAAACCTCTGCATCTGATAGCAATCCATGACCAGAGCTGGGGACACACTTAGTCATTTGGGCGCTCACTCCCGCCTCTGCCGCTGCTGCCCCACTCGGCTGTGTGCTGACCAAGTCAGGAAAGAGGGAAGGAGCAGGTTCTGCTCTAACATTTACAAAGAATGATTACTCAAACACACACGCACACACACGACAAACCCACACTTCCCCCACCCGCAGCGCCGAGTGCACCAGCCAGTGCATACGCAACGGGCGCTACTGCAGCCCCGACCCCGACGGCAACTTCACGGCTGGATACGAGGGGCGGCACGTGGTGCAGGTGAACCCTTCCACACCGGTTCATACCTGTTTTGTTGTGATTGATGTCCGTTTGCCCAAGTGGCCCGGCCCTCACAAAACCCTGGTTCTTTCGGCACCCCATAGTGAGACCTCCCACGCTGTGTGCGCTTTTCCTCCTGCCCTATCTATGGCATACCGGCCCTTCCATAGCCCCCTGACTCTGCCCACCACCAGCCCCTAGTAAAGAGTTCCCACCATTAACCGCTTTGCGTTTGATAGACTTGCCATTGCCTTCCCACCTCGCTCTGCCACCTTTGTTTGCAGGAGAACCTGCGGCAGCTGTGCGTCTTCAAGCTGGCCAAGGATGCGGGGAGGCCATACCTCTGGTGAGGCGCTCTCCGACAGCCAGGAAGGGCAGGCAGGGGGCAAGCAAGGAAGGGGCCGGCAGGCACGAGGGGTCAGGAAGGGGCAGGCAGGCATGCAAAAAGGCGGCAGGCATGCGCTCGGGCGGCTCTGAAGTGTGCTGCGCTGAGCTGCGTCACGCCGTGGTCATGCTGCTTGGAGCCATGCTGTGCCCTGCTGAGCCATGCTGTGCCTTGCTGTGCTTGCCTTGCTGGCAGGTGGGACTACGTGACCCTGTTTGGTGAGCGGTGCGACATGGAGAGCAAGCGGTATGGGCACGACTGCGCAATGCAGGTGGAGATGGTGGGGTGGTGAGGTCAAGGGGCAGGAGGTGGCCAGAAAGGCGTGAGGCGGGTTGTAGGGTTTAGGGTAAAACCGTAAACCCTAAGACCCCTGGCGGGAAGCAAGACCAAAGGGTGGGATGGTTGGGGCAGGGGGGCCGGAATTACAGAGCAATTACCACGACTGCTGATCTGCGTTGGAAGGCGGTGGGAGCAGCCGCCTGCGGTGCGGGGCATGGGCATGCCATTGGCGGCGATTGCAGGCGCACAGCAGGATGTGCAACTCCCTCCACCACTCCCCCCCTGCCCGTGGCAGTGGTCTTTGTAGGCACACACATGGTAAACGTGCACCCATGGGGTGGGATGGCCCCTGCAGGTGTTTGCCGACATCAACAAGGACGGGTGGTCCACGGAGCAGGCGCTGACAGACTGCATTGGTGAGGAGAAGAAGGACGCCACCCACGAAATCATGGAGGCGCAGCTGGCGTCGCAAAAGGGCAACGACACCTCGGGCCAGGGAGAGGTGAGGCCCCCTTTCTCATATTTTTGTGTGGTAAGGCCGTGCGGGCGTCACAACAGGGGAACAAGACCTCGGGCCGGGGAGGGGTGGGGGGCCTTCTGCTGCTTTGGCTTTTGAAGGCGCAGCTTGCATCACAAAAGGGGAACAACACCTCGGGCGAGGTAGAGGTGAGGCCCCCTTCTGCTGCTCTTTGGTTTGCACTCCATTCTTATGGTGTGGGGTGGGGCTGGACGCGGCACCAGGCATCGTGGGTGGCGGCATGTGAACCGCATGTCAATGCAGCTACCACCTTGCGCACCACCACTCACTCCAATCACTCACTCCAATCACTCACACCACCACAACTCACACCACGGCTCACACGACTGACAGAGTCGGGCACGTGACCTGTTTCAACTTTCCTTTCCCGTAATGCTGGGACGGCGCACCTGTTGTGTTGCTGCAGCGCTGCAACTTGATTGAGTGATTGACTGAATGACTGACCCGTGTGCTGCTTCAACAACCCTTCAGGTGTTCATCCTGCCCACTATCCGCATCAATGGCGCCCAGTACCGAGGAAAGATGGCGACAGCTGAGGTGCTGCGCGCGCTGTGCGCCGGGTTTGTGGCCGGCAACATGCCCTCCGCCTGCACCAAGGTGGGTCGCTGATTTGGGGCGGGGCAAGAATATGTAATTAGTAAATAGCAACGGAGAGGGAAAGTGGGGGGCGCCTCAGATGCTCGACAGGAATGGATGTCCTGCTGCCGTTCCGCCTGACCGGCCCCCTAGCCTGGCCCGACCTCCCTTCACACCTCGCTTGCTCTGGATTCCATCGCTCATGCTTGCTGCCGCCGGCATTACCTGTTGGGCCCGCCTCTGCCCTAAACATCCACCCATGCTGTGCCCCGCTGTGCCCTACTGTGCCCTGCTGCGCCCTGCTGCGCTGTGCTGTGCAGGCGGTGGACGATGCATGCATGCAGGGGGGCAAGGGGTATCAGGAGTGCGCCTCACGC
Organism: Chlorella sp. ArM0029B; assembly: GCA_002896455.3. Taxonomy (NCBI): domain Eukaryota; kingdom Viridiplantae; phylum Chlorophyta; class Trebouxiophyceae; order Chlorellales; family Chlorellaceae; genus Chlorella; species Chlorella sp. ArM0029B. Next base: position 486,680 of record JTEE01000288.1, read on the forward strand.
GACGACGGCAAGACGCAGGTTAGGTGGTGCGGGGCGGGGTTTACAAAAGGCGTTTACGGGGGCAGCGCGTGCCGTTGCAGCCGGTGAAGGTGTAGCCGCACTGGGATGCAAATCATGAGCGGGGACAGCTGGTACCGCGCGTGAAACAACTTGGCGGCTGGCGGCGCTTTGGGAAGACCGGCCAAGAGCCTTCTTTAGCAAGAGGGATGGGTGGTTTGGGGGTCCGTGCGCCTGCCCAACCGCCGCTGCTGCCCTCTCGTGTTCCTGACGTGCCAGCCGCCGCCAAGTCCTTTCACACAGTGCATCCTCCTCTTCTTTTTGAGCGCAGTGCGTCAACACCTTTACCGGCTTCAACTGCACATGCGGCCACGGCTTCATCCCGCATAGAGAGCCCGGCGGCGGAGAGGTGCGCGCCCTGCATCTTGCCACTGCCTGCGCTGCTCTGGGAACGTTGCCTGCTGCTGTGCGCCGTTGCCTGCAGCAGTGCCTGTGCGCTGCCACTGCCCACATTGCTCTTGGGGGCCGTTGCTTGCCAGCTGCACCCGTGTGCTGCCACTGGCTGCGCTGCTCTGCCCTGCCCTGCTGGCCAAATTTGCCCTTCTACTCCCGCTCCCCTTCCCCTGTCCTGTCCGCCCCGCAATGTGCCTGGACAGCAGCAGGTGCCTCCCCGTCTCCTGCCCTGCCATACCCTGCTCCTTTGTTGACGCACCCTGTGTTTGCCTCCCGCCTGCATCCGCCCTCCAGACGTGCCAGGACATCCTCGAGTGCCTCTCCATCTCCCAACCTGCATCACCCTGCTCTTTCGCTTATTACCCAACAAAATGTGCACCCCGGTTTCACCCTCCCGCTTGCATGTAGCCTCCAAACGGGCCTGGACATCCAACGAATGCCTGTCCATCTCCCAGCCTGCAACACTCTGCTCTCTCGTTTCCTATGAGATTCGTTTGACTAACATAATATACACCCCTATCACCCTCCTGCCCTCCAGACGTGCCTGGACATCAACGAGTGCCTCTCCATCTCCCAGCTGGACCCCAAGTGCACCTGCCAGCGATGCGGCTGCAAAAACAAGCGGGGGGGATACGAGTGAGCACTGGCGGGGGGGTGTGTGCAAGAAAGTCACAGAGTGGGGCCGTCTCGAATGCAGAGCGAGATTGGGGGGCCAGTTGCGGGCGGGTGCAAGAAAGTCACAGAGCGGGGCCGTCTCGAATGCAGAGCGAGGAAGGTTGGGGCAGGGGGGCAGGAGCAGGGGACAGGGTGGGTGAGGCAGGGGGCCAGTGGGGTCGGGAACAGGGACAGGGAGGGGGTGGGTGAGATGGCGGCGGCGGGCGTGGCTCTGAACTGACCTCCCCCATCTGCCTCTTGTCTCGCTGTTTTACCTCGTACTTTTGTGAGGCTTTGCATTTTTCACCTCCCCTGCCTGCCCTCTTGTCCGTGTGTGTTGTTTAACTCGTACGTTTGTGAGGCTTTGCATTGTTCACCTCCCCTGCCTGCCTTCTTGTCCGTGTGTGTTGTTCCACGCCCCAGGTGTGTGACAGACATCCCAGATGAGTGTGCCAAGGACCACGGGGGCTGCTGGCACGCCGACATGAAGGTGAGCAGGCACGGGAGGCAGGAAGGGGGGAGCACGGGTGGCGTGGGGTGAGGAGGCACCAGAGGCAGGAAGGGGCCAGCAGGATGGCGTGGGGTGGTGGGGGCAGGGGAGAGCGAGGGACGCAGAAAGGGGCAGCAGGGCGTCGTGAGGTGGTGGGGGCAGGGGAAAGAGAGGAGGGTGCGGGTAGGGTGCAGCAGTGCGGCGTGGTGTGGACTCATGTTGGGGTGGCAGCGGCGGGCCTCTTCCACCCTACCCTGCCACTGACTGCTGCTATGCAGGGGCAGGGCTCCCTGAGGGTTGGGGTTGGGGTTGCGCACACCGCTTCACCTCCTCACTCTGCCACCGGCCGCTGCCACTGTGTCCAGCTGCCGCCAACCCTGATGTGCAGAAGCTGCTTGTTTGCATGGCACGAAGGTAGCTGTCCACCCAACACATTGTCGAGATTGATAAGAGGGACGGCGTAAAATGAAAGTAACATACAAAAAAAAAACTACAAATGAAAGAGGGATGGCGGTGTGTTGGTGCCCCTGGGCCTGCTGCAGGTGAAGGGCAAGACGATGTCATTCAGCGGGTGCAAGGATAACCTGGCTGCTTACAAGGTGAGCTGAAAGGGGGAGGCAGAGATGCGGGCATGGGGCCGGATGGGGGGGCACGCCAAGGCACAGACCCCACGCGCCTGCTTGCCAGCCCTACACCCCACACTCAGTCCCGCCTGCCTTTGTGCACACCGCGTCCTGCGCCCTGTCCCCGCCTGCTGTTACCCACCCCGCGTTCTGCCCCCTCGCCCCGCCCCACNGCGTCGGGCGCGGCCGGCGCCGGCGCCGGGCTGGGGCGGATGGTTGCCAGCAGGGCCTGCCACATGGTTTCGTTCAAGAGGGGGTCCGCCGCCAGGTGGGGCAGGGAGGAGATCTTGGCAAAGGGGAGCAGCACTTCGTCGACCACCAGCATGTGGGCCCCACACACCTGCACAAATAAGTGAGCAAAAAACACAAAGTTGGCACTCGTTGTTCTAGTTCTTCAGAACGTCGGAGAAGGGGTGGGGTGGCGGAGCGGGGGGCTGGGTGGTTGCTCTGCCGCAAGCATGCGCCTGCGTCACAGGCATGATGTCAACACTCTGCCCCAACCTGCCCTCCGGGCTGCATGACCAGAGTGCTGTGTGGAGTTTCGCCTAACAACAACGTTGAGAAACATTCGAACCTCTGACCCAAAGGCAGACAGGGAACCCTGCCCGGGCAGCAACCGGCAGAGCGCACCTCGTGCTCCCGCACAAGGCTTGCGTGGTTCTGGGGCGCACGCCCGGATGCAATGAACCCGTCCCCATACTGGTCCATCTGCAGTGGCAGGCGGGAGGGGGCGAGAGGGGAGGCACAGGCCATTGGGTCTCGGTTTGCAGGGGCAGGCAGGCGGGGGAGGAAGTGGGCAGGCAGAGGGTGGTGGTGCAATGCGTCCCGCCAGCTGCCCTCTGCTTCAAGACGCACAGGGCAGTCACGAACCCTGAAACCCTCGGTGCAAGTAGTTTGGGGGCAGGGATTTGCTTGCACTGCACATCCCCTTGCCCCCACCCCAGAAGGCCGGAAAGAAAGTGCCTGCCCCCGCCCACATCAACCACGTGCATCACCCTGCCCCATGTACAAAGAGCCCACATCCACCAGGTGCCACCCTGCTCCATGTACAAATGAGCACACATCAACCATGAGCTCCTTATTGAGGGCACTGAACAGCTAGTGCTGCCCCCCACCCCAGAAAATCAGACAAAACGCCTGCCCCCGCCTCACATCAACCATGAGCTCTTTATTGAGGGCAGGGCCCAGAGCGGAGAGCACCGAATATTTTTTGGCCATCTGTTCGGCGCTGTACCCGCGGGACAGCACCTGCGGGGGGCCACGTCAGCGGGGCGCAGGCGCCACGTCAGCAGCTCGTGAAGCAACGCTAAAAAATGATGGTACAGCAGCAGCAGCAGCAGCAGCAGCAGCAGCAGCAGCAGAAGCAGCAGCAGCAGCAGCAGCAGCAGCAGCAGCAGCATTGCAGTTCTGGGCCTGCCTGAGCTTGATATCGATCAACCAACTTCATTTCAGGTCCACGGGGAGCTAGGGAGCACAGCAACAGCACGCCCCCCCCGCACTCGCTTGCCTGGTGGTACAGCAGCAGCGCAGCAAAGCCGTCCTGCAGGTCCCTCAACTCCTCCTCGCTCTTGCTCCCTGCGGCAGGCAGTGTCAGCAGCGGCAGCATGAACAGCGGCAGGTGCGAGCCGGCCACAGCAGCAGCAGCAGCTGGTAGGCCCTACAGAAACGGCAGCAGCAGCAGCAGCAGCAGCAACAGCCGCAGCGGTATTGGCGGGTGGAAGGCCCCTCAAACTCCTGGTCGCTCTCGCTCCTTGGGACCCAGGCACGCCCCAACACAGAGCGCTCAGCAGCGGCAGAAGTGCGCCGGCCACAGCAGCAGCAGCAGCAGCAGCAGCAGCAGCTGGTACCCCACGGGAACGGCAGCAGGAGCAGCCACAGCAGCAGCAGCAGCTGGTACCCCACGGGAACGGCAGCAGGAGCAGCCACAGCAGCAGCAGCAGCTGG
>JTEE01000288.1:537005-550875 GCA_002896455.3 Chlorella sp. ArM0029B
CTCCCCTCCCCTCCCCGCCAGGTCACCTGCCTGCTGGTGGTGAATAACGCGATGCAGGGCATCCTGTCCTCCTTCTTCTTCAAGTACGCCGACTCAATCCTCAAAAAGCAGTCCAGCACCATCGCCACCATTTTCACCGGTGAGTGAAGCGGGCGGTCATTGGGCTGGGCAAAGCGGGGGCACAGCGGGCCTCAGGTCGGCAGTGCTTGTGCCATGCACGGCATTTGAGGGCAGCGCTTTTGCTTGCTGACGCCATGTGTAGGCAGCTTGTGCGTGATGAGGGCATCCGTTACATGTTTTATGTGTGATCTTCCTATTTTTACTTTTTGTTTGTTGATGCTGGTAGCTGAGATCATTTTCTACAGTCTGTAGCGAGCCCCCCTTCACCTCCACCCACCAGCCCAGCTCATTCTCCCCCGTGCTCCGCGCCCCCGCAGGCCTCATGAGCGCCTTTTTGTTTGGCCACACCCTCACCCTCAACTTTGCAATCGGCGTCTCCATCGTCTTCATCTCAATGTGAGCGTGTCAAGCGTTCTGCTTAGGCACTGATGCTGTGCTTGCGGGGGGTAAAGGGCTGCGCGGGGAGCGGGGGTGAGAAGCACGGTGCAGGGGACGAGCAACCGGCGGTTTATCATCCTCTGCATCCCCATGTGAGCTTGCCAGGCCAGGCGTTATGCTCATGCCCTGCTGCCTGTCTCTGTGTTGAGGGGTTTACAAAGCGCAGTGCAGTGGGGCCAGCAGCTAGTGGTGCCTTTGAGCGTTCATCTCCATGTGAACTTGCCAGGCCAGGTGCTATCATGTTCATGTGCTGGTGCCTGTTTCTGTGCCTGGTGGGTGAGAAGTATCGTGTGGTGGGAAGAGCAAGCGGTGGCGCCTTGTCTGTTCATCTCCGTGTGAGCTGTGTCATGCGTTGCGGCCTGTGTCTGTGCTTGGGGTGGGTAAGCTGTGCAGAGAGCGTGCAACTGGTGGTGCCCTGTGGGCTCATCTCCTTGTGAACTTGCCAGGCCAGGTGCTATCATGTTCATGTGCTGCTGCCTGCGCCTGCGTCCGCCCTCCCCCCCCGTCGGCGTGCGTTTAACATGTGTGTGCGTGTTCAAAGCCGTGCGATAGACACATGCTTGCTTGTCACTTTCTGAGCGGGTGCTGCCTTGCCTATTTACCGGATGGCTGCCTGGGCCCCCATGCTTTGTATTCGGTTATAATCTTGTGGCTGACAGCCGACTGCCTGCTCGCCGCCCCTTCCTGCTGCCCACTTGCAGGCACCTCTTCTTCTCTATGGGTGAGCGCTGCTTGGCACCCCAGCATGCATGCCTGCGTGCCTGCATGCCCGCAGACATGCCCAGACGCACGCATGTCCCACGTGCATGTCGCCGCTGCCGCAGCCCTGATTGCCTGCCTGCCTGCCCACCTGCATGCTTGCCGCACTCCCACCCGGCGCATGCAACTCGCCAGTGACTCCCAGCTGTTGATCAGCCCCTGCCGCACTGCCACCCGCTGTGCCCGCTGCAGGCAGCCTGAAGGGCGCAACGGCGCCAGCTGGCAAGGACCACCGGCCTGCGCTGCCCGCCAAGCTGTCTGTCAGCCCCTCTATGGAGCACATGCAGTCGCTCAGCACGGTGCAGTCCAGCGCATCGGTTGCCAGCCTGGCGACATCTGGCAGCATAGGAGCTGCCATGCTGGCAGCGAATGGGGAGGGGGCGGCGCTGCTGGGCGGGGCGGGGGCCATGGCGCGGCCGCCTGGGCTGCTGCCACGATGACCGGCACGTGCAGGGGACAGGTAGCGGCAGCTTGGGGGGAGGCAGTGTCGCACGCCCTGCTGGCAATCCAGCCTAGCGTGCAGACATCCACAGCTTGTGAACCGCCTGACCGCGATGATAGGATGGAGGGAGAGGGCAGGGCTGGGCGCGATAGGGTGGGTGGGTGTCTAGGGCTGTCGTTTCGTTGGCGGCAAGCCGCCCTCCTCATGTGCAGAAGCACGCAGCTTGCCCACGCAGGCAGCCGGGGCAAATGGCGCCCCAAGAGCAGCAGCAGGGATGCTGCCACGCTCAACCTGGGGTTGCCCAACCAAAGATGGATGCGCAGTACGGACAGCTGTCACGCGGCAGGTATCGCTCCTTGCCCGACTGGTAGGGGCGGGCATGCCAGAGTTTCTGCAGTACGGCGCCCTGCCGCTGGGCGGGTGTGGCAGTGTGGCAGGGCTTGCAGCCCCGCAGGTGGCTGGAGCGCATCAGCACGTCGGACAAGCGCCGTAGGCACTCCCGGCGCCAGTGTGCGGCGGGCCCCAAAGCCCGGCAATGTCTGTGTTGGATACGGGTGGTGGGCCGGACGGAACGACGGCCGCCCGTTGTAAGTCCAACTCCTAGACTGTGCAGACGCATCTAGCTGATTACAGTGGCGCTTGGATCAGTCGCGTTGCCCGCTGAGGAGCGGCGGCTGCGGCGGGGCGGTGTAAGGCGGCAAGCGGGCGGGGGTTGAGCGGCGGTGACGGCCGGGGTGAAGAGGGCCGAGACCGAACAGCCGGGTAGCATGATCACTTGTTCTAGGTGACATGGCACAAGTTCTCCACTCAAGCTGGGGTCAACCAAGAATCAGGCCGGCTCGTGCGATGGACATCGGATAGGCATGCGGAGCGTGCTGCGGGCTATTACCAAACATTTGCAAAGTTGGACGCACAGCGATGTGTTGCGCTGCTGGGCAGCAAATCACACACGAGAGTGTCTTTTCCCAAAGCACGAACCCCGCTCGAACACTGCACTTGAGGTCACGCAGCCTTGTCTGAAGCAAGAACCGCTAGAATTTCGGTGCCCTCGCCGCCGCATTTGACCTTGCAGCTCTGAAGGAGCTTCTTCGCGCGGCCTGGCGCTCAGGTGCGGGAGTTTCTCGGTAGCCAGCTTCACTTAGAGGGCCCGCCCAAAGCCGCGCTTGCTCCTCTGCTAGCTGGGCCTTGGTCGATGTGATATGTGGGGTTCCTTATCAGCAGCTTGACTCACCTCAGCAGGGCGGCATGTGGGCACTGCCCGTTGCCAGAGCCGCTTTATCGAGGCCCTGCGGCTGTCGCTGGCCCTCCATGTTGTGTTAGCACCCTTTCCGGGAGAGCTTGGGTGAGCGCCGCTGCACGACAGCCGGCCTTTCAACTGTTGGGCACTGCTCACGTCACATACCGGTAGTGTCCGCCCCACCCTGCCTTGCCGATGTTGTGCACTGATTGAAACAAGGCCTGCTGGTAACAATGCAGCCAAAGCAAGCACCCCCTGTGCGCCTCCAGCCCTTGCGGTGCCGCCGGCGTCGTGCCGCCGCTGCTGCTGCCGCTGCTGCCTATGCCTCTCCTTGTTGTGCAGCGAATCAACTCACTCCTGCCTCCTCCTCCGCATGCAGAGCGTCGTCTGAAATTGCAACCCCGGCTTGTGACACACGCCCGTGCACGCTTTCTCCTTTCCCCGCGCCGGCACAACTTCCGAGTGTACCAGCAGCCGCAGCGCGCTGCTCTACCTACCTGTGGGAGCATTGAATGAAAGTGGGGCTTCCTCAGGCGAACGGCCCCCATCCCGCAGCAACGCCGCAGCTGGCAGGCACGCTGCAACACAGTGCAAGCCTCGGCAACATGACGGCAGCCAGCCCCGCGCAGCCGGAGCGCACCTCTGGAGAGTCATCCGCCCCAGCGGTCCCCGCCACACTGCAGTCCAGCACACAGCAGCTGAGTGAGCATCAGGCAGCGGCCGCTGGGCAGAAACAGCAGCAGCAGCAGCAGCTGCAGCAGCAGCAGAACCACATTGCAGGGGTTGGTGTCCCACTGCCTGTGTCGCTCCAACAGAATGGCAGCAAGCAGACGCTGATGACGCTGCCGCCGCAAGGTGCGTTGCTGCCCGCCCGCCTGCCGCCACGGTTTGGGCGCAGCGCTGTAGCCGGGGCGCACTTGTTCACGGGTTTGGGCAGAGCGCTGTAGCTGCGTGTGGGCTGTGGGGCTGAGCCTGCTGCACGTGTGCACGGCAGCTGGGCATGCACTGCTGCGGTTCTTATCCTGGCCGGGATGCTGATGCGGCTGGGATGCTGCTCGTGCGTGCGGGCCGGTATGCTCATGTGGCCGGGATGCTGACGTGGCTGGGGCGCTGATGTGGCCGCTGCCACCCGCAGCTGGGCCTTGCTGTGCCTGCACACCTACCCGCCGCCCCTTCCGCTGCACATAGGCCGTTCACAGCGCCTGAAAACGGAAACAGCGGAAGCTCTCCTTTGCTGCTGCCGCCAGCGCTCCTGCACGCCCGCTCCGCTAGTCTAGTCGGGTCCAGTCCTGGCAGCATTCCATTCACCGCCAAGCATGCTCAGCTCAAAAAATTTGACAGCTTCCAAATGAAGTGTGTTTCACAAGTTCTTGTCAGAAGCGGCACGCTCCGCTGCTTGCCACCCCCGCCGTCCCCACGCCCACGCCCACGCCGCATCGCCCTCTCATTCCCCGCCCCCTCCCGCAGGCACCGGCGGCCTGCCTGCCGGCGTAGTAGGCGTTGACAGCGCCGCTTCCGTGCTGCTGGGGGGCTCTCTAGAGACCGGCTTGATCGCCGTTTCCTCCTCCGCCTCCCTAGCCTCCTCGGCCGCCGCTGGCGGCGCCGGCAGCAGCCTGGGCGGCGGCAGCGCGGAGAACAACAAGACGCTGTACTTGGGCAACCTGCACCCCTTTGTGACAGAAGCCACGCTTCAAGAAGTGTTTGCCGGGCTGGGAGGCATCACGGAGCTCAAGGTGGGCGCGCTGTGCTGCGCTGTGCCTGTGCTGCGCCGTGCTGAGCTGCGTCGTGCTCAGCTGCGCCGTGCTAAGCTGCGCCATGCTGTGCTGCGCTGTTGAGTGGGTCGCGAAGCGCACAACTATCGTCACTCAAAGCAGCGGAGCACACCGCCCGCACAGGAACACGAGCAGCAATGTCCCCCTGCCTCCCCCTGTGCTCTCCCTGTTGCCCACTCCTTGCCTCATCCACTCTCTTTCTTCCCTTCCCCTCCTCCGCCCGCCCGCCTGGCGCCAGGTCATCAAAGACAAGGCCACGGGAGTGTCTGCAGGCTACGGCTTTGCCAAGTTCTCTGGTGAGGGCTGATTTTGATCATGCTTGCACGCACGCATGTGTGTGTATGCGCATGTGCGTGCAATGCATTCCTCAGGGCTTGGCTCACTGCGCATGTGTGTGTGTGTAAGCGCCCTTTTCCCACCCTCCAGCCTGCGCCGCGCCCCACCTCACGCCTGCCTGCCTGCCTGCCTGTGCACCGCAACACGACGCGTCGCTGGGCAGCTGCCATCGTAGCACTTTCCGTGCCCTCTCCCTGGGTCCCTCCCTGGGCTTCTGCATCCCCCCTTCTAGCTCCCATTTCACTCTCCTCACTCCCAGCCCTTTTCCTCTTCCGCCGGCAGACGGCCCCCCGCGCTCCCCTAACCTGCCACAATGCCTCCTCTCTCCCCTCACTCTCCTCACTCCCCGCCCCTTGTGCCTGCCCCGCAAACGGCGTGAGAGCGCAGACATTGCCCCCGCATCCCTGTGCCCCGCTTCACGCTCCCAATCCACTCCCCGCTCCCCCCCCCTCCTTCTTTGCCCGCCTCCGCCCGCAAGCTCCCTCAATCTGTCCTCTCACACACCTGCCCTGCCGGCTGCGCCCCTGTCCCGCCCTGTTGCCCTTTCTGCCCGCAGACGGCGTGAGCGCGCAGGCGGCCCTGGACAAGGTTGCCAAGACGGTCCTGTTTGGCCAGGAGGCGCGCATCAACTGGGCCTTCCAGAAGGAGCAGAAGGAGGAGGTGGCAAACCACTTCCACGTGTTTGTGGGGGACCTGAGCTCGGGTAGGTGGGGGGCTTGTTTGCAAAGGGTGGCCGAGGCTGGATGAAGGCTGCTGGTTGGGAGGACCTCAGCCTGGGGAGCAGAGGGGCTTTGGGTGGTGGGGAGGGCTGTGGGTTGGGGACGGTTGTTGGGGCCAAAAGGAGGAGGAGGGTGGCAACCAGACTTCCACGTGTTTGTGGGGGACCTCTCCTCGGGTAGGTGGGGCTTTTTTTTGCAAATAGCAAAGGGCGGCTGAGGAGTGGTTCTGTGGTCGACAAATGGTGGGGGCAAAGGAGGAGGAGGGTTGCCGACCACACTTCCACGTGGTTGTGGGGGGACCTCTCCTCGGGTGAGGGCAGCTCCCTTGCAAAAGTGTGCCTGTGGCTGGATGAAGGCTGGTTGGGAGGCTGGTTGGAAGGCTGGTTGGGAGGACATCAGAAAAGCTCGGGGAGGGGCTTTTGGTGGTGGGGAGGGCTGTGAGTTGAGGACGGTTGTTGGGGCCAAAGGAGAAGGAGGAGGAGGTTGTGGGGGGACCTCTCCTCGGGTGAGGGCAACTCCCTAGCGGCAGTGTGGGTTGTGGGTTGTACCTGCCTCTTTCCCAACCTTTTACCGGATTTAGGACCACTTGGTTCTTCTGGTTGTGGGCTGGACCTGGGTTGCTAGTTGTGACCTGCTGGGCTCCTCAAAGGGCAATGTGGGGTTGTGGGTTGCTGGGAAGTCCTTTGTAAGTGTGTGGTGTTGGTGCGTGTGTTGGTGCGGAGCAGGAGGAGGAGGGGTGCATTGACACTGCCCAGATGCCCGCCCTCTCGCACACCACACAGTTGCCCACCCGCCCCCTCCTCCCCTCTTACCACCCCACACAACGCTCGGCCCTGCAGACGTCACGGACGCGATGCTGCACGCCGCCTTTGTTGGCTGCCCCGGGTGCAGCGACGCCCGGGTGATGTGGGACCACGCCACCGGGCGCTCCCGTGGCTACGGCTTTGTGTCGTTCCGGCAGCGGGAGGAGGCGGAGACGGCGATCCAGGTGAGAGCTGCTGGGTCTCGAGTTGCTTGGGGAGGGGTGGGTGGTGGAGTGGGGGCAGGAGGGGCTGCAGGCCCAAATCCTTTTGGCAGCAGGAGCAGGCGGAGAGGCAGAAGAAGCTGGAGGCGGCACGTGTGTGCGCATCGGCGGGCCGGTGCAGGGCAAGGGCAAGGGCGGGTTTGTTGGTCGGCTGCCGTGCAGGCGCCCGCCCCCAGGCACCCTGGGAGCATGTCTCAACCTGTGGCGCTTGGTGCCTTTGCTGCAGATGATGCACGGCCAGTTCATCGGGGCCCGGCGTGTGCGCTGCGGCTGGGCGCAGCACAAGACCGACGGCATTGTGTCCATGGACCCTCAGGTTAGGAAACACAAAGTCGACCTGTTGTTTTGGTTATACTCCACATACACACTTTTTGTTTTGTTTTTGGCTTCGCATGTACATAGGAGGCCTTGCTTACTGTACTGTGCAGCAGTAGCATGGGCGTGCCGTGCGTGGTGGGGACACAAATGGATTTACGGCGTTGTCTCCACGGCCCGTCAGTTGCCAGTGAAACTGAAGGGGCAGTCGCACATAACCCAGGACAGCTTGCGCACAACAGTAGGCCGTCACTTGCGCCCCCATCATCACCCCTGCACACACGTGCGAAACTCCTGGGCCCTCCCAGCCTCACCCCTACCCCCCGACCGCGACCACAACATGCCTCCCTCCTTTGCCCCTCATGCCGGCATTCGTCCCTCACACCTTCCTGGTGCCCGCTCCCTCCCTTCCAACCATTTGTGACCACCTCAGATCCTGGATCGCGCCGACCCCACCAACACAAATGTATATGTTGGCAACCTGGCGCCCGGGCTGACTGGTGAGTGGGAGGGGCGACGTCGGCAAGTCGACTTGCCGTCCTGCCTGCCCGCCCTGCCTGCCTGCCTGCCCGCCCTGCCTGCCTGTGCCGCCCACACAAACAAGCAAAGCAGAGCACGTGTTTCAAGCACGTACAAACCAGCACAGCGTATGTGTCCAGCAACTACAAACTGCCTGTGCCCCCTGCCCTCCTGCCTTGCCGAGTTGCGGCATGCTGACCGGATCATTTTACTTCGCGAGCCCTCCTTTTCCGCTGACCAGAGTGCATGTGTCATGCATGCTGTGCCCCCTGCCCTCCTGTATATGCCAAGGTGCGCCGCCCCATGCTTGTTTCTGACAGGAAATCTCGCAGATAATTTTACCCCGCGGGCCCTCCTTTCTATGCTTATTACAGTGCTGTCCAGAAATGCAGCATCAGCATTTACGCCCTTGTAGTTTAACATGTGTCGTGCGTGCTGTGCTCCCTGCCCTCCTGCAGACGCCGAAGTGCGGCGCCACTTTGGGGCGTTTGGTCCCATCGCCGAGGTGAAGCTGTACCGCAAGGGCAGCTACGGGTTTGTGCGGTACAAGAACCACCAGGACGCGGTACGCGCCATCGTGGGCATGAATGGACAGGTGGGCGGGCGGGGGGCGTTGACCGCGGTGTGTTGACCACTGGCGCTGGTTGACCCACGGTGTGTTGACCCAGGGTTCCAATGGGCACAGCGCACCGCTCAAATAAATGTTGTGGTGCATGCAGTGCGTGGGGTATGGTGTACCCATGCCCGGCCCCAAACCCACCACCGGCTGCACACGGTGCCGCTCCTGTCGGTCTGCCTCCCTGGTCTCACTGTTCTCTCTGTTCTCTCCGTTCTCTCTGTTCTCTGTCTCTCTGTTCTCTCTGGTCTCACTGTTCTCGCTGTTCTCTCCGTTCTCTCTGGTCTCTGTCTCTCTGTTCTCTCTGTTCTCGCTGTTCTCTCTGTTCTCTGTCTCTGTTCTCACCATCCTGCCGGCCCTGGGCAGCGAAATCAAGCGCCACCTGCCGCTCCGCTGTTGCTGCTCACACCTGCCGCTGCTCCCTTTGAAACTCGCACCCTCTGTTGTGCCTTCTGCTGCTGCCTGCCTGCAGGCTCTGGGAAGCAGGGTGATGAAGTGTTCCTGCCGCCCAGCCCCACACAGCTGTCGCTGCTCTCTTTGAAACTCACACCCTCTGTTGTGCCCCCTTCTGCTGCTGCCTGCAGGCTCTGGGCAGCAAGGTCATGAAGTGTTCCTGGGGGCGGCACCCCAGCACCCCGCCCTCTGGCGTGCAAACCAGCCTGATGCTGGCGGCGGCGGCGGGGCTCAACCCCTTGGCAATGGGCGCCGCAGGTCAGTACAGGGCGAGGGAGGGAGGGAGGGAGGCCAGCGTGAGTGGGGGAGGAGTGTGTGCGTTTGTCGGGCACAGAGGGGGTGAGGGGCAGGCAGGGAGGGAGGGAAGGGCAGGTTAGGGAGCCCATTGCTGGCGGCTGTAGCACTCGACCCTGGGCTGACGTACGCGCTGCGGGTCAGTGCTTCTCGGGAAGTGAACTGCTGGCTTGATCACGCCTGCCTGCCTGCCCCGCACTCGCTGCCCCCTGCCCTGCCCTGTGCCATGTCGGGTGCCATCTCCTTTCCTGCCTATCTCGCACCGCAAACCCCTGACTTCAAACTCACGAGAACGCCCTTCCTGCAGGCATGCTGGGCCACAACGGCATGGGCGGCCACGGTGGCATGGGCGGGCACGCAGTTATGGGCGGCCACAACGGCATGGGCGGGCACGGAGGCATGGGCGGGCACGCCGTTATGGGCGGCCACGGCGGCATGGGCGGGCACGCAGTTATGGGAGGCCACATGTCTATGATGGGAGGCGGCATGATGGGAGGAGGAATGATGGCGGCTGCGGGAGCCCAGTCCCTCATTCATGGCGGCCAGGTGGGCCATGCTGCTAGTGTTTCATCAGCAGTGGCAGCGGGCCTGGGAGGGAAGGTCACGGAGCATTCGTCTGGTCTGGTCTGGTCTAGTCTAGTCTAGTTTGTGAGAAGCGCTGGTCTGGTGCGGTCCACTTTTCCCAGCACGCATTTCAACGTGGCGCATGCACAGCCGGGCGGGTTTAAGGGATTCGGGGACCACTACGGGACGAAACACTGGCAGCTGCTTCTTGTGCCAGCTCAGCACAGCACCAGCCCGGGATGGCTCCAAGCCAAAAGCTGAGCTGGACTCCCTTCCCTCCTTCCTGCTCCATGCACCTGTATGCTCCACCTGTATGCGTTTTGCCAGACTGGGGCCAAACAGGCAGCGCTGTTCATCCCGCCCGCTTGCCCGCCCGCCCGCCTGTGCTGACCTCCCTCCCTCCTTCCCTCCCTTGCTGCTGCCGCGCCTGCTGTGCCTGCAGGGGGGCATGGGCGGCGGGGGCAGCGGGGGCCAGCCGGGCGCCTCCAATCACAGCATGCTCAGCGGGGGCGCTGGCGGGCTGCAAGTCGACCATAGCCAGGTGATTGCAGGGGTGGAAAGGAGCGGGAATGGGCTGTGTGGCGCCAATCGCTAAGCCAGCAAGTCGATCACAGGGCTTGTTTGGCTGCATGCCAGAGAGGGGTGGGCAATTGGCGGTGATCGGTCAGGACGCGAGTTGCCAGCAGGGGTGAAAGGCAGTGGGCTGTTTGGGGCCGATTGCTACGGCAGCAAGTCGACACAGTTCAGCTGGTGCCGTGCCCCACCACAGCCAGGTCAGCGTCAGCGCCAGGCTGGCACGTGTCTTGCCAGCTTGGCGCCACACCCCCCCTTCTGTGGGCTGCCAGCAGCGTGTGTCATCACAACGAAAGGCCACACCGAAAGGTTGCACCAATCCCGCGCTGCCCCTTCCCACCCAGTGTGTGTGCTCCCTCTTGTCGCCCCGCTGAGGATGCCTTGTGTGGAAGCGTACTGACCAGGCGTCTCATGCCCCCGCCCCGCCGTCTGCCCTCGCCGCCTCATTTTCCTCCTCTCCTTTCTTCCCTTCCCCGCCCAGCAGCTCCAGCAAATGGCTGGCATGTCGCCCTACGGCATGCCCTACGGCAACACAGGCATGCACGCCAACATGGCTTTCTTCGGAGCAGGCGGCGTCAACTGAAGCCCCTGCCTGCCTGGCGCCAGCCTGGCCGGCTGCCTGGCTGGCACCCGCATGAGCTGGCACTGGCCTTGCCCTCTGCCCTGCCGCGCTGCCCTGGAGCCAGAGCACAGAGCCAGAGCACAGCGTGGCACAGCACGGCGTGCACCTTGCCACTGAGGCCCTCCGAAGCCTCCCAGCCACACCCTGCTGCGGGCACCAACAACCACTGCAGCCAGCCCAGCCCCAGCAGGGCTGCCGCCTGATTTCCTGCCCTCACAGCACAGCACAGCACAGCACAGCACAGCGGGCGGGCCCTTGGCACCTCCCCTGCCACTCTCCTCTCTCCTCATCCCATCCTCCATCCCTGCTAAGTGAAACGACCCCACACCCCCTCCCATTCGCTGGGCCGGCCCCATCATTCTCTTCCATCCCGATCCATCATCCCGACCCCATCCGCGCCCGCCCGCCGTCGCCAGGCGCTGCCAGCTCAGCACGCCCCGCTGGCGCCACGCTGGCAGGCCGCTGGCAGGCTGCTCCATTTGATGCCCAACAAGCAACGCAAGACAATACATCACACAATTGCACGGACTTCCAACGAGTGAGAGCCCCTCTGGCGTGGCAGCAAGCAGGGCCCGCGCACGGCACCCACCCAACACGGCCTCTGCCTGCCCGCCTCCGCCGCTGCACCGCGCGCACCTGTGCCACCCACCCCCCGCCTGCCCCCTGCAAAGAAATTATTTGCCCCCACACGTCACTCTCCATCCCCCGACAACTTGGTTCCCTGCTGTCGCACCCCGGGTGCCGGCGGCCCCACCCCCAGCCAATCTCTCTGCCTCAAACCCCCAGCCCGCCCCCCCGCTTGGGGCTGCCGCCGGCTCACTTTTTGAGGCACCCCGTCTCACCAAACCCCCAACCCAACACTTGGCTGCCCTGCGCCCTCGCGCCCGCACCCCCCACACACCAACGAGCGATGCCCACAGTTCCCGCGCGTCTTGTGCCCCGTCCCTGTGCCGTGCCGTGCCTACTTGCCTCCCCCCCAGCGCTGCCTCTCTCCCGCACAGCATGCCAAGCATAAGCCCCACCTGCAGTGGGGCACCTTCCCTGCCACCTGGCACCTGCCACCTGGCACAGCCCAGAAGCCGGCGTGGCGCAGGAGCCAACCAGCCAGCCGCGCCCAGCGGCCTGTCGCTCCCGCCGTCCCGCTCGCCCCACGCTTTCGAAAGCCCTCCTTCTCTTGAGACTGTTTGCCGCACCCCCCGCCTCCCCCCACAACCACACACACACCCTCCTCTGTT
The DNA here is from genome assembly GCA_002896455.3 of Chlorella sp. ArM0029B. NCBI lineage: Eukaryota > Viridiplantae > Chlorophyta > Trebouxiophyceae > Chlorellales > Chlorellaceae > Chlorella > Chlorella sp. ArM0029B. Next base: position 549,044 of record JTEE01000288.1, read on the forward strand.
CTTCACGGGCCCCGAACCACGCATCCCCCGTCCCCGGCATTTGCTCTTGTTTGCGCTCACACTCCCCCCCCTCAACTGGCTGCCCTCTCCCCCCCGGCGCACCACATGCCAAGCGAAACACGAGACAAGACCCCCTTTCATTTGCTGCCCTGGCCTCCTGGCCAGGGCGGAGCGCCGATCTCACACCTGACTCCCATCTCCCATCCCATTGCATTCCATCCCATTCCACCCAAACTGAGCCCCTCGCGCAGGCCCGCCGCTTTTCCACGCACCCCCTTTCCCAAGGCCCCCTTCCCTGCGGCGTGCCACCCCCGACAGTCTCTTCCCACTGCACCCCAGTGCGCGTACACCCCTCCCCCTACACCTTTTTGAAGCTCTCCCCCCCCGCCGTAGCTTGCGTTTGCTTGCACCCCTGCTGCTAGCCAAGAGCCCCCTTGTTCTCCCCCTCCTCCTTCTCCCCACCTTCACCATTCTTCGCCATCCTGCTTTGCCCATGCCCCCATCTATCTGCGCGAGCGCTGCGGTTGCAGCCAGCATAGGCCTGCCAGGCCCCTTGCACCCCGCCCCCACTCTTCCCTGCCATGCCCGGCCTCCACCCCACCCACGCCCCGCATGTGCCCCCGCCCGTAACTTCCTCTGCACTGCCCTGCTTGCGCCCCCTCCCCCTTTCGTTCGCCCCCGGCTTGTTGCTGCTTCTGCCGCACGCTGTGACCGCGCCCCCTCACCGACAGGCACGCCGGCCGCTCCACCCAACACAATCCTCCAGGATGTGGTTCGATCACGCGCACACCACACGCAGACGGAGCGGCATCACATCTCTCTCCGCATGCCTCTTCATCTTCCCGCATGCCTCCTCCCCTTCCGCCTCCCCCCAAGAGCAGCCACATGCGCTGGCCGGGGCATGCCGCATGAGAGCTCCCCCCGGACCCGCAGCTGGGGTCTCGGCCCAGGATGGCAAGTTGTTGTTCCCCCTTCCCACCTTCTTCCCTCACGCCCACGCCCACGCACGCCCAACAAACAGCAGCCACACCACCACCACCACCACACAGAGCGGCGGGTTCTTTGTCCCCCCGATGTAACACTACACCATCGCTGACAGCAGCGCCCATTGGCAGGGCAGGGGACAGGGGTGTCAGACCCTTGACCAAGGGAGAGGGTGCAGCCAGGGAGCGGGGAGGGCAGAGTGCTTACAGCGGGCGGGTAGCCAGGCGGGAGGGTGGCCAAGCAAGAACACAGCACACGCACAGCAGCGCGGGCTTAGTCAGCGCGGGCCTAGCCAGCTGCAGCCATAAGCCAAGGGCATAGCAGCTCCCAATGACAAGAACACCGTTTTTCTTTTTTAGACCGAGGGGTCTGGGAGGGGCGGGGGCACAGCAAACAACATCAGCAGGCAGCGTATTTAGTGGCGCGCCAGGCCATGCCATTGCCGTCCTCTTTCTGGCCTATCAGCCAATCACTCGGAACTCTGGGGGAGGCGGGGCGCGGTTGGCCTTGGCTGCGCGCGCCTCCGCCGCCTGCCGCTTGCTGCTGTTGGGCCGCCCCAGCCCATCCCCCTCCTCCTCCTCCTCCTCGACTACATCCTCCTCCCCCTCGCTGTCGCTGTCCGAAAACGCGTCCTCGTTTTCAAACAGGTACGTCGCCAGCTCAGCATCAATCTCCTGCACGCCCTCGAGGTCAGCCGCCACCTCGTCACCCTCGTCCCAGCTGGCGCTGACGTCATCGCCCTCACCGCCCTCCCCGCTGCCCTCCTCGCTGCCCTCCACGCTGCCGCTGCTGCTGGGTGCGGCTGCCACTGCCACCGCCGCCGTCGCCGCCACCGCCGCCGCGGGTGC
>JTEE01000288.1:558042-577958 GCA_002896455.3 Chlorella sp. ArM0029B
CCCACCATGCCCCACCCATGCCCATCCGTCCACCCAGAGACACACCCACCTGTCTGTGGGTTGATCCCCATGATTGAAGTGCCCGTGAATGTGAGCTTGGGATCAAACACTTTCTGCAGCGGGCTGGCCCTGCACAGCACAGCACGCACAGCAGGCACGGCGGGCACAGCAGGAGCAGCACGTAAGCAGCCGGCGAGCGGGCAGGGACGGCAGGGCGCCAGGGACGAAGGGCGGCACTACGAGGGCAACAGGCCGAGGCGCACAGATATCGAAACTGGAGCAGTAGGGTGACACACAGATGGCGCGCCCGGCCGCCCCTCACGGCATCGCAGTGGCGGCGGCAAGGCTGAGCAGTCCCCGTGGTCGCGGACAGGCAGGCCAGGCAGGCAGGGACGCATGAGGGAGGCAGACAGGCAAGCAGCAGGGCGCCAGCTCAGCAAGGAGCAGGGCGCCAGCTCAGCAAGCACACAGGCGCCAGCTCAGCAAGCCCCCCCTCACTTGGCCACGCTGAGGCACATGCTCCTGCGGGGTAGGCCGGGCAGGCAGGCAGGGAGGCAGGGAATTGAGGGTGAGGGGGTGAGGCAGGGAGGCCAGGCAAGCAGGGAGGCCAGGCAGGCAGGGAGGCGGGGGAATCGGGAGTGAGGCAGGGCGGGTGGGCGGCGGGGGCAACTGCGGGGCACCCTCCAGGTTTGCCTGGCCAGGACCCCCATCACATCTGTCCATTCAAGTATTGCGCTGCTGCAGCACAAGCGTGCGGTATCCTGTGGGCAAGAGCTCACACGGTGCAGCGAGTGGTCAGCTCCAGCGGCCCTCATCCCTCCCATTTCCCGCCCCCCACATCTGACTCATGTCACACAATGCCAATCCATTCAAAGCTAGTTTCAAGGGCTCACATGGTCCATCGGGTTGTCAGCTCCAGCGGGCCGGTGCGCCTCACATCGTGCAGGATGAAGGCGGGGGAGAAGACGCGGCGCAGCATGGCGATGTTGAACATGTAACCTGCCGGCGGGGGGGGCCCAAACAACAGTCAGAAGTGTGTGCATTTAGAGAGCAGCAGGGGCTGGGGCGGCGGCGCAGCATGCTGACTTTGGCCATGTAACCTGCCAGGGGGCGGTTCAAACAACGGTCAGATGTGTGCTATTACAAGGAGCAGCAGGGGCAAAGGAGGGGCGAAGGAGCCACGCAGCATGCCGATGTTGTGTAACCTGGGTGAAAATGGTGCCCCAAGCTGTGGGACAATGTTTTAGAGAGCAGCAAAGGCACAGGTGGGGGCGAAGATGCGGCGCAGCCTGAGCGGTGTTTTAGGGAGCATTGAGGCACATTCAGCCCTCCGCTCCTGCTCCCACTTTAGCAGCTGCCGCGGCACACTGGAGTGGGGCCGTCAAAAGGCAAGCAATCCGGGGCCATGACACAGGGGCGTTGCAAGCGCACAAACGAAGGGGTGGCATGATGTCACAACAGCGCCCCCCACCTTGAATGCTGCCTTCCCAGTTGACAGCAGCATCACAGCACGAAGCACGCTGAGCCCCCCCGCCACGCTGCCCCGACGGCCGCCCTGCCTGCCCGCCCTTGATGCTGCCGCGAAGGGTTGATGTCACGCCAGCCACCCACCTTTGATGCTGTCGTATTTAGTGATGGGGTCCTCGAAATTCACGGCCTCGTCATATTTTGAGGCATCAATCCCTTGGTCATCAAACAGGTGGAGCAGGTCTTCCCGCAGAAATGCAGCCATCTCCTGCGCAGCACGCGGGCACTTAAACCATCAACAACAGTACAGGACGGAGAGGAAGAAAGAAGAAGAGAAGGAGAAGGAGGAAAAGAGGAGGGAAGAAGAGGTGCAGGTCGAGGGCGTGCAGTGAGGAAGCTGACATGAACTCATACCAAAGGCACCAATTAGCTGCCACTTTCGGCAGCAGGTCCACCCGCAAGAATGACGCCATTTCCTGAGCAGCGCATGTGTGCATGTAAACAGAGTCGACGACATGCTTGCACCCGGTGTCGCGTCCAGCGGATGAATAGCCCACAGCTCGAGCTGCCCCTGGCATGAATCGTACTGCCCGCAAGAGCCGATTCTGCCACGGTAGGGACCGCCTGTGGCTTGCCCGCACGAATACGTACTGCCCACACCACAAGTTCGCGCATGCTTGCTCACCTCACACAACTTGTCTTGGTCCTCGAGGCTCCCAACAGGCCCCGCCACACTACCACCGCCAGCAGGGCGCATGGATGCCCTCACAGCACTGCCCGTGCGAGCCGCTTGGCGAGCCAGCAGAGGCGCCAGCTGGAGCGGGGACTGCTGGCTGGCAGCAGCGGCGGCAGCGCGGGGCGCAGGCCGCAGGCGGCTGGCGGCAAGCGGTGCGGCGAGGCGGGTGCCCACTGCGCTGCCAGCGGCCGCTGCCGGGCGGGCAGGGGCGCTAGCGCTTATCGCCTGCATTGGTGGAATGGGACCTGATCCTGGAAGGGAAAGGGCGGGCGACAGGGACTGCAGCACGGAAGGGCTCTGGGGACTCCCACAAGCAGCCGCGCCGGACAGTCCAAAGTGCAGCGAGTGATATTGAATTGCAGTTTGATGGCCGAGAAACTGCAATTCAATATGGCAGTTTGATGGTGCGCTCATTGTGGCCACCGTGCGAGTTCCGGCGAAGTAGGCCACGCTGGCGCAAAGTGGCTTGCAGTTGCTGCAGAGCGCCGTGCATAGCTCGCTCTCTACTCATGTAGGTGACCCGGGGCTCCGAGCGTCGCTCGGCCATTGCTCCAAGCTTCATGTGAACATGTGGTTGCCGCTGCTGCCCACCAGGGCCTCCCAGCACTCGAGGTCGGGGCAGGCAGCGACACAGTACCGCAATGGGGCAGCCTACAAGTAGCAGCAGCCTGGGAATCACAAATTGCTTACCGTGCTGCTGCAGTACCATACGGTCGGAGCCGAGAGCCTCCTGCCAAGTGCCACTGACTTTTGGGCTCTTTTCAGTGGTTGATGTGCACAAGTGGGGTGCAGTCTCATTGACATGGGGTACCCCTGTCGTCCTAACATCACATTGGCTGCACTGCTGCGGCTGCACTGCTGCCAGAGGGCCTGTTGCCGGCACCGCCCTCGGTGGGCGGTGGGCTGTCTCCTACCTGCACTGCGGCAACTTTTGCCACCGGTGCATCTCGTCCCATATTGACCACATCGACGTGAACGAAGCCACACCCGGCGCTGTGGGGCGGTGCTGCCGCGGTCACATGCCTTGAAGCGGTGGGCGCACCACTGCAGCTGCCGCAGCTGCCGCGGGCCTGAGCCCCTCCCTGGTCCCGCAGATGCTGCGGCCTGCCGTGAAGCATAGCCTGCCTGTGCAGTGTATTGCAGTGTATTGCAGAGGCCCGAAGCGGTAGCCACTACTTGTGTCACCTTGCGGCACATGTGTGCCCCACAGGTGGTACGGCTCCGAAAGTCCGGAGAGGGGCGGTGGTGAGGAGGCCAGCCGCACTCCCCCGCTAGCTTCACAGCTGGGCTTGTTGGCTAAGCATCCTTGTAACAGGTGTTGTGTGTACCAAAATTGCCGCCCGAGTGCCGTGGCTGCCGCAACCACCCCCTTGCAGCGAGCAGCCAGCCAGCGAGCAGCAGCTGGGAAAGAGCTGGCCACGCCCCCCCGAGCCCTCAATTCGAACCAACTACCAACCGCTCTGCTACAGACATTCCGCAAATGCCATCCTCGCGTTGAACAGTTCCGCCCAGCAGCAGCGGCGGCGGCCCGCGTCATGTGGGCCCCGCGAGTCCTCCTCCTGGGGCTGCTGCTGCACTGCCACCATCTAAATGCAGAACAGGTGCATGCCGCCAGGGGGTGCAGAGGCCAGTGGTGGCTGGGGCGCAGATCGTTCACTTGCTGTTGGGCTGTAGGCGCTTCTGCAGGCGCCCAAATGGCATATCATGAGTATCGGCAGCGCACGGAGCGCAGGATGCCCACGCACGCGCGCTCCCCTCTGTGGTGCAGGGCCGCGCAGCAGCGGTGCCGCTCACCGCCGTCGCGGAGGCCACGGCGGCAGCAGGCCCAGCGGCGCCATCACCGAAAGGAGGAGCAGGAGCAGGCGAAGCTGGAGGCGGATCAGACGTGGCAGCAGCAGCAGCGGCGCAGCTGCAGCGACGCCGGTTGACCGGTGCTCCCAACAACGGCAGCGTGGCAGCGCCGGCGCCCTGCACACCCACGCTGCGTGCCGTGGCGCGGCAGCAGCCGGGCTTGCGCCAGCTGTTGGCTCTAGCGCATGCAGGGTACGACGTTTTCGTGGTGGACCCAGGGAAGCCCTTCACGCTGCTCGCCCCCACGGATGCCGCGCTGCAGCAGCTGGCGGCAGGTGCGCCGGGAGGGTTGGGCGGGCGCCGGGAGGAGGTCGCAGCCCAGCCGGGGGATGAGGGGCGCTGCCGGGGGATAAGGGGCGCTGCAGGGGCCTGCCTCAAGGAAAACTGTCCACACGAGGAGGGTGCTCACACGGTGGCCGGCAGGAGGGGATACTGGAGGCAAGAGGCGGCCTGGTGCGCCCACAGGCAGAGGCAGCCAGACCTCGCTCGCTGCCAGGCAGACTGGGTCGCTGCCTGCCAAACCGCTGCCCTTGCCTGTTGCCCTTCTGCCTCCGCTGCACGCGGTGGCTGCCACCCGTCAGCAGCAGCCAGCGCCTGCGCAGCAAGGCCCGCACTGCACGCCGGTGCGCCCACCCAGCCCTCCCTGCTTCTTCGTGTGCAAGCTTTGCAGGCATCGTGGATGGCGACGAGCGCTTGCTGCTGCAGGACGGCTTCTACAGCGTGGTGCTCTATCACCAGCTGCCAGAGGGGTGAGCCTGCTGCGCTGTGCTTCGCTGCGCTGCGTTGTGCTGAGGGCGATGCTGTGCCAACAGCTGGCAGAGGGGTGAGCCTGCTGCGCTGTGCCTCGCTGCGCTGTGCCGAGTGCGATGCTGTGCCAACAGCTGGCAGAGGGACGTGCTGCGCTGCGCTGCGCTGCGCTGCGCTAGGCGTGGCACTGCACCACCAGCTGTCGGAGGTGTGAGCGTGCTGTGCTGTGCTGTGCTGCGCTGCGCTGTCCCTGCACACATTGCTGCCCCGCCCTCCCTCCTGCTGCAGCGCTCTCGACCTCGGCCAGCTGGCAGGCGTGCAGGATGCAGACGGGGTGCTCACATCCCTGGGGCGCACCCTGCGGAAGGACCGGTACTCGGTGACCTTTGACAACAGCACAGACCCGGTGAGAGCATTCACCTCGTTCATTCATGCCACTGTTTCAGCTGTTTTATGGGCTAGCGCTTGCATGCTGCGGGGGGTGACCTTGGACCCTGTGACAGCATTCACCTCGCTCAGTCATGCCCCTGATTCAGCCGCTGTATGGGCTAGCGGGCAGGTGTTGGGATGGGCTCAAAGCAGGCCGGGCAGGTGGATGCTGCAGGGCGGGGTGTGTGTGTTTGGACCCTGTGAGAGCATTCGCCTCATCCATTCAGTTCACTGATTTTCAATCATTGTACGGGCTAGCTGAGAGCAGAGGGCCAGCTGGATTTGAGGCTCAAGCACACCCATCTGCTGCTGCAGCTGTTGTGCTGGGTGGCGTGCGGGAAGTGTGGGGGCTGGGTGTTGGCTGGGGTGTGGGGCTTGCTCAAGGGCTAGGGGCGGCAGCGGTGGCCCGGGGAGAGGCTAACCTGCGTGCCTGCCTGCCTGCTCGTGTCGCCTCCTTCTCTGCCTGCCCGCCCACCTCCGAGGGAGAGTGGTGCAGAATTGAGGCCGAGGGAGATTGCCTTCGGGTCCCCTTTTGTCAAACAACAGGTTGGATGACTGCCGCCCGCCTTGCCACCCGCAGGTTGTTGCCACCGGCGGCTGGCCCGCCAACAACGCCCCGCTCATCTCCTCGCACAAGGCCTGCAACGGCTGGCTGCACGTCATAGACGCTGTGCTGCTGCCGACGCAGAGGCTGAGGTGGGTGGGACGGGGTGGGGTGGGGTGGTATCATGGTAGGGGCCGAGCCGGGACATCATTTTGAACCGCAGCTAATTTAGCAGCTCCTTGATTTTGTTTTGAAAAAGCTATTCGGTGCAGGTGGGTGCGCCCAGCGCATGCTCCGCGCTGACCGGGCTGCGGCCTGCCTGCAAGCCTGCGTGCCTGCGAGCACCAATCTGCCCGCCAGCTGCCCTTCCCAGCAGCAGCTCTTGGGCACTGCTGCCCTCCTCTTCATCATGCAACAGCCTGATGTCACAATGTGGGTGTCCCACCCCCTGCAGTTGGCTGGCTGCAGCAACCTACCCCGCTCATCTTCACAACCCCTCCCTGTTCTGCCTGCCTGCAGCAACCTGCCCCGCTCATCTTCCCACCTCTTTTGCTTGTTACGCCTGCCTGCCCGCAGCAACCTGCCCCGCTCATCTTCCCGCCTCTTTTGCTTGTTTTGCCTGCCTGCCTGCAGCAACCTGCCCTGCTGATTTCCCTACCTCTTTCCTGTTCTGCCTGCCTACAGCAACCTGCCCCGCTCATCTTCACACCCCCTCCCTGTTGTGCCTGCCCGCAGCAACCTGCCCCGCTCATCTTCCCACCTCTTTTGCTTGTTTTGCCTGCCTGCCTGCAGCAACCTGCCCTGCTGATTTCCCCACCTCTTTCCTGTTCTACCTGCCTACAGCAACCTGCCCCGCTCATCTTCACACCTATTCCCTGTTCTACTCGCCTGCAGCAACCTGCCCCGCTCACCTTCCCACCTCTTTTGCTTGTTTTGCCTGCCTGCCCGCAGCAACCTGCCCCGCTTGGTGGACGCTCTCCCCGACCTCCCCAGCGCCAGCTTCTGGGCTCTCCTGGACGGCACCGCACTGCTGACCAGCAACGGCAGCGCAGCAGCAGAGGCGCCGGCGCCGGCCGACGCCGCCGCCACCTCCCCGCCGCCCCCCGCCCACTCAAACGGCACAGGCATTGTTGTGAGCGGCGGGAATGGGACCGAGGTGGGGTCAGACGGCCTGGCGGCAGGCGGCAGCGCCAGCAGCAGCAGCAGCGGCAGCGGCGACAGCAAGATGCTCGTGGTTGCGGCGTCTGTCGCGGGCGGCGCGGTCGCGCTGTGCGCTGCTGTGGTCACTGGCGTGCTGCTGCGCAAGCGGCAGCTGCGGCGCCGCCGGGCGGCGCACAGCCGGCTGGAGTCTCAAGAGGAGCAAGAGGATGATGAGGATGATGAGGAGGGAGACCACCGGGGCTATGATGCAAAAGCCAGCGCACGGCCCGTGCAGGTGCATGTGGATGCGTAGCACCCAGCGCTGCGCAGCGCTGCACACCGTGTGCACGCATGCGTGTCGCCTGTGCAGCGTGCACCCACAGCGCCACATGGCGGCCCTCTTGCCGGTTGGCCCTCTCCCAACCGCCCATCACCCGCACCCGTTACCACCTTATTTTGCACCTCGTCCCAGCCTCCACACTCGTCAAGTTCACTGCTGTACCTCCATCCTCATGTGTCTACTCAGCTTCCTTTGGCATCGGATGCCGCTGAGCGTTGCGCCGCCCCATTCTGGCCCCCCAACGCTCACCCCCAGCTACGCCCGACCCACACTTGTCCCCAACGTATCACACCACAGACAGCACTTGCTTGCACATTGTTGATCGCTCCCGCCCTCAGTCCCATTTGTTGCCACAATAACAACCGCCCAGCTGCGCCGCCGCCGAAACTGGCGGGTATAGCAGCCCCCCTTCCCCCACCATCCATCCGCCCCGACCGGACTGACCCTCTTGACAGGCACACCACACCCGCCCCCATTACTTGCCCATGCCCTCTGGCCCTGGCCCGTACAAACCTTCTTCCTCTATCCCAAAGGTACCTGCTTGTATACATCATCTCCTGTGGACATTCATGTCTGGTTGCACACTATCCTCTTACAGCATATCGTGTGGCCACACACACACACACACACACACACACCTGTAAGCTAGCATCTTGCTGTGCAGGCGGCCATGAAATGGTGGGGAACTGCCTAGGGGTAGCATGGGAGATGGGGGGGGCACCCTTGGGGGCAGCCACTTGCACACAGGGCAGGCTGGCGGCGGGAGGCAGCACATCAACGGCCGCAACAACCGCCTGCCAGCCTGCTTAGTCAGTAAGGTGAAGGAAGCAGAGAGTGGGGCACAGGGCGAGAGTGTTGTGGTGACAGGTGGGGGAGAAAGATGGGGCAGCGCCTGAGAGCGACCTGCTGCCCCTTGCTTGCTGGCCCATAACCCCACAGTGCTGAAACAAAAGGTCGAGGAAGCAGTTGGGAAAGGATAACGGAAGTCAGAAGTCATGTTTGTGCGTGCACATAGAGCCCCCCCGGCATTGACTGGCATGTTGGCTGCCACTGCAGGCAGGTCAAGCGAGGAGCAAACGCCTCCCCGCCACCCGCCAGCTCAGCAGGCAGCCACCACATCAGCCAGCGCCTGGTCTGCCTACTCATCTACATTTGCGGGGCGCTGGGCGGCTGCAGCGCAGCAGGGGCGGCATCCGCCTCCTGCTCGCTGCTGCTGCCAGCGGCACCCGCAACCGGGGGCTCTGGAACCACCTTGCCGGCACGCGTGGCACGGTGGTTTGTCAGTTTTTTGGCGGCTGCCCGTGGGTGCCGGTCACTGCTGCCACGGCATCCTCTGGGGATGCGGCATCCTGCGACACGGGCAGGGCAGGGGGGAGGCAGGCAAGGGGGGCATCGTATCAGCGTGCGTCTGAGCAAAAAACAAAGATAAGCGCAGGCAGCAGGGTGCCGTGCACCGCTGGTATGCCATCAGGTGCAGGGAACTAGAAGGTGCTCTCGCTGCTGCAAGAACAAGCACCACGCTCACGGTGCCAGCAAAGGGCAGACCAACCAGCACCCCAGCACCCACAAAGCGTTTCAAACCGACCTGCGGCGTCTGCATCGTGCCGTTCCCTCCACCGCCGCTGTCAAAGCCGCCGCTGCCAGCAGCCATGAACTGCTGCTGCTGCGACAGCTCCTGTGCGTGCTCCTTGAGCCACGACAGGTTGGCCAGGTCTCCATACTGCCGCTTCCCAATGCAGCCTGGGCACACACACAAAGAGGGAGGAAGAGGGTGTGAGTAGGTGGCGTAAATTGACACAGGTTAGTCAGGTCTGGTGATGCTGCTGCCAGATCCATCCTAAGGCACACATAATTTTCAAGAGGCGGGGCACGCAGGGCGCAATGTCAGAGGGAGAGAGAGCGGCTCGGCACGGGCAAGGTGACAGGAGCAAGGCTGCACCCCATGCCCCTGCCCATCTACTGCAGGTCACTGTCACAGAACACAAAGGGGCTGTGGGCAGCAGGCACAAAACCCTGCTCCCGAGTGCCGCGGCCCGCAACCCCAGCCAGGCCAGCACATGGGACAAGCCTGCCAACAGGTGCGAGGTGGGTGAAGCGCCCTGGCCTGCCCACCTATGTCGTAGCCAAAAAAGAAGAAGACGGCGAGGACCAGGCAGAGGCCGCCGGTGGCCAGGTAGCAGGCGCCCAGGAAGATGCTCTTGCCGCCCACCCAGCTGTTGGTGGTCAGGATGACTGCAGAGCAGGTGGGGGGCGGGGGCAGGTCAGGTAAGAAGGTGTCCCTGACGAGGCAGGGCAGGCGAGATACGTGGCACTTGGGAAAGGCAGCAGCAGGTGGGCAGCGAGACTGACCACGTACGCAGGTGTTCCTGCCAAGGCAGGGCAGGCAGGGTATGTGGTACTTGAGAGACAGCTCTGGACGCCCGCCCGGCTGTCGGGGCCGAGGGTGGCCAAATGGGTGTGACGGTAGGCCTGTGGGCAACGAGTTCTCTCTCTTGTGGGGTATCCAGGGATGTGTGTGGACGCCCTCACACCCTCCCCAAACCCTTCGTGCCCCGCCTGCTTCCTCCCACGCCTGCGCCCTCGGTGCCGCCACACTCACTCGACTTGGCTCCGCTGTATTCGTACGTGTTGTACCGGTTGGTCACCGTCACCACCACCTCCTGGCCCGCCTCGATGGGCGTGTCGATGCGCCCATACAGCTTCTGTGCTGCCACCTTGCTGTGCGGCCGCATCCACACCTGCGGCAGTGCGTGCGGGGCAGGAGGCAAGCGAGGCGGCATCGTGAGGAGGCCAATGCTGGGAGGAGCGGCAGGTGTACACTGGCGTGGGGGTATGCAGCGGCCCCGCCAAACCAGCAGGAGGCCTGGGTGTGGCTGCACCCCGCTGACCTGGCCAAACCGACCGCTGCACCACTGCTGCCCGCGGGCCTGGCCTCGTTGCCCGCTGCCGCCCTGCGGGGGGGCGCCAATGCCTGCTGCCTGGCAACCACCATCCCTCTGTCTGCTTCATCACACGCACAGGCACCCACTGGTGGTCAACGGCTCACCATCCAGTGCTCGTTTTTGTTCAGCACCACCTCAGAGGTGTTGCCGCCGCGCAGCGACTCAAAGGCGCCGCCCGGGTTGTAGTTCTTGGCGGGCACACCGCCATACAGGTTGTCCCGATCAGAGGGCCAGGCGATGCGGCTGTCGTCCAGCGCCAGCGGTGCGCCCCCCTTGATGGCAAGGGAGAAGGTGTCGTTGAAGAAGCTGTGCGCGATCTGGCCGCAGGGTGTGATGGGTGCGCTGCGGTCGTCGCCGCCGCCGGGCTTGGGGAGGTGCTGGAAGGGGGCGCAGGCGGCGATGGGCGAGTCCCCGCCGTCGTGCATCTGGGCGGGATCATAGCTGCGCACGTAGCGACGGAAGTTCTGGAAGAAGGTGCCCAGCTCGTAGGCCACATAAATCTGCAGTGGGGCATGGGAGGCACGGATGTGGGCAGTGGAGGTCGGCCCAGCCAGCAAAGCAGCGCCTCGACCAGCCTGCCTGCCTGCCTGCCTGCCTGCTGCACGCAGCGCAGCACCCATCAATGGAAACCCCCTGTTTGACAGCCGGCAAACGCCAGCACGCCCAAAGCAGCTGTCACTGCAGCAGCGCTCCCCAGCAGCACAGATCGCGCTATCACACAGCACAGCCCAGCACAGCACCCAAAGCACCCAGCACCCAACTAGTCCAGCACCCAACAGCGCTCCCTCACCGGCGGCTCCATGCGCTTGTCCACCAATATGCTGACGTCGTACGTGACGCCACTGCCTGCGCTGTCCCACAGCAGCTGCTGGCGGTCGGCAGGACCCTTCCCTTCCATCGCGCCCTTGAAAGCATAGGGAACCTGCAGATAAGGCAGCCTTCGTGTTGGTGACGGGAAGGAAGGCCCAGGCAGTCAAAGAGATCTGCTGATTCACTTGTGAATCGCAGGGGAATGCTGGGTGCAGCAGGGTATACGGCCGAGCTGGCAGGCACCTTGTACTCCACCACGTTGAGCGAGGCGATGAGGACGGGCACCCCCAGCGCAATCAGCAGCACGCCGCAGGCCACGAAGAACAGCTCTGCGGCAGCGGGGGTTACGTAAGGGTGGGGTGAGGCACGCAGCGCACTTGCACAATGAGGCAGGCAGGCGGGTGGGTGCTGCTGAGGTTGCGCTCAGGGCGTGCCCCCAGCCGAGCATGCAGCGTGGGTGGGCCCAGGCACACCCCAAGCCCCGCACTCGCAGGCAGAGCCACGCTTGCGCACCCGCATTGTGGGGCGTGAGGATGGGCCGCCAGCCCTTGAACTTCTGGTACGCAAACTTCTTGTGCCACCGATACTTCTTCTTGCTCCGCTTGTCCTGATCCACAGTAGCGGTTGTGTCCTCGGTGGTGAACGACTGCACCGAGGTGTCCACGCTCTGCTCACTGCGCGCCATACTGGCAGCGACGGCAGGCACCCGCTCAAGCGGACGCCGCCCCGGAGCGGGGTGCGGTGGCGGGGCGCACGCCCCTGTGCCGCGGCTCAAGGCCTCGCGGCCGCGGTTTGGCTGTTCAAGGGGCGCTCGGGCTGGCGCTGAGCGGAGTTAGAGTTGAAGTCAGAGTTGGAGCCCGCAGTGAGCCCTGAGCCGGTGACCGTCACGCTTCCTCCCGGCAAAATAAGACCACACCTGGGCAGGGCAGGGAAGTTTGCAGCGCGGTCCTGCGTGCTGCGCCACAGCTTGTCAGCGACAGCTGCATCACTTGCTTGCAAACCTCAGCTTGCGTTTACCCAGCTCCCGGTGGCACACCTCTCGAACTTCTATCCTACCCCTTATCGGCTCGCTCCCTCTTGGAGCGTCCTGCGTGCTGCGCTCGGCACCTGTTTGATTGGGCTCTCCGTGCGGCTGCAAGCTATCGCAGCCCCGATCCAGAACACCGTGTGCGCGGGATGCGCAGCTGAAGCAACAGCCGGCGCAGCCAGCGACAGACGGCCTTCAGCCATGAGCAGCAAGCCGCTGAGCCGCGCCAACAGCACCATGACTGGCGCCGTCGCCGCCACCAACGGCAGCAGCGGCGCCAGCGACGCCGTCAACGTGCAGGTCATCCTGCGCTGCAGGTGGGAGCGGCGGGCGACAGCCAGCCGTCGACACAGGCAGCGAGGTGCCCCCGCCGTGTCCCAAGGGCTGTCTACAGCCGGCCCTTCACCCCCTGCAACCCTCACCCCCTACAACCACATGCAGGCCGCCCTCCAAGGAGGAGCTGGCGGACCGGAAGCTGCAGGTGGTCAAGTGCGACGAGGCGATGCGCGCGGTGACGCTCGCGCAGAGTGTGCCCGGTGGCGGAAAGCAGTCGACCACGCGCACCTACCACTTTGACAAGGCACGCGGCTGGGTTTGTTCACAGGGCATGGTCAGGAGGGCATGGAGCGGCATAGCAGCGTCTGCTGCAGCTGTGCTCGGCACCAGACCTGCCCCGGCAGCCACTGACGTGCCCATCGTGTGCTTGCCCCTGCCCCTCCCTGGGCAATTGTTCCGCAGGTGTTTGGCCCTGACACCACCCAGGAGCGGCTGTACAGCACTGCGGTGTCCAGCATAGTGCAGGAGGTTCTCGAGGGCTTCAACTGCACCATCTTCGCATGTGCGCTGGGGAACGTCTTGGGGGAGGGCAGCTGTGAGACGGTTGCCAGGAGAGATAGCGGGGCATGGAGTGCTGCAGCGGAAAGTGTGTTTGGCACCAGCAACCTCAGGCTGCTGCTGAAACAGTGGAGGCTTGGACGGTGCTACTGTGCGCCACGCTGTATGTGCGTTTGTTGCCTACCCCTGCGCCTCATGCGCACGTGTTCCTCCGTCTTCCGCTTCCCCCACACAACTCTTGGCAGACGGCCAGACGGGCACGGGCAAAACGCACACCATGACGGGCGACATCGCTGATGACCTGACCTCAGGAGCGGGTGTCATCCCACGCGCCATCCACCAGATATTCTCGCATCTAGAGAGTGAGCTGAGGGCAGCAGGGAGGGCTGTAGAGTGTGCCTGGGGACGGTGCGCGGTTGCTGTATTGGGGGCGGTGTTCGGCGTGCCAGCTGAGCTCCCCATGGTTCAAATGTTTGGGGGCGTGCAGGCAAGCGGTGCACAGGTGCTGTGACACAGGTGCCTGCCTGCCTGCGCTCTCCGCATTTACCCTGCTGCACCCGCCCCACTGCTGCCTGCCTGCTGTGCTGTGCTGTGCTGTGCAGGCATTGCGAGCGAGTACAGCGTCAAGTGCTCCTACCTGGAGCTGTACAACGAGGAGATCACAGACCTGCTGACCGTGGGCAACGATGTGCCCAAGGTGAGCAAGCCCGCAGTGAGGCACACCTGCACGAGTGCCCAAAACAGGCCCATGGCAGGGCGTTGGGCCTCAATAGAGGGTACCATCATGACACATATTCGGACCAGAGCTTGAGCCTGCAGTGTGCAGCGTGCCTGTGCTGTGGGGCTGCAGCTGCCTGCCCAGCTCCCTGCGCTCGCCTCCCCGCCTCTGCCCGACTGCCTCTGCCCGACTGCTGCCCCCTGGCCCACCTCCCGCAGGTGCGCATCATGGAGGACCGCAGCGGCGTGGTGCTGGCGGGGATTGAGGAGTCGTGTGTGAAGAACAGCACCGAGATTTTTGCGCTGCTGGAGCAGGGGATGGGGAAGCGGCGCACGGCGGAGACGCTGCTGAACAAGCAGTCATCGCGCTCACACTCGGGTGAGTGACGCTGGGGCGAGGCGGGATACAGGCATGGCGTGAGACCTTCCCAGGAGCTGGCTATCATGTGCTGGCAGGCAGGCGAAAACCTTCGAGGACGGCGTGCTTCTGAGAGCGCAGCCCACAGCTGCAGAGCCATGCAGCAACAGGGCCTGCCATGGCCCTCCCCCAGGTTTCAGCACCCGCCCCAGCCCGCACCCGCCACCACATGCCCCTGCACACCTGCTTCCGCCCTGTACTGCCCCTGGCTGCCTGCAGTGTTCATCGTGACTGTGAGCGTGCGCGAGGTGACCCCCGAGGGCGACGAGTACATCCGCGTGGGCAAGCTGTACCTGGTGGACCTGGCCGGGTCGGAGAACATCACCAGGTGCGCAGGCACACATGCGGCAGGGGAGCCAGAAGGGTGCTGGCCGCATCAACAGGCACGGGAGACACACAGGCGGCAACAGGCGGCAGGGGTGCCAGAAGGGTGCTGGTGGCATCGACCGGCACGGGAGGCACACAGGCGGCAACAGGCGGCAGGGCCGCCAGAAGGGTGCTGGTGGCATCAACCGGCGCGGAAGGCCCATATGCAGCAGGGTCGTCGCATTGGGCCGCCTGTGCTGGCTGCTTGTTACGTGCGTCATAAAACCGTGCTTCCAGGGCAGCTGGCCCCAGCCCCTGCAGTGCCTTGTTGCTTGTCCTCGTGCTTGTCTGCCTGCATGCCTTGCCTGCACCCACCACCTATGCGAGGCATTCACTACTTGCAGGTCTGGTGCCGTGGAGCAGCGTGCCAAGGAGGCGGGCAACATCAACAAGAGCCTGCTGACGCTGGGCCGCGTCATCACCGCGCTGGTGGGTGGGTACAGTGCCTGCATGGTTCTGGAAAGCAGCTCCTGGGCTGCCGCGTCCCACCCTGCCTTCCTGCCTGGTCAATGCCTCTCCATGGCCTCCTTCCTGCCAGGTCAATGCCTCTCCCTGGCCTCCTGCCCCCTGGCCTCCTGCCCCCTGGCCTCCCAGAACACACTGACCTCACTTACCTCCCTCCTCCCCACTCCTTCCCGGCAGGTGGAGGGCCAGGGCCACGTGCCGTACCGCGACTCCAAGCTCACCCGCCTGCTGCGCGACTCGCTGGGTGGCAAGACCAAGACGTGCATCATCGCCACCATCGCGCCCACGGTGCAGTGCCAGGAGGAGACCTTGTCCACGCTGGACTACGCGCACCGTGCCAAGAACATCAAGAACAAGCCAGAGGTGGGTTGGAGCAGACGCTGAAGCAGGGCAGGAGGAGGGCAGGAGCAGAGTTGCTTGGCTGGCTTCTGCGGAGCGGTTGCTGGTTATATGAGGGGTGGGAGCGCAGCGCCGGGCAGGTGAAGCCAGCCAAAGCCTCGGCTGCAGGCGCTGGGCATTTGTGTTTCGCGACTGCCTGGGAGCGCGTATGCCCGCTTGCCACACTCCAACTGGCCGCCCTGCATGCCCTGCCTGCCTGCCTGCACATGCCTGCAGATCAATGCCAAGATCTCCAAGACCACGCACCTCAAGGAGATGAACTTTGAGATTGACAAGCTGAAGTCGATGCTGATCGCGACGCGCGAGAAGAACGGTGCGCACACCTGCTGCTGCCATGCTGGGGGTGGGGTGGCAGGGCCAGTAAGCGCTGCTGACTTGCAGGGCATGCCCCACAGTAGCTGCAGTATTCCTGTGGGACCGGCAGATGAAGCACAGTGACCTGTTCCCCTCTGCCTTTGTCTGCCTGCCTGCCTATCAGACCACCAGCATCCGATGTGCTTCCATCTGGCTGCGTGTCTGCTGCCCTGCAGGCGTGTACGTGCCAGTGCAGCAGTACGAGCAGGAGTGCGAGGAGCGGCGGCAGCTGGGTGCCCGGGTGGAGGAGATGGAGGCAGAGGCAGAGGCGGTGACGGCGCAGCATGACCTGGCCAGGCAGGAGTGGCAGGCGGACATGACGGCGCAGGCGGCAGCGCACCAGAAGCAGCTGGGCAAGGTGTGGTGTGTGTGTCTCCCTGTGTGTGCATGTGTGTATTCCTGCTTATGTTCAACCTCAGGGTGTATGGACCCCCCATAGGCAGCCGGTGCTGTGACGACCATGGCGACACAGACGGGCAACTACTGCCCCTTTGTGTGTTGACATTCGCAGCCTGTGGCCCCTGCATCTTTGCACCCCTGCAGATGCGGGGCGAGCTGGAGGTGGCCCAGGAGGAGCTGCGCCAGGCGCAGGTGGCAATCCAGGAGCGCGACTTTGCCATTGCCACGCAACAGCGGTGCGAGGCAGCGCTGGCGGGGCATGCAGGCACGCTGAACGAGGCGCTGGCGGGTGCGGCTGCTGACGTGGCGCTGCTGTTCCAACGCTGGGATGAGAAGAACGAGCTGGAGGATGCCAACTCGGCGCTGGTGCAGGTGCGCTGGAGCACAGCGCTCCCGTGCTGTGCATGCTGTGACAGCATGTGCTCCTCCTGGCGAATCAGCAATGCCAGCAGCTCAGTGATGGGTCAGATGGTGGCGCGCTCCAATGCAACAGCTGATCAGGCCCGTGGAATCAAACAGACAGACGTGGCAACCTGCAGTGCAGCTGGGAACCCCACCTGTGCCTCACGTACCCGCTGGGCCCTTTCTGCTTTTGCTGCAGGAGCTGCGTGGCGCGGTGGTGGAGCGTCTGAGCACAATCGAGTCGGTTGTGGCCAGCACAGCGGCTGCCCAGGCGCAGCGGTTTGCAAGCGCACAACAGCTGCTGGCGGGCCTGGCCGAGCGCAAGGTCGTCGAGGCAGCGCGCCTGCAGACCGACATGGCAGCACTGCAAGCGCAGCTTGACGGCATTGGTGCTGCAGCGGCAGGCGCCGCCGCTGCGCTGGAGCAGGCAGGCGCGGCAGGGCTTGCGGCCGTGGGCGAGCAGCATGCCACATACCTGGCTGGCGCTCAGCAGGCAGCGGCCTCTGCAGCGGCCAGCCTGGGTGCTGCCTACTCTGCGCTCACCGACAGCCTTGCGGCAGAGCAGCGCCAGCTGGGCGACCTGCTGGCAGTGCAGGATGCCAAGGGCCAGGCCGCGGCAGCCGCCCTGCAGACGGTGGCTGACACTGTGCGCCAGCAGCTGTGTACGGCCAAGGAGGCCGCCGGCGCTGCTCGTGCCAGCGTGGCGCAGCGTCTGGGTGCGCAGGCAGGGCAAGCAGAGGCCTTTGAGGCAGCCTTTGTGGCCAAGACGCGGGCGGAGCAGTCGGTGCTGCTGGAGCAGATTGGCGGCATGCTGAGCAGGTGGGGTGTGTTTGGGGGGGGGTACAGGGCAGTGAAGCATGGCGGTGTGTTGTAGACGAGCAGGCAGGACCTGTGCTGTGCTGTGTTACAGGCGAGGACAGGGCTGTGCTGTGCTGTGCCGCGGTATGCTTGTGCCCCACGGAGCCTGATGGCTCCCTGCCTTTGCCCCGGCCTCCATCTGACAGCCATCTGACTGCTTACCTGCCCTGCCCTGCCGCTCCTCACTCACTGCAGCTTTGTGGCCAAGGCAGAGCAGGAGGTGAAGAGTGCAGTGTCTGGGCTGAAGAGCCAGATGGTGGCTGACCAGGCCAGCCTGGAGGGCTCCCTGACCGCCATGGAGGCAGATGCTGACGGCTCGCTTGCTGAGCTGGCAACCAACGAAGGTGCAGCCAGATCGGCGCACTGCGCGGCGGCGGCAGCGCTGCAGGAGGGCGGCGCTGCGCTGGGCGCCGCGCTGCAGGCGTCAGTGCAGAATGGCAGCGAGCTGCAGGCGGCGGTGGCGGCATCTGCTGCCCAGGCAACTGCCAAGCTGGAAGGGCACAGCGATGAGCTGGCAGCAGCGGTGGCCAGCCGGAGTGCTGAGCTGGCGCAGCTGGCGGCAGGCGAGCGCGAAAAGTGCAGCAGTGCCGTGGTGGCTGCTGGCACCGCCCGGGCAGGCATGCAGGATGCTGCAGATGCCGGGTTTGCTGCAGATGCAGCAGCAGGCAGCTCGCTGGGCGACCTGGCGCAGGCAGGCAGCACCAGCCTGGCCACGTTTGCTACTGAGCAGGCGGCAGCAGTGACCGGTCTCTCAGGGCTGGTGCAGCGCAGTGTGGATGAGCAGTACCGCACCGACACCAACCGGGGTGAGTGGCCCTGGATGTTGCTATGCACACCTGGCTGTAGCACGGCAGCTCACCTTGCTTCCTAATCTGCCAGGGAGGACAGCATGCTGAGTTGTGCCTGCTAGCGTGGGTTGGACCTCTGTTCAGCAGCATGCATCGCTGCCTGCCCCCGCTAAACGCTGCATGCGCTGCCCTGCCTGTCTGCTCATGTGCAGACAAGGTGCCGCGGGAGCGGGAGCGGGAGGTGCCGGCCCCCGGCAAGATTGATACGCTGCGTGCGCCGGCGGTGGAGGCCGTGTTTGCTCAGTTCCGCTCGCAGCTGGCAGGAGGTGCGTGCTTGTAAAGCTGGCAGGATGCTATCAAACGGTTGGGGCTGGCAGTGGGCTAGTTGTGTGTCTTGAGGCAGCGCAGGGTGCTGCAGCGGTGTGGGCACATAGTGCCTGCCTGCAAGGCCTGCTGGAGCGGCAGCATGCCCCTCGGCAGCATGCCCCACAGCTCTTCTCGCACCAGCCCTTGTCTATTTGCTCTCTGCACATGTCGGTGGCGAAAGACAGCTCTGTCCTACGGGGCGCTGCTGCACTTGAGCTCCCTCCCACCTGCCATGCCTGCAACTGCAGATGGCGCCGATGTGGCCACCGACTCTGCCTCTGGGGAGGAGGAGCACGACGAGGAGGAGATGTCGGAGGCAGCAGAGGAGGACGAGGCGGCAGAGGAGGAGCAGCAGGAGAACGCTGCCGACGCAGGTGCGCAGATTTGTGTGGGCTGTGCATGCGGAGCAGACGCTGGGCTCTCAGCCATCATCGGGGGGGGCAAAGGAGTCTTGCCATGCCCCTGCCTTGCCCTGCTGTGCCTGACCGGCTGCTTCCCACGCCCTCCACCCCGGTGCAGCCAACGCATCGGCAGCGCCCCGGGTGCCTGCGCTTTCCCTGGACGTGTCCGCCCTGCCGCAGCCCACCAAGGCGCAGCGCGTGCCCAGCCCCTCTACTCTAGGCAAGCGCACGCGTGCGGCGGCAGCCGACGGCGAGCAGCCCGTGTCAGGCCGCGGCTCGCCCAGCAAGCTGCGGGGCGCGTTCCAGCGGAACCAGCGGCAGACGCGCAGCACCGCAAACGGCGGCGGGCAGTAGGGCGGAACACCATGCGTGATCTCTCAGCCATCTGGGCTGGCACTGTGACAGCATGCTCTGCTGGACTGCAGTGCCTGGGTGTGTGCAGCGCTGCAAGCACTCGAGCGCTGCGCGGGGGGTGCCACAGGGGCGGCCGGCAGCCATACTTGACTGACCGGGGCAAACAGAGCTCCATGTGATGTGCTGACTGCAATTCTCGGCAGGCTGCGGCTGCCCTCAAACTACCACTGGACCTGCCACTCTCTGCCGCCACTCTCTCTGCCTTTTCTCCAGTCTTGTCAGTTGTGTGCTGAGGCGCTATGATAAACTTACATCCCGCTGAGAAAACACGGGCCAGCTGTGAAACGAAATGCCGACAAGGCCAGGGAGGAAGGTCGCTGCTTCCACTGGTGCTTGGCCGCCGCGTGAAGCTCATTCTGGCTTGTTCTTGAGGGCATCCGCTGCCTCCGCCGCCGCCGCCCGCTGGCTGCTGATGGTCTCAATGGTGGACAGGCTACCAAGGCCCGCAAACCGCCGCTTGAAGCTGCAGGCAGGCAGAGGCAACGCGAGGCGTTAGGGTAAAAAAATCACCGCAAGCACATGACCCAACATATTGACTGTCCCATGGAATGTCCCAACGACGCACTGTGCACGGCAGCCACCTGCTGCAAACATGCCGAGCCAGAGCCAGGCCACAGCAGCCAGCCGCGGCAGGGCACCCTGTTCACCGGTTCACACACACGAGCCAGCCGAGGCAGAGCAGCATAGAAAGGAGGCCCGCAG
>JTEE01000288.1:577998-592638 GCA_002896455.3 Chlorella sp. ArM0029B
TCACCGGTTCACACACACGAGCCAGCCGAGGCAGAGCAGCATAGAAAGGAGGCCCGCAGGGCAGCCTGCTCACCGGTTCACGCGCCCCTCATCGGTCACCACCGTGTTGGTGGCGCCCTGGAAGAAGGGGTGGTTGCCGCTCCAGATATCCACTGCAAGACACATCACAAACGCATGCGTTGTGGTTAGATGGCAGCAGTGGTTGGGATGGCTGCTGCGGATGATGACGACACAGAACCGCCCGCACGTGCACTGTCGAGCTGCGGCAGCACCCACAACAGTCGAGGTCTACCAGAGCGAGGGCCATGGCTGCGCTGCACAGCAGCAAAGCATGCCCAGCAGTTCAACCGCCCCTGCGCCGCCCCGGCATGGTGCTCTGGGAGCAGGCCACACAGCCACAGCAAGCGGTGCTGCTGCCACATTTGGCGCCACGCTGCACGCACCGGTGTAGCTGCCCTGGGTGCCGCTGGTGGTCAGCACCTCCTCGCCGTTGCACATGACCTTGGCCTCGTTGTGCCAGTCGGGGTGCAGGCCCTTCTTGGCCATGGCCACCACCTGAAGAAACCACACAGGCAGCAGCATGCATGAGGGAGGCCGGCCCAGCACGCGGCGGCAGCAGCGGCGTGCACGAGGCGGGCCAGAGGCGGGCTGCACCCCAGCCTTGCCAGAGGCTGCGCCACGCCGAAGCCAGCCGCGCGCGTGAAATTCGTGTGTAACCCTTCAGAGTCGCAAATGCGACGGGCGCAGCCAGCAGAGGGAGCGGGCCCCGATAACGCAGGCGGGTGGCGCTTTGGGCCACCACGCAACGCCGCACCTGGCGTTGGCTGCTGGCAGGGCGCTGCACGCTGCACTGCTTGCTGCTAGTGAACGCCGGAGCGCTCTTCACGAAAGCCGCCTGCATGTTTGCCAGCTCCTGCTTTCTCCAGGCAGCCCTTGCTGACGACTGGTGGGAGCTAGAAGAGCGCCGTGACGGTGACAGGGGGTCCAATGCGCCGCTGCAACCGCGTGTTCATCGGGCGGCTATGCTTTCTTCAGCCAATTTTCAGGCCAATGCCCCAAACAACTGGTGTGCACATCTGCTGTGCCCCCTGCGCCCTTCCACCGGCTGTGTGCTCCCACATCTACGTTATCAAGGGCATCGGGACCCATAATGGCGCTGTGAGCGGAGGCTGATCAGCTATGCAACACAACGTTCAAGACCCACGTCTGGCCGCTGGCCGCGGCGAAGAATACAGAGTTGAAGCTATTCGGCTGCGTGAAGCGGAGGAGCTTGAGCTGCAGCGCCTGGACGACGGGGACTTTAGGTGCGCGGGCGGGCGGATGGCGGCAGCGATGGAGTGGCGGGCTGTTAAAGCAGTGCAGCCTTGCTTACAGACCAGTCCCCTTGTTTGACTGCTAGAATGCAGCCACACTTCAATGCAGACACCTCTGAACATTGAAGCCTCCCACCTGCCTGCCCGCTGCGTGGCGGTGCACCTAGCTGCGAGCCACTGCTTGCTACCCCTTCACCCTGCCGCTCGGTCCTTATCATTTATGATGCCTGCGCATGATTAATTCACAACCAATCAGACATGGATGACACAAAGTGCATCAGCACCGGCCTCAGCATTCACCCATCTCATGCCCCGCCCCGCTCCCTCCCCCCACACGCATAGGCTGCTCCCGAAGCGGTACATTGAACGCCCGCCTCCTTCCCCCACACGCATAGGCTGCCCCTGAAGCGGTACCTTGAACGCCCGCCTCCTCCCTCCACATGTGCAGGCTGCCCCTGAAGCGTTACATTGAGGAAAATGTGGACCTGGATGAAACCGAGTGCGCCAGCATCGACACAGCCATCCCCCCCACCAACGTCGGCTACCAGCTGCTGCAGAAACTGGGGTGGCGCCCTGGCGGCGGGCTGGGCCGCGAGCAGCAGGGTGAGCTGGCCGTTATTCTCGTTGTGCTGTTGTTCTCGTTGTTTCAACCGGTGTGGGAGTGCGTGTGCGCCTTGCAGGCAGGCAGGCAGCAGGGGGGACGCAGCAGGGTGAGCGTCCTTCTCCCCGGTCTCTAGTGTCGAAGGTGTGGGTGCGCCTGTGTTGCGCTGTGTCAGTAAGTTGTTGGCTAGGAGGTGGGTGATGTCAGCCTGTTTACGACTGGGGAGATCACGCTGCATGGCCTGCCGGCCGCCAGGTGAGCCTTTCTTTCTCACACATCCTCATGCCGTGCAGGCGTGGGTGCCAGTTGGAGGGTGGTTGCGCCGTGCATGCGCCCCCCTCTCTTGACTGAACTGTGCGTGCCACGCGTCCCCTCACCCCCTGCAGGCATTTGTGAGCCGGTGCGGCTGGACGCAAATGACACGGGCACACGAATGGGCGTGGGGCGCGGGCAGGTGGGGCTGGGGAGGGCGGGGGTGCGGCCAGGCAAGCGGTGGGCAGGGGCGGAATGCGAGGGCCTAGTGAATGCTCCTTGATCAATTACATTTCAAGTCCAAAGGGGAGCCAGCAAAGGTCTCATGAGACAGAGATTGATGCATCCTGAGGATGGGGTCATCATTGCGGCACTCGTTACATTATGGTTGTATCCAAGGGACTGGGTGCAGCAGGAGCGATGCTGCTGTCGGGATCACCTCAATTCCAATCATCTGCCTCTCTCTCTGCCTCCCTGCCTGCCTGCCTGCCTGCCCCACTCTTCCCTCACGCTGTCTCTGCAGGTGGGGAAGCACTGCACTGTGCCAGTGATGTGCAGGAGCGGGGCCCTAGGGGTGGACTTGTGTGTTCTCACCTCCGCTTGCCTCCCCCGCTGCTCGTTTGGGCCAGGTGGACAGTGCACTTGCGACAGGGAATGTGTACAGGCAGGCAGTCAGGCAGGCAACTTGTAACGTCCACCACCCCAACACGAGTTGCCATGCCTTCGCTCCCTTACCGCCCTTCACGCCTGCTGCTTTCCTGTGCCCCTCCCCCCGCCCCCTTCAGGTGGACAAGCAGTACACGGCAGCGGAGAACGTGGAGCGACGGGCAATGGAGGTTGAGATCCAAGCTGACGAGGACGAGGAGCGCAAGCGCAAGCGGGAGGTCAGCACTGCCAGCTCAGCAGCACTGCCAGCTCAGCAGCTGCACTGCCAGCTCAGCAGCAGCGCTGCCAGCTCAGCAGGCACAGCAGGCGGGGACGGCAGCCATGCCAGCGTTGCCAGCGGGGCCAGGGCGAGCAACAGCAGCAGCAGCACAAGAGTGGGCTGTGCTGGCATCGCCGGCGGTGGCAGCAGTAGCGGCAGCATCGCCGCCGCCGCACGTGCAGCGTGACGCATCGCCTGCCGACTGCAGCCACCCCCTGCACCCTCCCCAGAGGCCTGTGCTCTTGGCACACTAAAGCGCGAGCGCTCCTGACAGCTGGCAGGCAGCCCTCCCCTGCCCCCTGCCTTCGAGGGGACACAGCGCAAAGAGCACAGCCGCTCAGATTTGGAGGCCGAGCGGGCAACCTTATGCCAGCCGGCAGGCAGCCCGCCCCCGCCCCCTGATCCCTTGGTCCTTTGGTCCCTTGGTCCCCCTGGTCCCTGCCCGGCCCCTGTCTACCGTGTCGCCGCCCCTGTGCCGCCTCCTGGCTGCAGTTGGAGGCGGAGCGGCAGCACAAGATCCGGGAAGACGTGAAGCACGAGCTGCGCATCTTCTACTGCGAGGTGTGCAGTCAACGCGTGCGTGTTCTTTGGCACCACCCCACTCAAGTGCAGCTTGTGGTGCCTAGGGGTGCATGCCTCGTCAACCTCTCAGAACTTGGTTCGTCTCCTGAAGTTGAATCCTCTTTCAGGGGATGTGGAAAGCTGTCACGACTAAACATAGACTCGAGTACAGCTCGCGGGCACTTGTATTCTACCATAGGCCATCCCTCCCTCTTTATGTGCAAGGCCCTCCCTCTTTACGTTCAGCGCCCCAGGGTGCCCACCCGTCTCCCCCCCCCTTGCTCCCTCGTGTGCCCTGCCACCTGCCGCAGGTGTGCCGCAAGCAGTACCAGTTTGCACACGAAATGGAGGAGCACCTGTCTTCCTATGACCACCACCATCGCAAGCGGCTGGGGGAGACGCGGGCCATGCTGACCGAGCGCAGGTGGGGCCCTGCTGTCCTAGGTTGGCCCTGCTGTCCTAGGTTGCGCCAGCTGGCATTGCACGGAACTAGGTTGCGCCAGCTGGCATTGCGTGGTACTTGACCGAGCGCAGGTGGGGCCCTGCTGTCCTGGGTTGCGCCAGCAGCTGGCAGGACGTGACTGGGCTGTGCCGGCTGGCATGACGTTGTACTGGGTTGTGCCAGCTGGCGTGACGTGGGTGGCTGGTCATGGAGGGGCAGGACAGTGAGGCGTGGCATGCTGAGCTAGCGCTGGGTGGGGCAGTGCGGGGGGTGGAGGGGCGAAGGTTGTGTGCCAACTTGAGGGCGGGAGTAAGGGCGGGGAAAGGGGCCGGGGGGTGCAGCAATGAGCGCACGTCGGCCAGTACAGTCCCAGGGTGACCTGAAACGTTTCTGCCATGGAGCGAGTGGGTTTGTCAGGGTGGGGCGGGCGGAGAGGCACAGAGACTTACTTTTTGATGGACCACATCCACTGCCCCTGCCCCCGTGCAGCCGCAGAGAGCGGGGGAAGAAGGACAAGAAGGCTGCGGAGCGGGAAGCGGCACGCATGGCTGCACAGTAAGTGTCCACATATATGGCTGCACAGTGTGCCTGCTTTATTGTGTGTGTGTTGTATCACACGGCTGAGGAGGCGGGCGGGTGTATGGCTGCATGGCTGCTTAGTGAGCCTGTTTCGTCTTGTTATGTACCGCCTAATGTCAGAAGGCAGGCGGGGCCGAGGGAGTAGCTGTGGTGCCTTCATTTTGCACGGCGATTCAGTTGCCGCTGCCGGAGCAGCCAGCTGCCTTGGCGGCTGACGGCAGTTGCTGTCGAAGGTGTGGAGGCGTTAGGTGGTAGTGGCAGGTCGGTGGCAACAGGTGCTGGGGCGGAGAGGGGTGCGAGGCCACGCCAGCTGGCGCCACGTGGCACACAGCTGCCTGCCAGCTCCGCAGCCCACCACCAGCTCGCCTTCCCTTTTACCTTGCCTCTCCTCTGCTTCCTCACTCATTGGCCGGTCCCATGGTTGCGCCTGCTGCAGGGTCCGCGCGGCCCAAGCGGCTGCGGGGATTGTGGAGTTGCCGCCGCCGCCGCCACCGCCTGGCGGTGCAGAAGTTGGGGAGGCACCCCTGCCGCCGCAGCCTGCAGAGGATGCCGAGGGAGCGCCTCCCCTGCCCGAGGGTGCACCTCCCTTGCCACCAGCAGAAGAGGACGATCAGGCAGATGTGGGAGAGGGCGCCGGGTGGCAGACGGAAGCGGGTGGCGGCGGCGGAGGCGGGTGGCAGGCAGATGCGGGCGGCAGCGGTGGCGGCGGCGGTGGCTGGCAGGGCGCAGACGCCGGTGGCGGCTGGCAGGCGGCTGACGGCAAAGCGGTGGGTGCAGGCGGAGGCAGGGTCGGAAGTGGCGGCGACGGCTGGCAGGCGGCAGGCGGCAGCGAGGATGAGCAGGGCGGGTGGGGCGGCGGCGTGCAGCCGCCTGACGCGCAGCAGCAGCAGCAGCCGCGGCCTGCCAAGTCGCTGTTTGTGTCGGGTGGCTGGCAGGTGGGCACGATGAGCGGTGAGGCACCGCCTCTGCCGCCACCTCCACAGCAGCAGCAGCAGCAGCAGCAGTGGGCGGCAGCGTCGCCGCCAGGGGCAGGGACGCCCGCAGCAGCAGCACGTGCAACGGCAGCAGCAGCAGCAGCAGCGTACGATCCGTTTGCGCCAGAAGCAGACGAAGGCCCGACAGCTGGGGCAGGATGGCAGGCAGGCGGGGAGGCTGGCCCACCGCCACTGCCGCCGCCCATCCCAGGTGGCTCAGCAGCAGCAGCAGCAGCCCCGGGAGCGGCAGCAGCATGGCTGCCCCCGCCGCAGCCCCCCGCCGCAGCCGCACCCTTCCTGGCCCCGCCCCCGCTGCCGCCGGCGCACCCACCAGCACCAGCACCAGCGGCACCACCACCACCGCCACTGTTTGCACGTCCCATGGGCGGCGTGTCACTCAGTCTTGGGGGTGGTGCTGCAGCCAAGAAGCCTGCGCTGGGTGGCTTTTCCTTGGGGGCCGCCAAGAAGGGCAAGCCGGCGGCAGCGGCAAAGCGGCCGGCTGTGTTTGGGAGTGACAGCGAGGACGAGGAGGGAGGCTGAGGGCGCTGCCCATGCTATGCTGCGATCTCGCAAACCTCCCGTCTCTACGTGTCCCTATTGGCCCGCTCCCTCCTCCCCCTGCGTGTTTTCGATCTTTTTGCTGTGCCGTGCCTGCGTGTCAGCTTGCTCTCACAATTCACTGCCCAAGGCCTCCTGTTGCCTGGGCTGCCACGCATGCACACATCACAGCGGCCCCTTGCGCCCCCTGCTCGCAAGGCGCCTGTACTGAGACGTAAGGTTCTGAATCCCAGCACCCACTTGTGGTCTTCACGGACAGATGGTCTGTGGGGCCACCCTTCTTTTGTCAATCAATCAATTACATGTCAAGTCCAGGGCAGGGGGAGCCAGCAAGGTCCCTTGGGACAGAGTGGGGGGTGAGTGTTGTGCCATGCAGCGGACGGCTGAGCTGGCGGCAGTTAACTGCAGCAGCCTCCTCCTTCCGACTCATTCCTGACTCGAACACGCTCATGTAAAGTGAAAAAGAGTGGGGACCAGGGCTGTGGTTGGGTGCCCTGATTCTGGCGCCGCCTACATTTTGGTGCCGCGTTGCATTCTCCCCCTCGCCTGAGAGGCAGCCTCTGCCCGACGCACACACGCCCTGCACTGCCCCCACTGCTCTGCTCCCACAGAAGACGTGTCACACTTTTGTTCGCGGCCCCCTCTACACCACCCTACGCACACACTTCACAGACCTCTTCCCACCCTTCCATCCATCTCCACACCCACGGCCTGGCTGGCGCAGCCCGCCAGTGCCCGTATCGCACATTTTATGTTTCTTTGCTACAAACTACATTATGTACACTCACCCACCACCCTGTCCCATGAGACCTTGCTGGCTCCTCCTGGACTTGACATGTAATTGATGTAGTGTAGTTGATTGATTCTTGCTGCAGTGTGGGCGGGCGGGTGCCGCCAACTCACCACAGTCAGCCCGGGCGGCTCCTGATCGGGTTAGCTCTGCGGTTGCGCTCTTCCTCTTGCTCTTCTCGGGCGCGCTCATGGCGCACCTCAACGCTTTGCCCACCGATGTGCTCGCTGCCGTCTTCGCTGCGCTGCCTTTCGCGGAGCGGTGAGCTCTGGTCATCGGATCACATCTGCCGAGGCCCGCTGCCTGACTGCCGCTGCTGGCACGGCCGCTCTGCACCGCCGCCGCTCAGCACCGCCGCCCCTCTCCGCCCCTCTCGCAGGCACCAAACCCTGGCCCTGGTGTGCCGGCGTTGGAGGCATGTTGTCACCATGCCGCAGCTGCTTCGCACAGTAGATTTCGGCTCGCCAGCCGGGTTGATCACCGCATCCACATGCATGGCACGCATGCGGGCGTGGACCGCCTGGCTTGCACGCTATGCCGCCGGCCACGCACACAGCTGACCCTGTGCGTCGCCTTCCCCAACACGCAACACAGTGGCGACCCGGCGGCTGCTGCCGCGCTGTTGGTTGAGGTGATGGGCACAGTCGCGGCGTGCGGCTCTGCGGGAGGCCTGCGGCAGCTGCGGGTGCACCTGCAGTGGCCGCACGGCATGCAGCTGCCGGGCTGGTGGGCGCCGGCCCTGCGCAGCCTGACCCGGCTGGAAATAGAGGTGGAAGAGGGAGACATAGTGTGGCAGTACCGCTCACCTGCATGACATGCCTGCAAGAGCTCAGCCTCAAGGCCAGCGTAGCAAGGCAAAGGCACGGTGACGCGACCCTGCTCCTGACGCCGGCAGCTAGCCTGCCTGCCTCACTCACCCGGCTCTCAGTGGATGGCATGGGATGGAACGTGGGAGACGCGGTGTACGAGCACATGCCGCCGCAGGTGAGCCTGCTGTGGGTGCAGGCACTTGCTGTGGCTGCTGGCACTTGCTGTGCGTGTGCTTTGCATGCTGCGTGCGGCGGGGCGAGCTGTGCCTGGAGCAGGAGGCAGTTCCATTGGGGCGCACACACACACACGTCAACACACGTTTCGAAAAGCTTCAAAACCAATACCCTAGTTGGAGAAACCAGGAGCGCTCACCCCCGGTCCCTTTCCACATCCACAATTGACACGAAAAGGTTCCAGGCAGCCCGCTCGCCCTTGCATCGCTCCCACCTCACCCGCACACCCTCTTTTACCCCTGCCGGAGGATCTGCCAACCCCTGTACCTCCCGTGAATCTTGTTGATGTGAAGCTCAAATGCGCCGCCCCTCCTCGCCCCCGCCCCTGCCGCAGATTGCCGCGCTGCCCAACCTGCGCCATCTGACGCTTGAAACTGTGAGCCACGTCAGCGCCGGTTACGCCCCGCTCACACGCCTGTTTGGCAGCCTGGAGCACCTTCGCCTCAGCTTCACCGAATGGCTGCCCTCCCCTGCAACCTTTGCTGAGCTCACGCGCCTCACCAGCCTGGATTTGGACAGCTGCGGCCTGTCGGAGGAGGGGGGACAGCTGGGGCCGGTGCTGTCTGCCCTGCCCCACCTGCGCCAGCTGCGTGCAAGCCTTGCCAGTTGCGGGTACGAGGTCCAAGTGATGTCCGTGCCGCCCGCTCTGGGCCAGATGGGTCGCCTGGAGGACGTGTGGCTAGACCTGGGCGGCGAAGACCTTTCCCTCCCCCAAGGCCCCTGGCTGGCAAGCCTGCGCCGCCTGGTTGCACCCGGGGAGATGTTCCTGCACAATGCAGCAGCGCTTGCGCCGGCGGCGGCACCACGGCTGAACCTCATCGGCGCTGTGGGGCCGTATGTGCATGCGGACGTGCTGCACTTTGCGGTCCGGCAGCCCCGAGTGCGCACGGTTCTGCTGGACGCGGGCGCCTATGATGATGCGGAGGCTGCCGACGTGCAGCGGGCCACGCGGGCAGCGCTGCGGCAGCAGCCACCCAAGCAAGTCACAAGTTTTGTTGACCTTTACACCAAGACGTTTGAAGACCTGGATGCTGTCCTGCGTGCCTGTGCTGGGCAGGCCAGTTGAGGCCTGCTGCAGCCCCAGCAAGCCCCGTGGGCCAACCGCCAGGTGCCGCTCCCGCCTGCTGCTTGCCGTGGGGTGTGCACTGCTGCGTTTCCTTCCTGCCTGTTTGTCCCACTGCTCCGCCTTCTCTTGCCTGCGGCTCTCTCCCCTTTGTCTGTGCGCCGCTCCTTCCACCTGTGCCGCACCATTGCTCTCTGTGCCTATTTCGTATGACCATCCTCTCAGCCCAGGGCCACACTGGCCGTTGAAAGCAAGGGCCGGCCCCTTTTGGCAGCGCCTGGGCCGGCCCTGGGAGTCTCCCAATTGCCCGCCCACGCTGCTTCGCATGCTGGGCTGTGCCTGCCCATCTTCTCAGCTGAGCCTCCACCCTCTAATTCGTAGCCGTGCCTTTGCGCACCCCCTGTGTAAACCACCAGCACTGCTGTTGTGAGGTGAGCTGGCTTACAAGAAGTGGCAGGCTGTCTGGCGGGCTGGGAAGACTTGTCTGGCGGAAAGGCTGGGATGCCAGCACGATGCGCCACAGAACCATGACGGTGCCTCACTGTGCCCGCTGGCTTTTGGGTTTGAACACACAACACACTGTGAGTCTGATGCGAGGGAACAAATGTGGCGCTGCACACTGTGCCCGGCCCTTGCATCCTAGGAGGCGAGTAGGGCGGGTC
This sequence comes from Chlorella sp. ArM0029B, assembly GCA_002896455.3. NCBI lineage: Eukaryota > Viridiplantae > Chlorophyta > Trebouxiophyceae > Chlorellales > Chlorellaceae > Chlorella > Chlorella sp. ArM0029B. The sequence goes on from JTEE01000288.1 coordinate 587,762, forward strand.
CCGGGGACGAAGCAGCTGTCATTTTGGCTTAGTAGGACACGTTGGGCGCCTCTGGGTGCGGTGAGGAAACACGCATGTGTTTCACGCAGCAGGATCGCAGGGCCGTGACTGTGTGGCAGCGGTCCTGAACCAGTGGCAGCGGAGGCAGGGCCTGCCTCGAGCGCAGCGGGTGCCGCAGTGCTGGCAGGCGGGCAGCGCTCCAGTGCTTGAAACACATCGCAGAGAGGCAGCAACTGGAGAGAGGGAGTGGTGGGAGGATAAAAGCGGTGGACAGGGTTGATCACTGTTTGCTCTTTGCAGAAAAAAACAGAGGAAGAGGGGGGGGACAGGTTATGTCGGCCACGTAGGCGGGGCCCAGCGGGGAGGTGGCCTGGGCAAAACGTGGTGTCGGGCGCGTCTCGGTGCGCACTCTCCCCTCCGCACTGTCCCCCCGATATGTCATATAGTCTCTAAGTGCACTGCTGCCGCTGCACAAATGACAAAGCCCGTTGCTAGGAGGGGTGCCAGACCCCTGAGTGTCACACAGCTCCTTCTCGACTTGAGCCTGGCCCGGCTTGTGCTCACAGTACTAGGCACCGTTTTGAGGCCCTTCCAGGTCTCCTTCCGCTGGTGCCAGTGGACTTGGAGTCTTTGCGTTGCTCTCCGCCGCTTCGTGCTGCGCGCCCTGGGCTACTTCGCGGCGCCGCCACGCAGCCCAACGCTGCGGCAGCTGGGCCGCGGCCTGCTAGAGCTGCGGCGGTGGCACCTGGCTGCAGGTGAGGCGGCGAGCGGGCGGGCGGTGTGGGCGGTCCCGTGGACGGCGGGTTGGCGGCAGCGACGCGGGCAACGCGTCTGCTTTGTGCCACAAGCTTCGGCATGCAGGCCTATATAGGCAGCGCCCATCTACGACCCTGCAACAACCCACATCAAGGCAGGCGGCAGCCCGCGCTGGGCCCGAGAGAGCCCCGCCAGCCCACACGTGCAGCCCCGCCGTACCCGCCGGGTCCGCCGCGCCCAGCACCTGCTTTCTGCCCTGCACCCACGTCGTGCCTTGCTGTGCTGTGCTGTGCTGTGCTGTGCAGCGAGCATCGTGGTGGCCTCTGCGCTGTCCTCGGCGGCACGCTACGCCCGGGAGCTCAAGGATGAGGCGGTGCAGCAGAAGCGGCGGCTGCTGGCCAAGATGGCCAACAGCAGGTGCGGGGGAGGGATGTATTTCCCAAGTGCTGCAAGATGCATTGGGTTATCAACAGTGCAGATTGAGGAACTCATTTCGCTCTGTATCATTAGCGGGTGCCTCTGTCCGTGTCTTCCAGCAGGGGCACCCATGCCTGCCGCCTCCTTGGCCTGTTGTTCAGCCACACTCTTTCTTTTCCTCCTGCTGCTTCTTGAACACCTGCGTTCCTGCCTTCTCATCTCTCACCTCGCTTGCTCTGTAGGTCCTACTTTGAGTGGGGCATCCCACGCCTCACTCTCCTTCTTCAGCTTCTTGAACACCCGCTTCTTGAACACCCGCGTCTTATCTCTCACCTCGCTTGCTCTGCAGGTCCTACTTTGAGTGGGGCATCCACGCCGCCAAGCTGGATGCGCTGGAGGGGGTGGACCAGGCGGAGCGGTGGCGCGCAGAGACGCGCCTTTACGACCGCAAGCTGCTGCGGTGAGCCGGGGTTTCCAGCAGTTGTAGAGAGGGAGGGAGGGGCGGTTGGATTGGCTTGTGAAGTGTGAAGTCACAAGCGCAAGCTGCTGCGGTGAGCCGTGGTGTGCCACGGTTTGGGGAAATGAGGGGAAGGGCCGTCTTCTAGAGGCGCGCCGGTAAATCGCAGCGTGCCCTGCCCTTGACATCGCATAACGTATCCTTCACCCCATCCCCCCCTCCTGCCCCCCGCCCCTGCAGCGAGAAGGTGGCCCACCTGCGCAAGGTTCGGGAGGGCGGCAGTATGGCCGACCAAATGTTTGCGCTTCGTGCCGACCTGCTGCGCAACCTGGGCAACATCACAAACAGGTGGGGCCAGTGTAGGGGGCAGCTCTCAAGTAAGTGTGCTCATGTAGCAACTTGTTTTCTTACTTGCCAAACCAGGCTGGGCGGGCGGCGGCAGCCAGTGCTCATGGGCCAGCAGCGTCCCGGGCAAACGGCTTCCTGGCAGGCAGGCAGCACGGCAAACGGGGGAGGGCGGCAGTGCACGGTATAATGGGTGTGGTGATGCCGAGGGCAATTCGGCCCTTGGGTTTGTCAGGGCAGCACACGCAGCGCTGCTCCCTTTGCGGGCACCCTCCCTGCGGCCAGCGCGTGCAGTGCTTCATCAGGTGCCCCGCCTTGCCTCTCCCACCAACCCCTCCGTCCCTGCCTGCCCCGCAGCGCTCTGCACGAGCACTTCCCGGTCATCCCGGAGCCGATTCGTGAATACATTGAGGAGGTGAAGACGCAGCTGGAGGAGGTGACCAGCTCGCCAGGTAGGCAGGGGTGCCAGGCTGGCAGGGAGGCGGGTGACAGGGGGAGGTGCCAGGCTGGCGGGGTGGGGGGGCGGGTGGCAGGTGGGCACCACGCGTGCGGGACGGAAGGCCTTACAGGGGTCTTCGGACTTTGGAGGATGCATCATGTTCCCACTTGTTCGGCACGACATGAAGTGTCTTCTGGCGATGGATCATGTTCCCACATGTTTGGCACGACATGAAGTGTCTTCTGGCGATGGATCATGTTCCCACATGTTTGGCACGACATGAAGTGTCTTCTGGCGATGGATCCTGAAGGCAGCACCCCTGCCATGACCCACAGTGTGCCACAGATCACACTCACCTGTAATGTGCATCCCTCGCCGTGTGCAGACCTGCCTCTGGAGGAGAAGGCGGCGTTCTTGAAGGAGACGCGGCACGCCTTTGGGCGCACAGCGCTGGTGCTCAGGTGAGGGGCGGGGACAGGTGGGGCTGCGCGTAACCGCGGCCTGCTGCACGGCGCTGCCTGCGCCTGCGCTGTGCCTGCGCCTGCGCTCGCCCCCACCGTGATGCATGTGGTCACAGGTCTACTGTATATATAGACACGTAGTGCTATTTTTTCAGCCCTGTTCTTCTAGCAATCGTGCTCAGCTATAGACACATGGGATGGTTGTGCCCACACACTACCAAGAAGAGCGGCCAATGGGCCGAGCCGTAGGTTAAAGCTCTGCATGCACAGGTATCTGAGGGGTACATAACACCCATCTCATACCTGTGCCGCTCCTTGACCTACGGCTCGTCCCCTTAGGCCTCTCCCCTTGGCAGTGTGTGCGAGCGTGCGCAGCGGCGCCACCCCTGGGTGCTTCCCGCCCGGGTGTGGCGACCTGCTACCCCCCACCTGCCACCCCACACCCCTGCCTTCCCTGCTACCCACCGCCCTTGCCCTCCCCCCGACGCTTCCTCTTTCGCTTCTTCCCTCCCCATGCACCGGGTGGCGCCCCCCCTGTCCGCCACCCCCGCCTGCCAACAAGCACCTGTGCCCTCCGCGTCCTGCCAACCGCCACCCTTGCCGTCTGTGCTGCTTTCTTCCCTCCTCTCTGCCTGTGCAGCAGCGGCGTCTCCCTGGGCGCCACCCCCCCCCACCTGCCAACCATCACCCCTACCTTCTGCTTCCTGCCAACCAGCACTCTTTTGCGTCTGCGCCCTCTTCCTTTCCTCCCTGCCTCCCTGACTGCAGCGGCGGCGGCTCCCTGGCTGCCTTCCACTTGGGGGTGGTCAAAGCACTGCTGGAGCACCAAATGCTGCCGCGGGTGCTGGCAGGCAGCAGCGTGGGTTCCATAGGTGAGTGACGCTGGGGGGATATAGGTGGGGTCCATAGGTGAATGGGGGGTGCGGTTGCTGCACCCAAGTGCTGCCCCGTGTGCTGGCGGGCAGCAGCGTGGGATCGATGGGTGAATGAGTGGGGGGCTGGGTGCGGCAGGTCTGCCTTTCATAACTCTCTCCCCGCTGCTCCTCAACGCCTCAAACAAACAAACCATCCTTGCTGCAGTGTGCGCGCCGCTGGCGACGCGCACCGACGCTCGCCCCTCTCTGTGCCCCCAACTCCTCTCCCCTCCCCTTCCCGCAAACACCGTTTCACCCCCGGCTCCCTCCTCATCGCAATGTGCGTGCTGGTGGCCACCCGCACCGGCACCCGCCCCTCGAACAAACCTCGCTCTGCCCGTCCCGTCACAACTCTCCCCCCTGCTCCATGCCCCATACAAACAAACTGTCCCTCACCGAACGAGCACACCCACCTTTTTGGCAGTGTGCGCGCTGGCACCCGCCCCGCCACCCGCCCTCCACGCCTCATCTGCCCGTAGCAACCCTCTCTCCCCTGCTCCATGCCGCAAACAAACAATCCCATCCCTTAGGCCGCTGCGCCTGAAAGTTTTGTTTTGGCAACCCCAAGTTTCAGGAGAGGAGGGAGGTTTGGATACGAATGCCAAAACAGACAAACAAGCACCAAACAAGCACCAAACAAGCACACCCATTGTTGTTTGCAGTGTGCGCGCTGGTGGCCACCCGCACCGACAGCGAGCTGAGCGGGATGCTGAGCGGCGCCAGCCTGGAGGGGATGGACCTGTCATTCTTCTCGTCGGCAACCGCACCGCAGCTGGTGGCGCACCTGCTGGCGCAGGTGGGGCGGTTGTGAACCACCACCGTGTCTAGTTGTGGACTATTATGGACTGGGGTGGACGTTTGGGCGGGCTTGGCTGGGGCGGTGGCGGGCGCTGGGCAAGTGGTCGGGCTGGCAGGCGCTGGGCAAGTGGTCGGGCTGGCAGGCGCTGGGCAGGTGGGTGCGTGGCTGCGGTGTTGGCAGGCGCTGGGTGGGTGGGCGTGCGGCTCAAAGCGGTGTTGGCAGGCGCTTTTTGGGCGGGCGGCGCAGTTCAAGCTGGCCTGAAGGTCCTCCACTCTCGTGACTCAACTCC
>JTEE01000288.1:623723-638651 GCA_002896455.3 Chlorella sp. ArM0029B
GGTTAGGGGTGGGTTATGAGGTACAGGGAGGCCAGCACGTGCTGATCGCGTGCACCATGCTGCAGTGACTGGGTGGGTTGGGGGCCGGAGAAAGGAGAAGGGTTGAGCGGGGGGGCCGAGGTGGGGGAACCGAGGCAGGGCCAGCACGTGCTGATCGAATACATCATGCTGCAGTGAGTGGGTGGGGAGGTGACACGGCATAGTGCGGCCAAGCACGCCATGCTGCAGCTTGCAGAGGGGCGGAGGCGGAGGCGGGGGGCAAGGGAGGGTGGGAACCGCTCCCGCCCCTGCCATCCACGCCCCCTGCCTGCCCTCCATGCCTTGCTGCCTGCCTGTGTGTGTGTTTGTATCGGCGTGCCTTGCACCGTTGTATGTGTGAATGGTGAGGTACCTTGCCTCGGCTTTCTTGCTCACCCTTCCCATCCTGCCCCTTACGCCCTCTGGCGCCTTGAGGGGCAGCGCAGCCCAACCTGTCCCTGCTGGGCCGCTGACCGTCAGCCCCACCGCTGCCCAGCCTCCCCTCCTCTCCCCACCTCACCCCAAACCTGCAGGGGCATGGCACGACAGCCCCATCGCTGCCCAACCTCCCCTCCCCTCCCCTTCCCTTCATCGATCGGGGTCATACTTATGTCCACATCATCGATATGCCTATATACCAACACATCTGTTTTCATTCTGCAGGGGGGTGAACGACAACCTCCGCCCTCCCCTCCCCTCCACCGACCGTCATCATATGCATCGTCCATACACCTATATATCATTATATCTGTTTTCATTTTGCAGGGGGGTGAACGACAGCGACGAGGATGCGCGGCGACTGGTGCAGCTCACCGCCCCCATCCGCTGCAAAATCAACCTGTGAGCCGGAAAAGGGGGCGTGCTGCCTGCCTGCCTGCCCGTGTGGCCCTTGATTCCACCTGAGGGGGAAGCAGGTTGGAGAGGGAGGCAGAGAGGGTGTGCTCGCTGTATCGAGCGACGCGGATGAGTTTACTTACAAGCAAGTACGATAGGCGAGGGGCCTATCGTCTTCGCTGAATCGTGCGACGCGCTTTTGTAAGCAATACACGGCAGGACAGGTGCTCCGCCAAAGAGCTTGGGAGCAGCCAGGGGAGGCGCGGGGGTGCCGGGAGTGCGGCGGGTGGGTTGGGTGCGGCGGGCGGGCCAACAGCTCACGAGCATTCACTGGTGCACCCCTTGTGCCCACTTGCACTTCTCCGGCTGCCTGCTTGTGACCACATAAACTACTGGGCCCCCGCCCCCCGCCCCTCTCATGCATGCATGCAGCCTCGTATTCAACACGCACGGCTCTCACCTGTGCACCCCTTGTGACCACATGCACTGCACCGGCCGCCTGCACACACCCCCCCCCCCCCCCCCCGGCCCCTCGCATGCACCCATGCAGCATCGTGTTCAACAGCCACGACGGCACCCAGTTCCAGCCCTCGACGCGGGAGCGGGTGCAGGCCTTCCGCAGCATACTCATACAGGTGGGTGGGTGGGACGGGTGTCTGGCAGCGATTGCAGTACTGACGTTTTGTCTTGTTGGTGAGCTCACAAGCAGTTCATCTCTTTATGTTTTGTTTTGGGGAACATACTTCCGCAGCATACTTCCATCCATCCATACTTCCGCAGCATACTCATACAGGTGGGTGGGATGGGTGCCTGGGTGCCTGGGAGCCTGGGTGGGGTGGTGGAGCCTGGCAACAATTGCAGTTGTGCCGTTTTGTTTAGTTGGTGAGCTCAGGTGGGTGGGAAGGGTGGGGCCTGGCAGTGTCATACAGCACTGGTGATGTCATTTGGTGGGTTGCGTTTGTCGGCAATGCTGTTCCATCAGCGGTGTGGGTCTGGGTGACTGGCAGTTTGTTTGCGGGCGTCTTATCTATATACCCAGTGTCATAACTTTGTTTTCGTATTCTTTCCACTGGTGGATGATGGGTGGGGCGGGCAGGTTGGTGGTGTGAGTGGGTGGGCGGGCAGCAAGCTCATTCGTCATCCAGGCAGGCAAATGGAGTAGACATCATTCCCTGCCCTCCCCTGTCCTCTTTCGCCTGCCTCCTCCCCGGGCTGCCGTTTGTGCACGTCCCACACCCTCCAATGCCTCCCGCTGCCCCACCAAGCTACCATTTGTTCAAGTCCCACACCCCGCCCCATGCCCGTCTCCCTCCGTCTGCGCCCCCCAACTCTGCCTGCTCCCCCAAACAAAACGAAAACCATTGCCAATACAAACACTGCAAACACCAGTTTTGTGAATCAGTTCCAGTTTATAACCGCCACGATTTAAAGAAGTCACCACCTCACGTCCCCCTCTCTCCCCCCGCATCCCTGCCAGCAGGGCGGCCGCGTGGCCACCCTGCGCGACAGCCGAGGCGACGACCAAATGGCTGCCTGCGGCCAGCTGGGCAGCCCGGAGGCCTCCACCAAGCGGCCCCCCATGCTGCAGCCGCCAGAGCACTTGCAGGGCGGACTGGCAGCCGGGCGTGCCGCTGCTGCTGCCACCTCTTGACCTGCCAGCCCGCCTCTGCCTAGTCTGGTCTAGCAATACAGCAGCTGCTTTTCACATCCCTTAAGAGAGGATATAAGTTCCGGACGGACCAATTCCTGGGGTGCTGACGAGGCATGCACCAGCCCGCCTCTGTGCCTCTGTGCCTCTGTCTGTTGTTCACGCGGTGCCCCAACCAGGCCGCGCCGCTCCCCCGCCAGCCTGGCCGGCAAGCAGCTGGGTGGAGCTGCCAGCCCAAATCACCTACCTACCTGCAGTACCGCGTCCCGTACCCCCCACGGCATCCTGCCCCTCCCCTGTCCAGCGCCCTGCCAGCCCGCCTGCCTCAAGTGTTGCATCGGCCCTGGCCAGCTCCTTCTTCCATCAAGTGTAGCATTGCCTCTGGGCAGCTCCTTCCGCCAAGTGCAGCATTGCCTCTGGGCAGCCTCTCCCGCTGCCGCCCCGCCCTCAGACTCCCCCCCCGCTCTCCGCTCCTTCCAGCCCTCCCCGCATGCACTGCGATGTGACCATGCGTTGCTACAGCACAGTTCAAAGCCTACAAAATAAAAGCTTCCTCTTCTTCGTCTCATGAATCCTGCTGGCTCCATGGACCCTACATGTAACTGATGGATGGATGGATGGATGGATTGTGCACGATGGGCGTGAGGCAGGGCCCCTGTGGGGCAGGAGCGTGCATTTTGTGACGGAGTGTTGTTGTTGTGTTGTAGGGAGCTAGCCTATCTCCCACCAAGCTCCGCTGTTTAACCAGTTTTCGGAGAGGCGCACCACCCGCCTTCTCCCAGTGCTGCCGTGCTTGCCTCTTCCCTGCAGGCCGCCCTGCCGACAGGTTTAGGGCCAGGGGGTCTACCGAGAACAGAAACCCTACCCCCGATCTGACACCTGTCGTAACCAAAGAGCCAAGGTTGTTACAGGGACGACAGGATAGAGTCGATTGCAGTGTGGCACTAGGCACAGGGCCGCGTCCAGGTACCGGCAAGCGCTAGCACTTGCACTCCCCGTGCTGCTTCCACATGCACAGGTGCTGCGCCGGCTTGATGTAATGTGACACCAAGTCGCCGTGGTTGCAGCCAGCAAAGTTGAACCTGCGGCGGAGGGTGGGGCAGGCAGGAGGTGCACGGGCTGGCTCGAGGCAGGTTGCATAGAACGTGGAATGGTGAAATGCAACACATCAGTTCGCCGTGTGTGCAGCCAGCACAGTCAGACCTGCTGCAGCGGGGTGGGCAGGTGGTGCAGGGGGTGTCGGTGAACGCTTTTCAGGTTGGAAACCTTGTACGGCACGCAGCAGGCACCCAGCATCTGCCCTGCCCCACCCTTGGCCATCCCCGGTACACAAAACACAAAGTCTCAAAACACAACAAACACGGAAAAAAACACCAAACCAAAGAAGAGAACAGTCAAAATCACTTGTGAAACTGTAGCATCACCTCACCTCTTGTCCACCACCATGTGCACCTCAAACAAAACAAAAAAAAGCAAAAACAAAAAAAGTAAAAAAAAAGCAAAAACAAGACAGTCGGAAACCTGTGGCACCCCCCCACCTCTTGTCCACCACCATGTGCACCTCGAACCCCCGCCTCTCCGCCGCCCACTCCACCCAGCTGGCCAGCGCAATGTCCTCCAACTTGAACAGGTGCCCGCCCCGGCTGGCGGCGTGGGCAGCCCCTGCAGGCAGGGGGTGAGGGCGGGGGAGGGGGAGACTGTCAGGCAAGGTTGAAACACACGAGTGCCCGCCCTGGCTGGTGGCGTGGGCGCACCCTGCAAATCAAGCAAATCATGGATCACATTCAGGGTCCACGGAGCCAGCAGGACTCATGGTAAGCAGATGGGGGCTTATAAGGGGGAGCCGAGGTCGGAGCGCACAAGTGCCCGCCCCGGCTGGCGGCGTGGGCGGCACATGCAGACGGGGGTGGGTGAAAAGGGGAAGCCAGGTTAGGATGCAACACAACAGGTGGCCGCCCCGGCTGGCGGCGGGGGCGGCACATGCAGGCAGGGGTGTGTGTGGGGGAGGGGAGCTTGTCAGCCGAGGTTTAAAACACACAAGTGGCCGCCCCGGCTGGCGGCGTGGGCGGCACGTGCAGACGGGGGATTGTGAGGCGGAGGGGGAGAAGAGGGAGGGGGGAGCAGAGCGCCCGCATGCACACGCGTCATCAGTTCACGTGACGCCACCTCAGCGGCCAGGTCATAACCCTAAACCCAGCGCTTTCACGACAGAGCCCCTGCTCGAGTGCCAGCCAGCACCTGACGTAAAAAAAAGACCAAATTGAACCTAGCCAATGATTAAACCCCGTGAAAACAGCCAAAGTAAAAGAAAGGCAACAATGACCTACAAACGTAGGGAAATAATGAAGCTCACCTGACGCCACCTCAGCGGCCAGGTCAGCGGTCAGCACGTAGCCGGCGCCGTGCGCCCAAGGCGGGAAGCGCTCGCTGGGCCACTCCTCCTTGCTCACATACCTGCACCTCAAGGGGCGGGGGCATTGGTTCCGCTGGTTGTTGAACAGATGGCACTGTGCACAGTTTGGCAGATCGAATGGTGAACAGTTGAGCAAACGGTTGTTGTTGCTGGGAAAAAGGAGGGGGTGAGCGCTCGCTGGGCACAGTGCACAGGCGCCAGGCTGGCAGGCCACGAGGCAGGCAGCACAGCACGGGCCATGAGGCAAAAAACAGATCACGCCCCATGAGGCAAAATCAATTTACGCCCCTGAGCGTGGGTTGCGAAAAACAGCAGTTGGGTGGTGCCCCGCTGTTTCCCAAGACCTTGAAGCAGGCAGGCTGTGCTGTTGCTTTTGAGGGTTTACAGTCTGATTCCGCAGCCAGAGTGCGCCACAGACCCCTGGACAGTGGGGGGGCGGCAGGACTGCCAACCAGCAAGTAGCAAGCAAGCAAGCAGGCAGGCAGGCAGGCGGGCCGGCACGCACCACTGGTTGGCTGGGTCGCGGTGCGGGTGGCCCCCCGGGTTCTCAATGTACCCGAGAAACGCATACTCCCTGCACGCATGTGTGTTTACAAGCGCGGCGGTTGGTGGCAGGATTGGGATCCGGACGGGAAGTTCGCTGCCAAGTCCCGATAACAAGCACTCAGGTTAGTGGCGGCGTGTTAGTTGCTCCACGCGCTTCACACAGGTGAGGTGTTTCAACCATCGCGGCCTCCACACCGTTACACCGGTGTGTGAGCATGGCAGCAAGGACTTTTGGCTCTACGACGGTTGGCAGCACATCCTGTAGTGGCCCGCCTGCCCTCCCTGCTCTGCCCGACAAGTTTTTTTTAGTTTTTTTAGTTTTTTAGTTTTTTTCCCAGCTTTTTTTTATGTTGTTGTTGGGAGGCGCACAACCCAGGGGTGCCAACAAGTGTGGGGCAGGAGGGAAGGGGAGCAGGCCACTCACTTGTGCAGGCCCTGCAGGCGGTGCAGGAGGCGGTCCATGTGCACGTAGCTGTCGTCGTCCACCTGGGGGGAGAGAAGAGGGAAATTACTTTAATTTATCTATCAATACATGCGGGGGGTAAGCTAACAAATTTTGAAGCAAAGAATCTGATACGGATGTCAACTTCTTTCCCAGCAAATCACGTTGCCCCACTCTGTGTTGGGGGGCCACCATCAAGAAACCCATGGGCCTGCGTGTCACAGCAGGCACATCAGGGCGGGCATCAGGCAGGCGGCATGGCAGTTGCAGCTCCCACCACATGCGCCCAAACAGACACATGCAAAATTTAAGCACAACACACCTTGAGCACGTGAGTGACCTGGGGATCCGTTGCCGCCGCCCGCATCACTTCCAGCGTCTGATGCGTGATGTTCAGATAATGCTCTGCTCAATAAGAGGGAGAGGGGCAGGCAGGCAGGCACGGGGGAACAATGAGGCAGACGGGCAGAGGCAGATCAGCCTCCCAACCACCTTCCCACACACACCACACGCCTGAGTGTGCACCCCTGCCTCGCTGCCTCACTGCTCGACATTTCTGTGATGACGTGCTGCAGCAGCACCCCAGCACCCTTTGGCCCCCTTCTCAAGTGTTCTCCCCACCCCCTGCTTTTGCACAGCAGCCGGGGAAGAAAGCAAACATGGTCGCAGGGGCACCTGCAATGTGCCCCTGCACCCCTAGCCCCCTTCCCCATGTGCTTCTCAACTCCCCCCACACCCTGTGCAGGTGCTCCTCAACTCCCCCCACACCATGGTACTGCAAGAGGGTACTGCAAGATGGTACTGCAACATTACGTAATCACCTGTGATGTGCCCCAGCACAACCAGGTCCCGCTTCTCAACCGCCTCCCGCCGCACCTGCATTTGATGTTTGCGTCATCGCACGGTGCATGGGATGTCAGCAGGCTAAGCAGGCACGGGAACAGAACGCCTGCACAAGGCCGGCACTTAGTGTGAGGGCACAAGTGGGCAAACCGGCTAGGCACTGGCACAGATGCACGCAGAGATGATTGAGGCAGAAGCGGGCACATGGCGGCAAAGCGGCAGCCGGGCGGGCAGCCAACGTGGGCCAGGCATGGCCCGCCAGTGCTGCACCTGCCGCCGGCGCGCGTGTGTTGCAGCAGCAGGCCGGTGCACATTGCACACCAATGGGCGGAATGAGGCGGCAGCAGAATTTCGGCAGCGGCAGCGTCAGCTGCAGGGCAGCGGCAGTGGCCCCAGAATGCAGCGCCAGTGCAGGGGGTGGGCAGCAGTGACAGGTCAGCAACAAGTTTCAGCAACAGGCAAGCCCAGGGCAGCTCTCCCATCTCCCACCCACCCACCTCTCGTCCCTTCCAGCATCCCTGCAAGCGCAGCGCCCCCCCACAGCACGCCACAGCACGGCACAGCATCCCTGCCAACGCAGCGCCCTCCCACAGCAGGCCCCCCCTCCCAGGCCTGAACCTCCCGCACCTACTGCTGCCCCCCGGCGAAGCACGTTTCCCTTGCGGGTTGCTGGAATGCCAATACCAATTCAGGGCAAACACTTTCACATAATGTTCCATTCCCGCATGTCCGTCGCACATGGCATGTTGAGCATGAGCTCACCTCTTCAAACAGGCTCTCATTTGCCGGGCGGGCCAGAAAGAACCTCACACGGTGCGCGCCCGGGTGCCCCCCCCAGGTGGCTCGAATCGCATCCCGTGCCTCCCGCCGAGCTCCCGCCGACAGCACCCCAACGTAGAGTGAGATGTGGCCGGCAGCGGTGGCCCCGGCACCCCCAGGCTCCTGCTGCTGCTGCTGCTGCTGCTGCTGCTGCTGCTGCTTGACAGCGTCCCCGCCCCCGGCCTGCTCACGCAGTCGCGAGAGTTGTATGGTGCCGCCCGCCGCCGCCGCCGCCTCCTGCCCCTTTGCCTGCTGCGCCTGCTGCGCCTGCTGCGCCTGCTGCCCGTGCGGCGTGCAGGCGCCGTCGACGGCGGACACCGCTGCCACTGCTGCATGGTCAAACTGGCTGCTCCAGCAGTGGCACTGCAGCGCGAAGAAGCTGGCTGCGTGCTTGCAGCACGTCTCCCCTGGGTGCTCGGAAATCACGGCCATGTGATAATTGGGAAGGCAGTCGGCTGAAGACAGCTTGGACAGCAGGCGGCGGCAGTCGGCGGTCTCAGGCAGGTCCAGGATTGTGCCGCCATACTGAGGGCAGTCGTGACCCGCCGCACGATTAGCTGCTGCCGCACGGCCGGGCAGCACGGCCGCCAGGAGCAGGGCTGCCAGCAGCGCGGTTGCGTAAGTGACGCAGGGTGCAGCGGCCAGCCGGCGCTGGCGGCGGCGGCGGCAGCCGAGGAGCGGGCCGTCAACTTGCGTCGCCGGCACCGCCGGCATCGATCCTGCTGCTTCTGCTGGGTTTTGAATGCAACTACTTGAGCGAGGGACTGCGCGAGAGAGCAGACTGGCAGCCTAGAGCTCCGAGGCTGGCTACCCGCGATGTCAGACGTGCTTGGTGGGGTTGTAAGAACAAAGCCAGGCTTGCTGCCCTGCGGCAGGTGCTCTGCCTGCTCTGCCTGGCATGCCACGGCAGCAAGAACTTGAGGGCTGCAGCCGCTCGCGGGTGTGCGGTCCTCAGTCGACCTCCCAGCAGCTGTTGCCGGACTCCCAACGCTCACGACCGTCCACTCGCTCGGCGCGCCGCCCGCTCTCGCTTCCCTGGTTGTCAGGCACTCGCAGCGTCGCTCACCATGTACCTCATGTACTTTGTGAACGAGAAGGGCGAGCGGGAGTACACCCTCCAGGTGCGGGGGGCATGCAGCGCCGCCAAGCTGCCGGCCATCTGTGGCGTGGGCGGCCATCTGTGGCGTGGGCCTGCTTGGGAACCGGCAGCAGCGCGGCGCATCGCCAACAGGCGCCGGGTGTGTGCTCGTCGCCACCTGCAGCCGCGCCGCCGCTGCCCCGCTGCCGTCGCCGCCTGCACGTCGGCTCCCCAGGTCCCTGCCCTGCCTGGCCCCGCTCTTTGCTCTCACCAGCCACCCCTGCCCTCTGATCGCCTATAACCCTTCCTTCCCCGTCCATGCTCGCCTCCCCGCCCGCAGAAGAATGCCCCCGACGGCACCCCCACCGCCTCGGCGCACCCCGCTCGCTTCTCTCCCGACGACAAGTTCAGCCGGGAGCGCACCACCACAAAGAAGCGGTTTGGACTACTGGTCACCCAGCGCGAGGGGCACCAGTACTGAGCTGCGGAGTGTACAAGCCGGCTTTTGGCTTTAACTGGCCACGGGGCATGCCAACTGGCACACTGGTACACCCTCCCTCGGTTGATGTCTGTTGTTGGGTGGCTGGCCTGCCACCCCTGGCCCTCGCCGCCTGCTAGCCGCAATGCATCCCTCCACTTCGCCACCCCCAGTTTTGCTTCCCTTGACACAACTTACCCGACTCTGTGACCCTTTGTTCCCTGCTGACCCCGCCCCGCCCCCTTTGGCGCTTCCCCTCTCCCACGCTCCTCCCTCCTGCTTGCCTTGCCCCGCCCTCTGCCTGGGGCCTGTATCGCACATCTTGCACACACGTCTACACTCGCAGGCTGCTATGACGCTGAGCCGTAGCCTCCTCGTGTCAACACAACAACGCCCGAACAGTTGAGCATCACGCTTACACAGGAGGGTGCAACAGCCCGGGCCAGAGTGGGGCAGTGCCAGATCTACACGAGGGGATGACTGCAAGAGGTATTGTGGGTGTCAAGCCAGGGCAAAGGTCGAAATGTGTGTGGTATGCTGCTGTGGAATTGCGCAGAGGCGTGCTCCTAACCAACCAACCGGTGTCACGTTGCGCTAGAACAGTGGGCAATCGGGTTTGGCCTTGCGCCGGGAATTGGGTGATGATGTGGGATGCGCAAGGTGTGGCAAGGCAGGGAGTCGAATGCTGCTGCTGCTGCGGTTTTAAGGTAGGGCGGCAGCAGCGGGAGGCAGATCCGCAGGGAGTTGGCAAGAGGGGCAGCGCGAGGGGAGATGGATGTTTCACAGGACAGGCGGGAAGGGAGCCAACACTTGGCTCGGCAGACAACGGGGTTGGGCATTCTTTGGGGGTTTGGCGGCCCAGCCAAGAATGGGGCTGGGCAGGTTCTGGGTTGGTTGGTAGGGGCCAGGGTTGCAGGCAAGGCAAGGCGGCGGTCGAGTGTGGCAAAAAAGGGGAGCTCAAGTTGGGTCACTGGCGTGCACGAGCGTGCCCCCGACGAATGCAAAACCTGTGCTGCGACGCGCTAAAAACAGCACAGGGGTGTGGGGTTTGGTGGTACAACACGCGTGCTGTGCTGTGGACGCTACACAAAAGCAAAGAGGGGAGTAGAAGGACACAAAAGCTGGGAGGGCAGCAGACAGGCAGAGGCGTGCAGGGGGCGTGCCGGGGCAGAGGTGTGTGGGGGGGCGACGGGCGAGAGGGAAGACAAGACGAGACAGGGAGGGGAGTCGTGCGCGTTAGGGATATGACAGGCGAGGGGCATGAGACTGTCAGGGTTGGGGGCAGCAAAACTGTTGGGTGGGGGGCACGAGTCCACCCTTGTGAATATGAGCTGAGCTGGCAAAAGCGGCCCGGCAGCTGAAGCCTTCTGCGGTGCAGGCTGGGGGGCGGCGGCATGGTGGGTGTCCAGGTCAGCACATGCCGTGCAGCACAGCATGCTTGCCGTGCAGGGCCGCCACGTGATCGCGTGCCACCTCATCAGCCGCCACAACCAGCAGGGGCGCCTGCCGCTGGCCCCACTGCTGCTGATGTTGGTGCTCAGGGCAGGGGGTCCATCGGTGGGGCCACGCTTGGCGGCACACGTCCTGAGCCAGCAGGGCCATGCACACGAGGGCCAGCGCTGCAACTGCCACAAACGTGGCATCATCCAGCGTAGCCACTACGCCGCCGCCAGCTGCCATCAGCTGCTGCTGCTGCGCCTGCTGCCCACCGGCGCCCTGCGCTGGCTGGATGCTCTGCTCCCGCACCACCACACGCAGCCGGATTGCGGTGCCGCCGCTGCCGCCCAGCCCGGCGGCACCCTTGCGGCCCAGCCGCGCCTCAGCAGGGGCCGTTGCCAGCGCCCATTGGTGAATTTGCGCTGCCTGGCTGCTGGCATCACCGCTGCTGCTGCTGCTGCTGGCGGTGCTGCCTGCCTGCTGCTGCGGCTCAGGGAGGGCCAGTTGGTCCAGCAGGGAGGCGAGCGGGCCCTCAAGCTGCTCCCGCACCACCACCACCACACGGATGTGCACAGCGGGTGCCCGGCTGGCGGCCCCCTGCTGCGCGTGCTGCGCCTCACGCTGCGCCTGCTGGGCCACGGGCAGCGCGGGGCGGCGGGGGCCAAAAAGCTTGGTGGGCTGCCACTGTTCTGTCCCCTCGGAGGAGGAGGCGGGATGCGGGTGCTGCACAGGGGAGGGGGACACGGGGAGGCACGGGGGTCAGGAAATGGCAGGAAGTGTATCGCAAGGGGGAGCATGGCGCCCTAGAGCGGAGCCGAAAGGCATGCCCTACTAGTGGCGAGGCGAATCGAGGCAGTGCCCCCCACAAGTGCAGAGACCACCCCAAGAGACGCAGCATCCAGCACCCACACAGCTCCGCCCAGCAGCCCTGCGTGTGCAGCGCTTGCTGGCACTGGCACCACGCCTCACCACGTGCTGGCACAAGTCCCAGCGCTCGCGGCAAGCCCCAGCACTCACAGCACCAAACCAACCTCTCATTGCAAACACGCAGCACACACCTGGTCTTGGCGGAGCTCTTCTGGACCGTCAAACACGGTCGTGGGCAGGCGCTGCTCCTGACTGTCGGCAGGGTCACTGCCGCCGCTGCTTGCAACGTCAAACGCAGTTGCGGGTGCGCGCTTCTCCTGATCCAAGTCCTCAGCAATGCTGCCGTCCCATTCCTCAGCCGCATCTGCGCTGCCGCTGCTCTCCCACTCCTCAACAGCTGCACCGCTGTTGCTGCCAGAAGCCCACTTCTCATCACGGTTGGCTGGCTGCTCACCGCCGCTCTGATCTGCCGCAGCAAGCTTCTCGCCCTCCTTGCTCCACCCGCCGACAGCTGCGGGCTGATCCAGTGGGACCGGCTTGTGGGGCTGTGGTGCGCCCCAGGAGGCAGGCAGGCGCAGGGCGCTGGCCAGGGCGGTGGCAGCCGCATGCAGGGGGGAGGCACGTTGGAAGCTCTCCTGCTCGACTGATACGATTTGCACGCCGTGGGGCAGGCGGGCGCCGGCCTGCAGGGACACGGGATGGAGAGACGGGGGAAGAGGGAAGGGCTCGTGAAGTGGGTGCGAAATGGGTTTGGTGAGGCAGCTGACTGCGCCTGGCGTTTTGAGACAGAAAGGCGTTGCAGAGGGCGCCCGACCGCTGAGGGCACCGTCAGCTGCGCCACCGGTCCATCTGCCGCCAGAGCAGCTGCCTGCTGCCTACCACCTCCAGGACATTGCTGCACACCTGTGAGCCCAGCAGCTTGCCAAGCAGCTCCTCCACCAGCGCATCTGTGCCCAGTTCGTGGAGTGTGTTGCCGGGCAGCTGAAGGGAAGCATGCACCACCCGGGTGCTGCTGGGCGGGGGCACTGCGGCAGCGGCAGTGGCGGCGGCGCCTGCGCCGTAGTGCCACTTTTGCGCCGCCTCCCATTGCAGCTGTTGGATCCATGGCGGGGCGCCAACGCTCCAGGCATGGCCTCCAGACAATCCGTAGTGGGCGCCAGCAGCCGCCAGCAGAAGGAGGGACACGACGCAGAGGGCGGGGCGCAGCATCATGCTCAACGGCCTGCAGGCAAAGGGGAAAGGGCAGCCGCTCAGCGCCCACTTCCTCATTCACCGTGGGTATGATGCTGCGCTCTGCGGTGGCCGCAGAAGAGGGCTTGCTGCAGCAACTGACAGCTGCCAGCCCCAGCGACAGCCAGGTCCAAACATCCTGTTGCGTGGCGGGCACCTTGCAGCAGCCCGTGCTGCGCTCGACACGCCTGCACACCTCGGTAGAGCGGTGTGTGGGAGGCGCGGCCGCTGCGAGCGGCTGGAAGTTGTCGGCAAGACGCCCGTTGCCGGCTCTGCTACCGCTCGTTGGCTCGCAAGGGCCGAAGTGCACCGCTGATTGCTGACGAATGCAAGAGTCGCCGTGCGCGTGCGATTTCGATTCAAGACCAACGACCAAGCTGAGCTGGACTGATGGGGTGCTTAAAAGTGCAGGAGATCAGCATCCGTGATATTCTGACACTTCAAGCTCACTCGGCTTGATGTAACAAGGAAATCACAACTGCAAGGGCAGTGCAGCAGCTACCGTTCGCATAGGTGTTCAGCACGTGAAGCCATGCCGTGCCGCCCCAGCTTGGGTCAGCTGGGCAGGTGGGCATACACAGTCTGCCAGATGCTGATGGCCTCAGCAAGCTCTTACCATTCCAAAGGCAGCATGCCCGGGTGATCTGCTGGGTGCACACAATGCTGGCGGCTGTGGACATGGGGTGCCTGGCGGGCAGGCCACTCCCGCCCCGCCAGCATGGCAGCACCTAAATTTCTGCTCGGGCGGCAAGCCAGCCTGACCGTTCGCATCAGCCATGGACCGCAAGCGGGCCAAGCGCCCCAGGCGGGGTCCGCACAAACAGCAACCCTTTGCTGGGCTGCAGGCAGGCAGTGGCGAGTGAGTGCAATCGCGAGAGTCGGCACCAGGAGGGACGTAGAGCACGAGGCGGGAGGCGTAGCTGCCGCTGCAATGTCGCTGCACTGCCGCTGTGTGCCGCCGCCTTACCTCCGCCGCCCCTCCTTGCCTTGGCGCAGCGAGGGTCTGTCTGTGTTTGGCGTACCTGCCGAGATATTCAACGACCCGCAGGCTGCGGCAGACATACAGGAGGGCAAGGGGCTGGTGCCCGCGTTTGGGGACCCAGATGACCTGGCCGACAGATGGGACGCCAGGTGGGTGCTGGGCCCCTTGGGTGCCATGTGGGACCATCATGCCAGCCCCACCCTGCAAGGTGGGCTCCCACATGGGAACACCAAACTGTGCTTTCCTCAGACATCCCACCAGCCAAGCAGTGCTGGGCCTAACTGCCATTGGAGCGGCAGCTAGGCCTGCGCGGCCCACCCAAGCCATGGCACCCAATGCCAAGCGCTGTGAATGCCAGGGTGCACGCCTGCTGCGGCGACGTGCCTCCCCTAGACGCCTTGTTTGCTGCCGCGCCGCCCACACGGCTCCAACCTTGGCCTGCCCCTGCCTGGGACCCCAACCCGCTGTGCTGTCCCCTTCAGGCTGCTTCTCGACCCAATCTCGCTAGCCGCCTCTGCACGCCGCCGCCCGTCTGCCGCTGTGGGTGCTGCTGAGCACGAGGCGGCGGCGCTAGCGGCAGACGGTGGCGAGGTCAGCTGGGAGCAACTGCAGAGGGAGCGGTACAGAGACCTGGATCCGAGGCGGGAGCATGAGCTGCAGGTGCAGCGCTGCGCTGCGCTGTGCTGTGCTGTGCTGTGCTGTGCTGCGCTGTGCTGTGCTGTGCTGTGCTGTGCTGTGCTGTGCTGTGCTGTGCTGTGCTGCGCTGTGCTGTGCTGTGCTGTGCTGTGATGTGCTGCGCTGTGCTGTGCTGTGCTGTGCTGGTGCTGTGGTGCCTGGGTTGGGCTGGGGTGTGCGCTGCGCTTCGGTGCAGGCCTCACTTCTGCTGCGGCGTTTTGCAGTCAGCAGTGGTGATGGCAGCTGGATGCTGCCTGCTTGAGGCCCTCAGATGCAGCCTGGCCTGCATGGCAGAAGAGGTACCAACAGGGCCACCCATCGGGCCAGGTAGCCGGAGCACTCCAGGAGCCACAGCCACTAGGCACATGCACTTACCACGCACCTGCCACCCACCTGCCTGCAGCACCACGGCCGCCTGCTGCCGCCCGCTGGCAGAACGTACTACGCTCGGCCCGACGAAGAGGAAGAGGAGGAAGAGGAGGAGGAGCAGGAGTTCCGCGGCACAGGCAGCCGCAGCTACGAGGGCGCACTTCCGCCCCCGCCGCTGCCTCCGCCAGGCAGTGCGGGTGGGCACAGCTACGAGGGCGCGCTCCCGCCCCCGATGATGCCGCCCCCACC
>JTEE01000288.1:647033-672757 GCA_002896455.3 Chlorella sp. ArM0029B
GGGCCGGGGAGTGGGGTGGGGAGGGGGCACCGAAGGGGGCGGCATCACGGAGCGGGTGTTGCAACAAAGTGGGAGGGTGCCAAGAGCGAGAAGCCCTGGCCAGAAGGGCAGGTGACATCCTGTAGGCTTGTGGAGGGGCAGAGGAAATGGGCGATGTAGCGAGAACATCACAGACTGGGGTATATGGGGAGGCGGGCACCGAGCCCCCTCTGTGCGCCTCAAGCTGCAGCTTTGTCTGAAGGGTTGAGACGACGCAACTGCGGCAGACTGTTTTGTGCTCTTGTAGCTGTTGTTGCTACTGCGCTGGGTGAATGAGCGCCCCATGCATGCAGGGGGGAGGGGATTGAGATGCCAGGAAGATGAGGGGTCGGGAGCTAATGGAAGCGCTAGCGGACGGAAGGCGAGCGGGCGGGATGGCCCCAGGAAGGGGTGAGCCCAACCAAAGAGAGCGGACAGGACGGGCAAGTGCGCAGGAGGGCCAGCAGGCAGGCACCGCTGCCGGAAAGTGCCTCAACCTTTGGCATGGCGGCTCTTGGGAGGGTGAGAGCGTGTGTGTGTGAATGGGTGGGTGGGTGGAAAAGCACCGCTGGCTGCCACACCGGCGCTGGCAGGATCTTTAATGTGCAATTACCCACACACGCTCACCTGCTGCCGCACAGCAATCACCAACGGCGACATGTGTAGCACGCCTGCAGGCACCCAGGCAGGCACGGGACGGAGGCTGTCAGGTGGGGTGCAAAACAGAGCGATGATGCGCCAGCTGTGCTGTGCTGTACTGTGCTGTGCCAGTCGCACAGGGTGCCGGCTGCTGGGACCCCCTGGGCCACTGCGGGGGGAAGCACGCCTGTGGGTGCACACCCTGCCTGCCCACAGACACGGGAGCGAGAGAGTTGGAAGCACAGGCCAGAGGCGGGCGGCGGGGCGGCGGCAGCGCACCGTCGACGCTAACGCCGGCTGCGGCGAGCGAGTAGCAGTCGGAGGAGGGCAGCTCTGCTATTGTGAACTGCCCTGGTGCTCCCGCTCTCAGCAGCTGCGCCGTGATGTTCGTCATCCCCATCTTGACCGCCGCAAACAGCAGGGCTGCCCTGGAGAGGGGCCAGTTGCCGGCGGGGTAGGCGGCGGCGAGCACCTCCAGGAGGTGCCCTACCAACGCTGTGTCGCCCGAGCAGACGGCGTCCAGGATGGCGTCCCCGCAGGCTGAAAGCGATGTGCTGGTGCCACCAGAGACGACAGACATGCACGAAAAGCCGCCAACACGGCAGCTGAGGAGAGGTGGGTGTGGGAGTGCAGCAAGCCTGGCGCGGTTGCGGGCGTCCGGAGGGTTGTTAAGGCGATCTTAGAGGCTGTAAGCAGCGTGACGCTGGCCCGAGCGACCTTTGGGTGTCCAGAACAGCGGGCGAACACTTCGCGCGCTGGATGATATGCATGCTGGACTGGGGGAGGTGCAAGGAAGCTGCGAGTCTCCAGCTGAACGGCGTGTTTGTTTGCCTGCACGAGCGACCATTGGACGTGTAGTTAGCGCATGTAGCTAGCCGACGTACGGCGGGATGGGAGCGGAGAAGTGCGCAACCGCGCTGGGCTCCAAGCAGCGTGGGCGGCGCTGGGCGATCGTCCAACGGACGTCAGGCGGCTCGAACCGTTCACACGTGTTTTGCGGGCCGCCGGGAGCTCCCGCCCATGGCCCCTCTGCCTTGCTGGCGCCGCCGCTGGCGGCGGCCAGGCAGATGCTCAGCTGCAGCGTCAGCTGAACGGTACTCGCATTAAACGGTCCCCAGTTTGCATTATGTGTGCGCAGCAGTGAACTTTTGCTTTCCACGAGTCCCTGCAACCTGTGCATACACAGGGGTGTGTAGCCTTTGGGCATGTGCCGATGACACGCAGTTGAGGGGAGGCACGGACCCTCTATCCCACCCTAGGATACGTGTGGAGGTTGTACAGGGGCGGCGGCCCCAGCCATCCCCATCCCGCCCTGCCGCCATCCATCCTGCACATCCCTGCCGCTGCGTATCCCTGCCCCAGCACCTATCCTTCTGCAAGTACCCGCGGCGCTGTGCTCGCCGTTAGGTTCCGAGACGCAGACATGCTGGCAAGTGGCCTCAAGGGCAGCGCGCTCAAGCCGCTGGCCGAAAGGAGGCCAGTTGAGCAGCGGGCCTGGCGTTCCGGCCTGCACGTGGAGCTGGTGATAAGTATGTAGAACTCTGAGACTTTTGAAAGCGTAAAGGCAGTCGCTTTCCGCCATTTCATTGTTAGCTGAGGTACAAGATGTACATGTGGCCAACTGCTGCTCAGCCTGCTGTCGCATTCTCGGCTGTCACAGCTCTGATTTAAGAACGGGAAGGCCACCGGCTGGGCCCGGGGCCTCCTGCCGGCGGCGCAAAGCTTGCAGCCACCGGCTGTCCTCGCAAAAGCGCGCGGCGACAGCAGCCCACTTGTTTTTTTCGAGAGCCGGGGCAGGGCAGACAGTCTTGCGCCGCAAGGCGCCGCGCCGGGCGATCTCCCGCCGGGCTACTGGAGCGTCTGCTGTAGCATCCTCTGCTTGCAAAGCCTTCATCCATGTTAGCACTGCCATCCCCCATCCCCGCCATCCCTGCCCCACATCCCTGTCATCCCTGGCTGTGGCCCCCATCCCCCATCCCTGCGTGACAACCTCGACACCCATCCCTTTGTGCTGGTGCCGCCCCTCAGCACGCAGTGCAGCAGCATGCAGCAGCAGCAGCGGCACCCGTCACCGGCACCCGTCACCGGCACCCGTCACCGGCGTCCCGGCAGCTGTCTGCGCCCGGCGCTGGCACCACCATTATTCCTAGGTGCAGGCACGCAAGGAGGACTTGCTGCAGGACGGGCAGTGCACATGAGTTCCGGAACAGGGGCTGAAATCCCCACGCCGCCCTTGCGATGTCAACAGAACAGCTCAACAGGCACTTGTGACGTCAGGGCTGTCGTGAAGGCACGATCACACCGTCGGGTGTCCGCCCTCGTTGACCCACATTCTGCCCCACCGCAATGACCCATCGGATAGAAGTCGCTCCACGGTGCAGATCAGCACTCTCCTCACCGTCCTGGCATGCAACAGTTAGGCTCTGCATCGGGCAGCAGGCGGGCAAGGTTAAATGGAAACCGTTCAGCACAGCAGGTGGCGGTGGCGGCAAGCGGCGGCGGCGACTTCCAGCCCGACCCTGTCTGTGCACAAGGCTCTGTGCACTGTACACAACACTACATCGTGCCACAACTGAGCGTCGTCACGGCAGAATGCACTGATGAATGAGAACAGAAGGAGACACAGCACTGCCGCTGTCGCCCGCTGCAGTAGTGGTACAGGAGCCACCCTGGCAGGCGCAAATACTACTTTCTCATTGATGTCGAGCAAAGTCATTGATGTCGAGCAAAGTGCGGGCTGGCAGCGGCTGGGTGCGAAGCTCCTTGCCGCCCGGCTATGGCTGCCCGTGTCTGGATTTCGCTGCTACTGGCCGTGGCGGTGGTAGAATCAACGACAGCAGCGAGAACAGCGGCTGAGCAACAGGTGCGCCGAGGTTTGCCACAACAAGCTCCTTTTGAGCCAAGGTGCACCCCTCAAGTTCGCATGTACGTGGCGCAAGGGCCCTGATTGTATGCGGGCTGCTGCAGGTCAGCTGCGCCCGCCTGCTGCGCCGGGCGGTTGAGAGGCACGCTGCGCCGTCCGCCGCCGCCGGAGGCGCCTCCCTCTGCTGCCGCCGCTCCTCTATCGGGCCAGCCGGCCCTCACTGCTGCGTGCTGCCCTTGTTCAATGGCTGCAGGGAACACTGCGCCTACTCCCCTCTTCGGTGGAATGCCCAGAAGCAGGGTTGCTGCCACCGGGCAGCAAGCCCGGCTTCTACCGCCCCTGCACCTTCCACAACCTCTACCTCTGGAATGGGTCGGCTCACTACATAGTTCAGGGTAAGGCAGCTCACTTCGCCGTAGCAGGGTGGCGCGAGGGCAATTCTGGGAGACGCACGTTCCGAGCGCGCAACTGAGTGCGTCACAGCAGGCGGCAGGGTGGTTGGCATTGTGTCCGGTTGCCGCCTAGACAAAAGCCGCCACAGCAGGCAGCGCCCAGGGCACCCAGCCTGAGTCATGCCGGGGCTGGGGCTGGTGTAGTGCTGGGCTGGTGGGCCTGGTGCTAATACAAGCAGCCAGCTGTCCCGCCCTCAGCAGGAGCCAGCACCCACCTGGCGTTGTGCTGCCAGCTGTCCATCATTCCTCCCCCGTGTTTCCATTCTCTATGCATCTTTTCCACACAGCCCCAAGCTGTCCCTTGGGTGTCTGTGACGCAAGTTTCGTTGCAGAAGAACGGGCTGTATTAAAGCTGGAAGCCAGCAAAAGTCAGCACCCACCTGGTGATGTGCTGCCCAGCACCCACCTGCCGCCTGCCTGCCCTGCCTCTGCATGGTTGGAGCTGCCCGCCTCGTGTGCTGCCTTCACTCTCCTCGACACCCCTCCCTCCCTGGCCCCCCTCCCTCTACCCCTCTCACTCTCCTGCGCTGCCCCTTAAAGGGCCTCCCCGCCTCCCTCCCCCTCCCTCCCGCGTCCCCTGTTGTGTTGCAGAGGGCGCAGAGCACCCAAACCTTGTGCAGCTGGGGCTCCGGTTTGAAGTGTGGTCCAAGAAAGAAGAGGGCAGCGCCGTCCTGGGCTTCATGCGCACAACCACTGCCGCACAGCTCCGCCAATTGCTGGCCGCCGGGGACCCGTGGGGTGGGCAGGCAGGGCAGGCGCAGGCGGCGCCAGGAGTCAACCCCCCAGTGGAAGAGGTCATCTCGAGGGCATACCTGTGGAAGGGTGCGCTGTGCGTGCTGTGCTGAGTCATGCGCTGCGCGCTGTGGTCTGGCGGGGCACCGTGCGTGCTTGCACCCTACACATCGCGCTGCGCTGCGCTGCGCTGTGCTGTGCTGTGCTGTGCGCTGTGTGTGCTGCACGCAGGATGCTCTCGCTCTCAAGAGGATGTGCTGTGTGCATGTGCAGCCTTGAGGCGTGCCATGTGGCAGCCATGTGCAGCCATGTGCATGTGGCGGCCATGTGCATGTGGCAGCCATGAGCAGCCCTGTGAGGCCTGCTAGGCAGCATGTGGGGCCTAACAAGGTGCGGAACCGATGGGCTGGGGTGCCCTGGCCCCCACAAATCTTCTTCATCTTCTTCTTCTTCTTCTTCCCTCTTTGTCGGAGTGTGAGATTTAACCCACAACTGAGCGGGTTGAAGGTGCAGACCTGTCCACACTCCCCTGCTGCTGCAGCGCGCGGCGTGACGCCCAGCCAGCATTTGGGGCCCTGTGACCTCCCCTCATCCAACAAGACCGGCAAGGCAAAGTGAGCTGCACTGTGGGGCGGGCAATCTTGCCGGCGGGCATGCGGGTGGGCGGGCGAGCCTTCTTGCCGGCGGGCATGCGGGCGGGCGGACGGGCAACCTTGCTTACTAGCTGGCTGGCTAGCTGGTTGACGGCGGGTGCAGCTGGCAGTACCAATGTAGCAGCGCATGCAGCAGCAGCGCTGTGCTGAGGGCGTGGCGAGTTGTGCGCAGGTACGAAGCAGCATGGGGCATGCAGGCAGGCGCCTGGCGCGCTCCCCCTCACGTCGGCCTGCCATGGAGCGGGCCCCCATGCATGCCCCACGCCTTGCCCCCATGCACGCAGCTATGGCCACTTCAGTGCCGAGTGGATGCCGCCCCTCTACATGACCCTCTGCGAGAACTTTGGTGAGCCGCCGTTACACACTGAAGTGCCGCCTCGACCCACCACGTTTACGCATTAGTGATGCCGCCCTTTGGGCCGCTTTTACACACTTGGTGTGCCGCCTCTACACGCCGCCTTTACACATTGCTGTGCCGCTGCCTCGACAGCTCGGTGTGCCTCCCTCACACGGCGCTTTAACACAGGTGTACCGCCGCCTCTGCACGCCGCCCCCACACATGGTGTGTTGCCGACTGTGCGGGGCGACTGTAATGCACACATGCCGCCTCTACACGCCGCCTCCATACAGTGCTGTGCCGCCGCCTCTGCACGCCACCTCCACACATTCCTATGCCGCCGCCTCTACATGCCGCCTGCACACATTGCTGTGCCGTGGCCCCTGCACGCCGCCCTTACAGAATGGTGGTGGCCCCGCGCCTGTCTGCTGGCAGCAGCAGCACACGCAGCCCGGCAGGCTCCTCTCCTGCCCCCTACCGCCCGCTCCTCCGCCCGCTCCTCCGCCCGCCCCCTCAAGCGCCTCCCCCTGCCGCCGCACCCCAGCCCACCAGCACTTGTGCACCCAAGTCGCCATCCCTCCCTTCCCCAACAACAATACCCCACTCCTCGTGCAGGCCACTGCTCCTACGCCGACCGTGCCCAGCTTGCCATCATCGATGTGCAGCCCAGGCAGTGCAACTCGTGGGAAAACTACCCCCCTTTCTACCAGGAGCAGCTGGCCTGCCTGTCCGCCAGCCCCCTGCGCCACATCGCCGGCCCCAGCTTGCGCGCCCGGCTGGTGCGGGTGCGGGAGGCCTGGGTGGGGCTGGGCCCCCGCTGCCGGGGCATCGTGGAGGGGTGCTATGCCGACGGTAGCGGGCGGCTGCCCCCCACTCCGGCGCTGCTCGCCAGCTGGCGCCGCCTGCTGGGGCAGTGCTATGGCGCGCGGGTCGAGGCGCCTGCGCTCTTGAACCCTGCAAAGCTGTTGGTAGTGGACCGCCTCTACTCCAGCGGCAGGTGGGCGGGCTGACCACAGCGGGCAACTCGCAGCCGGCCAGCCAGGCGGGTGGATTGCTTGCCAACCGGGCAGCACCGGAGGCCCCACATGAGGTGTCCCCCACACACACACACATACACACATACACACATACACTCACATTCACACGCGCGCATGCCCATGCGCCTTTTTGTGTGGGGCATGCCACCTGGCCGCCTCCGCTGCCACCTCTGGGGATGCCGGGCCAGCTCAGCTGACTGGCCAGGGCATCAAATCAACGCATCTTCACCAGTCGAATAAGCTTATTGGATGCACGATTCGATGAAAGAATGTCCTTTGTGGTTGATGTGGCTGCGCGCCCCCCTCACCCCGCCGCGCTGTGCTGTGCCGTGTCGTGTTGTGCTGCGCCTGCTGTGCTCCCCCGGTGCAGGCACCTGCTCAACATCAACAGTGTCGTGCGGGCGCTGCGCAGCCGCTACCCCCCTGGCCTGGTCAGCGTGGAGCTTGCCTACATGGAGGTGAGGAGGGCAGAAGAAAGATTGAAAGAAAGAAGGGTAAAAAATGGGTCGGGCACCTGAATGGCCTGTTGAGGTGTGTTGAGGCCTGTTGAGGTCTGTTGAGGCCTCAACCCCCACCCCCGGGCTGTCATCTTTGTACGATTCTCTCAGGCCGGCACCATGCTGTTTGCTACAACGCAAGCCCCACCCCTCACGTTGCCCCTCTGCCAACCATGGCGCACAGGCAACCCTGCCAAGAGCAATACCTCCTTGAACCCATGCCGCAAGCGAAAAGAAGAAGTTGGACACCCACCCACTCCTCCTCCACCTCCCTCTCTCCACGTGGTGTACAGCGCATGACGGTGCGGCAGCCATACAAGAGCAAAGTTCCCTCTACACGTGTTACCACAAGTAACGGGAAGATTTTGAACACCTACCCTACTCCTCCTCCACCTCCCTCTCCCCCCATGGTGTGCAGGGCCTGACAGTGCGGCAGCAGGCGGCGCTGTGGTCTGCGGCCACTGTGGTAGTGCACATGCACGGGGCGGCACTGGGAAACTACTTCTTCCTGCCGCGGCACGCCGTGGCGGTACAGCTGTCGGCGCTGCCAGAGGGGCAGGGGCAGTACAACCCAACCAAGTACACAAACCAGCTGGTGAGGGGGCGGGCGGGAGGGCAGTTCAACCCCAACGAGGCCTAGCAACCAGCTGGTGAGGGTGCGGGTAGGGGCAGTACAATCCGGTGAAGTACACCAACCAGCTGGTGAGGGGGCTGGCAGGGGCAGTACAACCCGGTGAAGCACACCAACCAGCTGGTGAGGGTGCGGGCAGTGCAACCTAACCAAACACACCAACAAGCTGGTGAGGAGAGTTGGGGGACAGCTGTGCGGGCAGTGCAGCCCAACCAAACACACCAACCAGCTGGTGAGGAGAGTTGGGGGACAGCTGGCGGGGGTAAGGGAGTAAGTCGGCTGATAGGCGTGCCCGTGGGAGCTGGCGGGGCGGCCGGGCGGGTGGGAGGCTGCGCGGGTGCTGGCTTGGGGCGCGCAGAAGGCGGGTGGGCGGGCGGGACCACTGGTTGGTGCGTGCTGCCACGTCGCTGTGCCCCGTCACCTCACCTCTCGCCCTGCCCTGCGCTGCCCGCCCTGTTCTTCGCCCCGCAGGCAGGCAAGTGACTTGGCGTGCATAAGCAACACTTTCATGCCCCGTCACCTCACCTCCTGCCCTGTCCCTGCCCTTACCCTTGCCCTTGCCCTGTCCCTGCCCGCATCCTGCCCCACTGCAGGCGAGTGACTTGGCGGGCGTGAGCGACATTTCTGTCATGGATTGGGCCAACTCGGAGGCCTCCCGTGTGCACCTGAACACGGAACATGTGACCACCACACTTGCCCGCAAGCCCCATCTGGCCCGCTTCGTCCAGAACAGGCAAGCACCCGGTCTAGCAAGCTACCTGGCCATGCATTCATTCATTCATTCATTTACAGCGCCGCAGCAACACAAAAGTGTGCCGCAGATGCGTTATCCCAGCATTATGGAAAAGCAAAACTCAGGGTGTTCTATTATCGGAAAAGAGGGACCTGGTCATGCATGGCATGCTTTCCCACGGTACCTGCCAGCAGGTATTGCCGAAGTAGGTCGACAGCCCAGGAATCCACGGCACCCCGCCGCCCCTGCTTGTTACGTGCCGCAAAACCGTCCCCTGCCACCACCTGTTTCCACAACTTCCCAACATGTGCCAGCTCAGCGCCAGCCGGACCAAACAGAAGCCCCTGTCTGCCCCCCAGGCAGCACTGGGCGGCACCATGGTGCAGCCGCTGCTGCATGCAACGCACCAGTGATCCACCGCTCCGCTTGGCCCCCACGCTTGGCCCCCACCTCCCTGCCACCCTCTCCCTGCCAGCCCAGCACCAGCCCCCCCCCCGTCGACATGGCTGCTGTACGCGTGCTGACCACCGGGAAATACTTCCAAGCTTCAGCCCAAACAGAACCCGGCATCCACCCCGCTCCTCTCTTCCCCGCCACCACTGGTGCAGGACTGCCTATGGCGAGTTCATCGCCACCTGGCGCTGCCCCCGGGGCCTCAACCGCGACCTTCAGGCCGCCTGCACCTCCCTGCTCCTCCACCTCCACCTCGTCCTCGATCCAGCAGTGGCAGTGAATCTCACGGAGACCGCCCTCCGGTGGGCGTTCGAGAAGCAGGGCAAACGGTTCCCCTCGCTCGACGGCGACGGCGGCGGCGGCGGCGGCGGTGGCGAGGCAGGAATGAAAGGCGGCGGCGGCGGCGGCAGCAGCGAGGCAGGGCTGGGGCCCGCGAAGCAGCGGCAGGAGGAGCAGCAGGAGGAAGAGGAGGGGGCGGCGGATCAACAGCCGCGGCAGCGGCAGCAGCAGCGAATAGCCGTCGCAGCTGCGGGAGCGCAGCTGCGGGTGTTGGGGCGGCTTCAGACGGAGGGTGGCCTGCAGCTGCTGGTGTGCGGCATTGCTGTGGGGTCCCTGGCTGTGCTGGGTCTGTTTGCTGCTGGCAGGCTCATACCCCGGCGTAAGGGCATGCCCTAGGGAGACCCACACTTGAGATGTAACTGTCAACAACTGTCGATGTCTGTCATAGAGGAGCTCGCATCAATGGCTTGCCACACGCGAAGGGATTCAGCACGCTTTTGGTAGCAACAGACAGTAGGGTGAAGGGTGCGAGAGCGGAAACAGGCGGGGGTGAAGGGTGCCCGTGACAAGCGGAGGGGATACAATACAGTGCAGAGTAGTAGTAGTAGTAGTAGTAGTAGTAGTAGTAGTAGTAGTAGTAGTAGTGTACGCCCATAGGCGTGGGTTGAGGAAACATGGTCCTTTCCCGGCTGGCGGGGGTGGCGGCCCTCCCCATTTGCACATAGTGCGCCGGCTGTTTGATTCCAGCGTTCAGAATCTGCCCCTTGGGGCCCCTTGGTCCCACGAGTTCCATGCTACCGGGTGAGTACATTCGTTCTCCCCCCTCGAAAGGGGTACCACTTAATCGAGCCATCAGCACGACTCGAACCCCGGTCTCCTGGCAAATAGCTTCTCATAGGTTACCACTACGCTATTTGGTGGTGGCCCAGGGCGGGGCAATACAGTGCAGAAACTGATGAAAGTACATGCGAGGGCGGTGGGGCAGCACGGCTAGTGCACGCAAGCGCAGCAGCAGCCCACTTGCCCGACGGGCCGGCCTTGGGTAAGCCGTGCCTTTGTCCCGCCCTGCGATGCTTTGCGCTCGCACTCGATGTTTCATTCATGCTTGCCTGTTTGATTGATTCATTGAGCAKCACAGGTTTGTGCTGACTTGGCGTGTAACCCACACACAGACAGACAGCAGCAGCAGCAGCCCGTGACGGCGGGCCTGGCCTGCAGGCTGCCAAGCCCCGAGATTCAAACTTGTGAGGCATTCAGGGTGGCAGAGCCGTGTTGCAAGGCTGCGTGCTGCCAATTCATATGCTGGTCGAGAGGCGAGGGTGCAGGCCTTCCTCCTAGCTTCCAGCTTCTCGGCTTCCAGGGGCCGGCACCACTCACTCCTGCTCCTGTGCACACCAGGCTGGCTGGCTGGCTGCAGGAGGGACTGTCATCCTTATCTTGTCCTTATCTCGTCATCCTTATCTTGGCTGCCGGAGGGCCTGTCATCCAAGTTTGGTCTCGACAGCTTTACCAAGCACCTGTGACCAGTCATTCCTGTGACCGCTGCTTGGGTATGAAAAGGATGCCAGGCAGTGCGGCTCGAGGTGGTGCAGCGCAAGCAGCTCAGGCAGATCGTGAAGGGCAGCAGCGCGGCGCCACCCGTTGGCAGCGAGCCACCCCGGCACATCTCCAACACTGTGCTCATGGCCACCTGTGCGCAGCCCAGCATTGAGATGCAGCTGCTGCGCCAGCGAGGCTGCTGGGTGGGACACATCCCGAGAATGCCTGACTGCCGCATGGCAAAGCAGCTGTTTTTTGGTGACATTGTCTCATCCGCACCCGCACAGAGCCGCACGCGCCCCTCTCTCCTGTCCATGTATGCCGCTGACGTGTCTGCCAAGATCCCCCGCTCTGAGCTCCGCCGCCTGTGCGAGGGCCGCCCCGGCCTCTTTGAAGCCGCAGCCAGCAAATCGCAATGGAACAATTACTTCTCTATCAGCAGCTAGACCACTCATACATCCCCCGGTGCTGCACCCACACTTTCGTTGATTCACACAGCCAGTTTGTTTTTAGACCCTGTTTTCATGTTTTCATGTTTTCAGGGCCTTGTGGTGCATGCCTCGTCAACCTCTCAGGATTTGGTTCGTCCTGAAGTTGAATCCCCTTTCAGGGGATGTGAAAAGCTGTAACGACTAGACTAGGATGCCAGGCGGCGCCCATCGGCAGGGCAGCTAGCTGTGCGCCGGCACAAAGGGGGCGCGGGGGCTGTGGCCCTCCTTGTGCACCACCTGCGCTCACGGGGTGGGCAGGCATGCATTTTGGGTGGCCTGGCACTTCCGGTAAATAGGTGGGAAGGCATGCACAATGGGTAGGCGGGCACCTGCGCTCATTCGCTGGGCATGCATGCATAGACAGGAAGGAAGGAGCTCAGCGGTGCAGGTGGGTGGGCCGGCAAGGTGGGGCGCAGAGGCGCTCGCCGCCGCCTGCTCTGCACACATGTGTGCAGCAACATTGGGTGACAGGGTTCGCTGCAGCTCTGCCGCACTCTGAGCAAAAGAAGTCACCCGGGGAGCAAGCAGCAGCAGGCGGGGCGGGGTGACCCTCCCAACCTCCCCTTACTTCCGCTGCCACGCAACCTTGGTCCTCCCTCCACCTTGGCCTTGCAGCCCGCTGCTGTAGGGGCTGCAAATCAAACTTGCCAGAACAAGTTTGATGTGTGCCACCCTACCCTACGAACCCAGTGTAACCCCTGAAAGCCCAATTATTGACCTGGGCCTCTCACCCGGTAGCCCAGCACGTCTATGAATGCGGCCAGCCACTTGGGGTGGGCGGGCCAGGCGGGGGCGGTGACCAGGTTGCCGTCCACAACAACCTCGCTGGCGTCCACCTGCAGCGAGAATGATGATCATGATTCACAATCAATCATTCAAATACATTTCAAGTCCAGGGGGAGCCAGCAAGGTCTCATGGGACAGGGTGGGGGGTGCGTGTATCAGAATGTACAATGATTCTTAGTCATAATATTGGTAGATGGTCAGGGTGGTGCTTGCCACCACAGCCTCGCTGGCGTCCACCTGCGTAGCGAGGGAGTTTCATATTGGTCACCATACGCATCTTATATGGCAGGTGGTACATAAACGACACACTCACACCCCACCCTGTCCCACGAGACCGTTGCTGGCTCCCCGCTGGATAGATTGACATTGGATGAGTGGCTCCCGTCAACAACAAACTCACAGACGTTCCCCTGCAGGAGGCGTATGACATTTGATGTCACGAAAATTGGTCCAGAAAGGAAAGGGGTCACCCGCCCCTTGGGGACAGTAAAAGAATGGCTGTCTGTGGGTGTGCACACTTCTCAAACCGCGCCATCCCCTACCCACTTCGGGTAGGGGTGCTCCCTCCTGTTCATCCCTGATTCTGGTAGGTCCCTCAACCGAGGCGGTGACAACACGTGGGAAGGAATCCGTCCCCCGTCCCGTCCACCTCCCTCCTGGCTATGGTGTCCCCTCTGGCAGGCAAATGTGTGTGCATATGTGAACATTATATTACCCGGCCCACCTCCTTCATGTTGCCTCCACTGGCCTTCACCTCGGCCCCGCAGGCCGGGTAGGCCGTGCAAGTGCGGCCCTGCAGCACGCCTGCAGGCAGGGGGGAACAGGGGAGGATCAGGGGATGATCAGGCGGGGGGCGAGGAGCGTGTGTGTTGCGAGTCCTGCAGCATGCCTGCACACAGGGAGAGGGCAGGGGTGGAAGGGGGATACCGTGGGGAGTGAGGCGTGTAGTTTGCTGCGCGTGTGTTGCGCCAGCAGACAGAGAGAGCAGTGTGTTGCGCCAGCAGACAGAGAGAGCAGTGTGTTGCGCCAGCAGACAGAGAGAGCAGTGTGTTGNGCCAGCAGACAGAGAGAGCAGTGTGTTGCGCCAGCAGACAGAGAGAGCAGTGTGTTGCGCCAGCAGACAGAGAGAGCAGTGTGTTGCGCCAGCAGGCAGAGAGAGCAGTGTGTTGCGCCAGCAGGCAGAGAGAGCAGTGTGTTGCGCCAGCAGGCAGAGAGAGCAGGGTGTTGCGCCAGCAGACAGAGAGAGCAGGGAGGAACAGGGGATGACCAGGCGAGGAGCGTGTGTGTTGCAAGGCCTGAAGACAGAGACCAGCACGCCTGCAGACAGAGCGCAGGGAGGGCATGGATATGGAGCACTGAGCGTGTGTGTGTTGCGAGGGAGCGGAGGCCGGCTAGGGGGGGTGGAGTGCTGCAAGGAGGGCAGCTGCAGCTGCGCATCTACATTCCGCGCCCAGCACATCCGCCGGCGGTGGCATGTCTGACGGTGCTCCAACCCGTGCACGACACACGGTATCACCCGCCGCTTCCAGCAGATGCGCAGACACTGACGCACAGGCAGCACACACCCGCTGCCGCCAGCAGCGGCGCAGAGGCAGACGCACATGCACACACGCACATGCACACACCCGCCGCCCCCAGCAGCCTTCATCACAAATGCACACACTCACACATGTGTGCACAAACACTCGCACTTGCGCATGCACACACCCGCCGCCGCCCAGCAACTGCGCGCACACACACACGCCGCATGCAGCTGCGTGCTTCCTTGAAAAACAACATCCACACACATGCATGCACGCACCTGCCGCCGCCAGCAGCTGTGCACCGTGGCAGATGGCAGCGATGGGCTTGCGGGCGGCGGCAAACTGCGGGGCAGGGCGGCACGCAGCACGGCACAGCGTGGGCTGCCTCTGGCCACGCTGTGCTGCCCACGCCGTGCTGCCCCCGCTGTGCTGCCCTCGCCGTGCTGCCCACGCTGTGCTGCCCACGCCGTGCTGCCCACGCTGTGCTGCCCTCGCCGTGCTGCCCACGCTGTGCTGCCCACGCTGTTCTGCCCACGCTGTTCTGCCCACGCTGTGCTGCCCACGCTGTGCTGCCCACGCTGTGCTGCCCACGCTGTGCTGCGCACCGGACCTCTGCCCAGCCAACGACCGCCAGCCTGGGGCACTTGTCTGCTGCCTGCGCAAAGACAAAAACTGCGTCCGCAACCGCACCACCCGCTTCCCCACCCCTCACTCCTCCGGGTGCCCAACCAAACCTCTTGCCCAAACCCAGCACCTCATTCCCCTCCTCTATCCACCTGCCTCACACTCTCATCCTCCTGCCTCAACTTTCGACCTGTCGGCACCACGTGTCCCTACCCCCTATGAGAATGCCAACCAATACTGCCAAAAACGCGCTTCCTGCCCTCTGTTTGCCACCCACCTGCTTCACAATTTCCACCACCCGAGGGGTCATGCGCAGGTACTCTGGGGCGCGACCGCTGCACGAGGGGGCCAGGGGAACCTGGCACCTGTCGTTATCAGCTGGTCCCAGGAGCACAGGGGCCTTGTGGTGTGTGCCTCGTCACCCTCTCAGGATTTGGTTCGTCCTAAAGTTGAGCCCTCTTTCAGGGGATGTGAAAAGCTGTAACGACTAGACTGGGCTAGGAGCACAGGGGCAGGGAAGCCACGCTGTTGTCAGGAGGAAGCTGGGCCGTTGCAAGCCTCCCAGCCGTCAGGGTGCACAGGGCCCTGCCAGCCCTCACCGTGCCTGCTGTCGTCCTGCCCCTGCCACCCAGTGCACGCACCCTGGCCCTGCCCTGCCCTGCCCTGCCTCCCGGGGCAGAGCACCCTGCCCCTCCAAACCTGCCACCAGTGCACGCACCCTGCGCCCCCCACCCATGCCCTGCCACATGCCACCCAGTATAAACAACCCTAAACCCTAAACCCCAATCCTCCATGACCCTAGTGCACGCACCCCGGGAT
Source organism: Chlorella sp. ArM0029B (assembly GCA_002896455.3). NCBI lineage: Eukaryota > Viridiplantae > Chlorophyta > Trebouxiophyceae > Chlorellales > Chlorellaceae > Chlorella > Chlorella sp. ArM0029B. Next base: position 662,140 of record JTEE01000288.1, read on the forward strand.
GACCAGCCCGTCATAGCTCTCCACGCTGACGTCGTCAAACGTCGCGTTCAGCGCAAAGTTGTGCCCAGGCTTCTCGCTGTATGTCTGGTCGCCCTGCACAGGATGAGCAGACACATTTCATAAAGGTTCATCAGGACTCATCCTCACACACGGAGCTGGCGGTACCAGGGAGTTTGTGACCCAGGCTTCTCGCTGTATGTCTGGTCGCCCTGCACAGGATGGGCAGACACGTTTCACTACGGTTTGCTAAGCCCTCATCATCACACACAGAGCTGGTGCTGCAAGTGAGTTTGTGACCCAGGCTTCTCGCAGCACATCTGGTCGTCCTGCACAAGATGAGCAGGCGTATTTCACAACGCTTCATCACGCAGGGGCCTACAAGCGAGGTTGTGCCCGGACTTCTCTCTGTACAACAAATCGACCTGCACAGGATGGGCAGGCGGGTGCCACGCACCACCTGGGTCTTCACACATGCGCTGCCTTTACAAGATGAACACCGCCCGCCCGGCGGCGCCCCACCTCGAAATCGTGCACCGCTGTCCTGCACTTGTCGCCGGCCACCTTGCCGGGGCACACCGCGTCCACCTGGAATCCCACCATCTGGAGGGTCTGGAAAGGGACAAAGGCCTGCAATGCACAGCCAGGGGTGAGGTTAACGGTCAAGACCCGTCTGACGTGGGGAGCCGGCGCCACCTCTTGGCCATGCTTGCAAGACCGGCCCTGTCCCCCGGCGGAGCTTCCGATGCGATCGCAGCGGTTCGAAGGAATGGTCTGGTGTCGATTTGGGCGTGCGGTTTGGGTTATGCACGCGAGCCACGCAGTTTCCGACACCGCCCGTTCTTGGCCCCGAGACAGTGCAAGCTTCGGATCAGTTCCTGACGCCGCATCGTCACTCACTTCTAGGCATTCCATGTAATCCCCACACAGCATGAGAAGCTTGGCACGGTGAGGCATGGTGGGAGACTTGCGCGCTGCTCAAGAACCCCTGGATTGGGGGGGCCGCGAGAGCTGCAGTAGTCGATCTCGCACAAAAGCAAGTGATTGAGGCAGGCGCAGTGGGGCCTGCTGCTTGTCGGCGCCAGCTGGGCCCAGCGGCGGCAGCATCTTGGGGCCCCCAGACAGGCGGCTTTACTCCATAAGCTTATGTAGTTGAGCCTGCATACGCGATCCAAGCCAACAGGCAGCCTCTGCAGCCTTGCACACGTATGCCGTGGAGCTTCCAACCAGCGGCAGCTGAGTCCCCGCCTGTGCCCACCTGCTGCCGAATGTTGTGTCCGAGCTGCACCTGGCTATGAAGGTAAGGGTGATGCCCTTTCTGCTTATTCGCCCCCCCCCTCGGATTGGCTACTGCTTTTTAATACAGTGGCCCAGGGGGCGCAAGTGTAATGTTGACATCAGCAGCCCAAGTGGTGCCGGAGCCAGCTGCCTGCCCACAACCTGAAGTGTGCCCTGTAGTTGCCCGGCTGTGCTTCGCCAGGGTATCAACGCACCATCCTTCCTACTTGAAATGTGCCCTACAATCAGATGTAGGCAGTGATGCAGTTGCACAGTGGCAGGTGCAGGCATGGATGCACGGCCGCTTACGGCATCAGACTCATCCTGGCGCCAGCCTGGCGTGGGGTTCTCCTTGGCCCAGCTGGGAGGCATCGGCCAATCCGCTCCGTCCGTCGACCTGCGAGTGGCTAGCCTTTGTTTGCAGGCGGTGTGCCTGGGGTGAGCTAGGCAACACTGCGCGCGCATTCTGAAGGGCGCTTGCAGAGCAGGCGCGACTGCGCAACCCGTGACCACCTTTTCTAACGCCTCCAAGAGCCCAACCCACCATGTCGGTGTTGGCGCCGACAGCCCTGCAACGGCCAGCTCCGGCGGTGCACACCCGGGTTCTGGCGGCCTCTCCGGGCGTCTGCAGCGGGCTCGGCAGGAAATCACAACTTGGTTCAGCAGCACTGCCGCCCACGCGCCACCTTGGCAGCGGCGCTGCCGGCAGAACGAGTGGCGGCAGCCGCGGCGCAGCCTGCAGCCAGAGAGGCCAGCGGCAGCGCGCAGCTGCGCTGCCCCCGCTCTTCCATGTTGCAAACGCCGAGGTCATTTACCAGGTGAGGCTCCAAGCATTGTCCGGCCTTTGCCAGGCCCGCTGCACACCGGGGCTCCATGTCGCCCAGAGGGCCGACCTCTCCATGGCGCGTCCATGGCAGCTTGCTCGCTCCCTAGCCACTCACTCAGTCGTTCAATCAGTTACACTTCAAGTCCACGGGGAACCAGCAGGCGGGGGGCCACTGGCACCGCCCTGCCAACGCAATGCCTACATGTTAACATCATACAGCCTATCAAGTCGATCATGACCTGTCCACCCATCTAGAAATTATCACTACACCGTTTTATGAGCTTTATAAAGGACCAGGTCAACAACAATCACCCCATCTGCAGGCCACCGGCGTCCCCTTGGTGGATGAGCTGATGAAGCTAGGCAGCGTGGCAGCGGCGGCACAGGCCAGCGTGCGCCTGCTGGCCTTCCTGGCGGCCGTGGCGCTTCTGGGGGGCCTGGCGGTGCGGGCTGCGGGAGCGGCAGCCGACCGCCAGATCCATGAGGCGGGGGAGACACAGCTCAAAGTGAAGAGCGCTCTTGTGGCGGCGGCGTACCGGCCATGCAAGGTGTGGGAGGGGGGCTGGCGGGGGCGAGGTGTGCACGGCTGCCGGGGGCAGGGAAGGTGACGTGGCAGGCATGCACAACAAGACACGTCGTGCGGCTGCGGCAAGCAGCACAGCACTTGGCAGCATGAGATGCATGTGAAGCGTGGGCAGCGTGGCACTCGGGGGAGCGCTGCGATCAGGCGCTGCCTGCCGGCTTTCGCCCCCTGGCCTGGGCTGGCTCACACCGACCCCCCCCGGCTGCCCCTGCCTCGCACGCTGTGCACGCTGCGCGTGCTGTGCACTGCAGGTCATGCTGCCGCTGTACTGCGCCACACGGGCGGCTACTGTGGTGCTGGCGCTGGCTGGAGTGGCGGCCACTAAGCTGCGAGTGGACCCAGCAGCCGTACTCACGTGTGAGGCCCCCCTGGCTCAGCCTGTTGCATTGCGCTGCGTTGCATTTCAAGCGTGGCACTTGTAGTGCCGCGAAACCTTGGTGCAGCAGAGTTCGGTGCTGCTCAGTTCTTGCAGCTGCCCTTGCTCGTTGTCAATCAATCAATTACATTTCAAGTCCAGGGGGAGCCAGCAAGGTCTCATGGGACAGGGTGGGGGGTGAATGTATCAGAATGTAGTTTGTAGCAAAGAAAAAGGAAATGTGCGATGCGGGCACTGGCGGGCTGCGCCAGCCAGGCCGTTGTGAGCCGCCGCCGCTTGCCTGCCCGCCTGCCTGCTTGCCTGCTTGCCTGCCTGATGCCTGATAAGTCTGATAGGCTCTTTGACTTGTTTGCGGCCCTATTGGAAGTTCAAACTACTGCCCTGGGCCTGCTGCTGCAGGCGGGGTGGACGGCCGGCTGCTGGGCGCGGTGCAATGGTGCACGCTGGCGGCGGGCGCTGGCAACACCCCGCTACGCATGCTGCCCGCCCTGCAGTGGGTCACCCAGCTGGTGCAGGTGCGCCTGACTGCAGTGAACCGTGAATACATCATCACTGGGTTGGTTGTGTTGTTGGCATGCTGTTTAAAAAACAGACAAGACATGTATGGGATGAGGTGGCATAGGAACAGTTCACATGGCATGCTGTGGCGTGGCCCGCTGCCGGGGTGACTGCGTGTCAGCATGCTGCCACGTCGCGCCACGTCACGTCACGTCACGCCGCCCCCCTCTCCTGCCCCTCCCCTCCTCATTCTTTACGGCTGCTCCCCCTCTCCCTCTCCCTGCAGGGCTGCTGCCTCCTCTCCCTCTCCATGCAGGGCTGCTCCCCCTCTATCTCTCCCTGCAGGGCTGCTGCCTCCTCTCCCTCTTCACCAGGGCTGTCCCCACCTGTATCTCACCCTGCCATGCTGCTGCCTCACCTCCCTCACAACCAGGGGTGCTTCCCCCCTCTCCCTCTCCCTGCCGGGCTGCTGCCTCCTCTGCCCCTTCACCAGGGCTGCTTCCCCCTCGATCTCTCTATGCAGCACTGCTGCCTTGTGGTGCATGCCTCGTCATCCTCTCAGGATTTGGTTCGTCCTGAAGTTGAATCCTCTTTCAGGGGATGTAAAAAGCTGTCGCGACTAGACTAGACTTGGGCTGCTGCCTCCTCTGCCCCTTCACCAGGGCTGCTCCCCCCTCTCCCTCTCCCTGCCGGGCTGCTGCCTTGTGGTGCATGCCTCGTCAACCTCTCAGGATTTGGTTCGTCCTGAAGTTGAATCCTCTTTCAGGGGATGTGGAAAGCTGTAACGACTAGACTAGACTAGGGCTGCTGCCTCCTCTGCCCCTTCACCAGGGCTGCTGCCCCCTCTCCCTCTCCATGCCGGGCTGCTGCCTCCTCTCCCTCACAACCAGGGCTCCTCCCCCCTCTCCCTCTCCCTGCAGGACTGCTCCGAGCTGGTGCTGATTGTGGGGCTGGCCTGGGTTGCCATGAACTTCAAGAGCCGCCTCATTGCCTGGCAGACGCGCTGCATCCTGCTGGACTCGTGAGTTGAAGCCTAAGCCCTGCATTACTTTACGTGGATGTGCTTGTACATGTATGTAATGCTAGTTGACTTGACCTTGCTAGTTGACTTGACCTTGAAACATTTTGGACTCGTGATGTCAAACCTAAACCCTGCATAGCTTAGGTGGAGTCCATCTTGTTCTACTTGACTTTGGCCTTGAACCATGCTGTACTCGTGAGTGGGTGTAACCGTCTGCCCTGTCTAGTTCAGCTGGGGTCAATCTGGCCCCAGTTGACTGAGGTCTTAAAGCATGGTGCTCCAAGTGGCACGGCATGGCAGGCGTACAAGGTACTTGTTTCCCTCCTTTCTTTCGTCAAAAGAAGGGGGCTGCACCCCGGCCCTGTGCAGGGATCCCCACAACGACGGCGCGGTGCCCCTGCTGCGCCTGCTGAGCGGCGGCCTCAGCGTGCTAATCGTCATGTCGGCGCTGGGGGTCACCCTCGTCGGTTTTGGTGGGTGGGTGGGTGNGGCGGGCGGGCAGGCGGTTTGTGTTTGGAGATAGGCAGTCGTGTTGGGTGGGGCGCTAACTTGACAGAGGGAAGGAGGTTTACCGCCGTTTCAGCACACATTTGTGCCGCCGTTTCAGCACACATTTGCGCTGCTGAACGAACCAACCAAACATGCCTGAGTGCGTGATTCGTAGAGAGATGCGAGATGAGAGTGCTGGGTGGGGTGTGGGCCTGGTGGGCTGGTGGGCAGGCTAGTGTGTTGTTAGCACATTATCAAAATGTGAATGCATTCTACATTCATTTTTAAGGAGAAACATCTTTATCTCAAATTTTCTTACTAAGCGTGCCGCCCAATGAGGGGACGGGGTGGGACAGGTGGGCTGGAAGTCGAGCGGGATCTCAGTGATGGACGCTCTCGGCAACCCGCCCATTGTGGGGTAGCGGCAAGGCTGCGAAAGCGCTGTTGGGCAGGGTGGGAGGGCGGTCGGGGAGGCTGGCGGTATTACCCCCACGGTAGTATAGTACTCTGGGCTGCAGGCGGGCAGTCGGCTGGTAAGCGCCAGCTCGCCTTATAGTGCCATCCGTTTCCCATGCGCTGTCATTCTCTCTCCGCCCTGACAAGGGCCATTCTCCAGGCCCGCTGCCGGCGATTGCGGGCTGCGTGGACAAGGGCCCCTTCTGTCCTCCTGCCCCACGTGTGCCCCTCCTTTCCTCCTTTCGTTCTCTTGCAGGCTTCCACATTGGGCCGCTGATGGCGTCGGTGGGCGGCGTGGGCGTGGTGATTGGCCTGGCCACGCAGCAGCTGCTAGGTGGGTGGCGTGTTTTATCAGGATGCATGCGTTGTGGTGGGGGGTGCCCCCCCGCCTTCCGGCTGGCCGTCCACCAGCCTGCCCGCCCGCCTGCCTGCCCCCTGGCTGTGCCTGCCAGCCCGCCTGCCTGCCCACTGGCTGTGCCTGCCAGCCCGCCTGGGTCTCCCCCCCACACCCATGCACCCGCGTGCTCCCCCTCCACCCCTTGCCCCGCTCCTGCAATGTGCCCTGCAGCCAACCTGGTTGCGGCAGTCTCTCTGGTAAGCTCTTGGTGGTTAACTGTGCTATGTGTGTTTGGGCCCCTGGCTTGCCCAGTGTTCGTGGCTTTCCACCACAATCCATGCCAGCACTGTCTATGCCTGGCTGGCAGCTCGCCCAGCCGCTGCAGGTCTGCGTCCTCTGCATAAACGGTACCGGAAGGGCGGGGTTGGGGGCTGGGTGCAGCCTTTGGGGGTCCGGCGCCGGCGGGAGACGGGGCGAGTCGGCGCACGAGTCGGCCACACGCCGCGCCGCAGCGCGCAGTACTCAGGCACCCAGGCCTGCAGTGGCGCCTGCCACCGGTGCTGGGAGCAGGACATGGTGCTGGGGAGGAGAGGGGCAGACCCTGCGGTGTCTCACTCACAACAAACGCCGCCACCATCTCTTGCGTGAGCCTGTTGTTGATGGCGATGCGCTCCTGCACCGACTCCGGAATCCGCCGCCGCCCCCACGGGCCGGGTGAGGCGTGAGCGGCGGATTCCGGAGTCGGTGCAGGAGCGCATCAGCATCAACAACAGGCTCACGCAGGAGTTGGAGGCCGGGTGAGGTGTGAGCGGCTCCGACATGTGATAGGCCGCCAGGCAGAGGAGCCGAGGGGTGTGGGAGACGAGCCAGACCGCCCGCTAGAAGTGCAGCTCGCATGGGAGATTGTGCGCAGCTGGCGGCCGCGGGGTGCCGGCGCCGGGGTTGTTGAAACTTCCGCTCCTTAGGCCTTCCCTGCTTCCTTCTCCTCATCATCGTCATTACATTTCAAGTCCGCGGAGCCATCAGGAATGATGAGACAGGGGAAATTCATCAGAGGACGGGCGGGGAGGCCGAGGCGAGGACAGGGGAGGCTGCATACGCACGTGTGGCGCACCGCTGGCGCATGCTGTCCCCATGCTGTGGTCACGGGCGCTGCCCCACGCGGTGTGCGTGGCGGCGCGTGCATCTCACTGCCACCTGCCACCCCGTGCCTGTCCCTGTGCTGCGCAGTTTGTGACCCGCCCTTTTGTGACGGGTGATGAGGTGCAGCTGACCAATCCAGAGGGCGTGGAAGTGGCGGTGAGGGGGCCTGTGTGCAGCATGTGTATGTGTTTGTGTGTGTTGGTGTCTCTCTCTCCCTCTCTCGTTGTTGCTTGCGTGCTGCTGGGCCACTCAAATGCCGCTACCTCGCTCTCACACCCCGCAAAGTGCTGCTGCCGCCCTCTCGGCACTCCCCTCACGCGCCCCCTCCTGCCGTGCCTCGCCCTCCACACCCATGGTTCACCAAACGGTTTTGAACACACGGAACCAGCGCGCACCGCCTGACCCCTCTCCCCCTGCGCAGCTGCCCCCATGCTTCCCTCCTGCGCTTCCTCGCCCAAGACTGCCCCCGCACGCTGCCCTGCTGCTCCTCCCCAGCCCCGCCTGCAGCTGGCCCCAAGCTGCCATGCTCCCCAGGGCGTGGGGCCACACACACATCCTTGCTGAGACCACATGAAGCCAACATGAAACCAACATGAAACCAACATGAAACCAACATGAAACCAACATGAAGCCAACATGAAACCAACATGAAACCAACATGAAGCCAACATGAAGCCAACATGAAACCAACATGAAGCCAACATNATGAAACCAACATGAAGCCAACATGAAACCAACATGAAACCAACATGAAGCCAACATGAAGCCAACATGAAACCAACATGAAGCCAACATGAAACACCGCATCTTTTGTGCACCCGAATCCTGCTGCCCCCGCGCACCCCCCTGTTGCCCCTCCCTGCCATGCCAGGGCACGGTTCTGAGCATTGAGCCCACACGCACCATCCTGCGGGACGACTCGACCGGCTGCATCGTGCACATCAACAACGCAGATGTGAGCCGTGCTGCGTGCTGTGGTTGCGCGCCAGCTGTCCCAGAGGGTGGGGAAGGTGCCGGGCAGCTGCCTGCCGCCCCAATGGGCTGCGTGGTGGTGGTGTGTCCATCCACAGCGCTTGGTGTGAGGCCGCCTGCCTGCCTGGCCTGCATGCTTTGCTTTGCTTGCCTTGCCTTGGCTGCCCTGCCCGCCCCCGCCTGTCCACCCCCGCCCGTCCTCCTCGCCCTCCTCCAACAACCGTTTGGGAAACACTCCGCTCCCTCCGCCAACAACCAAACAAGAATGTGCGCAGCCAATTGCGCAAATGCAACCCTCGGTGCAACCCTCGGTGATGCTCTCTGCGGTGTCCCTCCCCCCGCAGGTCAGCGAGTACATCATCCGCAACTTCACCCAGAGCCGCAATCTCAGCCGGCTTCAGGTAGGTTTTGATGTTCCAGGGTGACGAGGCCATGATCACGCACGATGGGCATGTTGCCATTGTTAGTTAGTTACATTTTATGTCCATATGGAGCCAGGAGCGGTCTCACGAGACAGGAGATTTGTTGGGGTGATTGTGATGCTCTCATCAAGCACGACTGTGCCCGCGTACAACTAGCTGTTCCAGGATCAGCAGCGGCCCGCCGGTGTTCAATCAATTATCAACCATTTCAAGTCCAGAAGGAGCCAGCAAAGGTCTCATGGGACAGGGTGGGGGGTGAGTGTGTTGCGTGGCTGCTCAACCGTTGCGCTGCGGGGAAGATTGGGTTGGGTTGGGCGGGGTGGGGCTGGGACAGTCCTGGAAGGTGCCCGCTGCCCGCTGCCCGCTGCGTGCCTGCCCCGCCATCTATTTATCCTCTGAGTAAAGTGCTTCTGCCTCTTGCTTCTCACATTATAGTTGGGCCCTGTGGCAGCACAGCAGCCCCACACCCTGCCGACCCTGCTGGCCCGTAGCTGGCCCAGCTGACCCTGCTGGCCCTGCTGACCCTGCTACCCTGCGCTGGCCCTGCTGACCCTGCTGGCCCTGCTGACCCTGCTGACCCCAATCAGTGCTCCAAGTGTGCACTTGTATGCCCTGAGCTGCCGCAGTGCCTGCCTGCATGCAAGAGCGTTGCTTTGACCCGCGGGCCCCCTCCAGCCGCTGCCGCCCTCCCGGCCCTGCAGCCAGCAGGCTTTTGTTTGCAGCGTGGCTCTTGAACTGAACCCTGCACCCACACCGTGCAGGAGTTGCAAGCGGCGGCGGGGGGCCTGGATGGCCCCACCCTCCAGGCGACACCGACACCGACAGAAGGGCTGGCCGTGGCCATGCGGACCGGGGAAATTGGCGAAGATGGTGACGAAGATGGGGGGCAGCTGCCCGTTCAGCCAGCCTTCCAGGGCTAGCCGGGCGGGAAGGCTGGGCCCCAGGCACAATCCACCGATGTTGAAGGCCCCTAACTAAGGGTGCTTGCGTAAAGCTGTAAAGACTAGACTAGACAGGTCCCAGGGCAGACTAGGTCCCAGGGCCTGCTTGCCTGCCTGCCGGCCGCCAAGCGCCCGCCACCGGGCTTGCTGAACCCCGGAAAGGTGCACCTGCAGGTGGCTCACGTGCAGCCGTGCATCGCCTGTGCACCGTCTGCCAAACCTCATATGCAAAGTGGCCGTGCTACAGGGGCTATTGGTCACCAATTTGGTGTCTGCCTTTCGGGCGGCTGCTGGTGGCGACGGCAGGTACACTCCTGCTGGTGGCGACGGCAGGTACACTCCTAGCCAGGCCAGGGAGCGGCCCGTGCCCCGTGCCTGGCGCTTATGGTACATATATGGTATATATATAGGTGAGGAAACCGGAGTCCTGGACGGACATCACAAACTCACGCAATCCCAGGGCTGGGACAGGCCCGCTTATGCGCGCGGCTGGGCCAGGCCCGTTTATGTACATCCGGTGCATCGAATATATACTGTGTTAGAAGAGGCTACTGTGTTAGAAGAGGCTTCTTTCTGAGCGAGGTCCAGCACTTGCGCTTCGGCAGCGCTTCGGCCAGCTCTCAGACATCGGATTCGCGGGCATCGGACTGCAGTGGCGACAGAGAGCTTGCCCACCACGGCTAGCTTGCCCACCACGCTAGCAATGTGCCCCCGCTTTGGCGTCCTCGTCCTGTCCGCCGCGCTTTTGCTTGCCGCCACCGCCCCAGGTGAGCGAGCTGAGGCACATGCGGGTGCGCGTGCGAGCACCGTTCGCTACCACTATACCGGACAGGCACACAAACCAGGCCGCCGCCGCCCCGCCGTGCACCCCGTCACGCCACCGCCCGTGCCCTTCTCCCGCACCCGCCACGCCTTGCTGCAGCCGCTGGCTTACAAGCTCCCAGTGAGGGCGACCGCACAGCTCAGGGTTTTGTTGCGCATGCTGCAGCAGCAGAGGACCCGGGCTGGGTGGCATTCCCAGGGGACCGGTTGGACGCAGCCTTAGGGTCCCCCCGCCAGCCGCCGCCCGCGCTGCTGCGCCAGCTGGACACAGCCGCAGCGCTGCCCGCGCTGCCCACAGCTGGCAGCAGCGTTGGCAGCAGCACAGGCGCTGCCGTGGCAGCGGAGGTTCGGGAGAGTGCTTTGGCAGATGTGGTGGGTGCAGGGAGCGGCGAGGCCCTCCGCCCCCACCGCCGCCTCTTTCAGTTTGGTGGCCGCAAGCCGCCCTCCCCGCCGCCCT
>JTEE01000288.1:679979-694449 GCA_002896455.3 Chlorella sp. ArM0029B
CGACCTTCCTTTCCTTGCTTACGCTCCCTGCAGAAGTGCGACCTTCCTTTCCTTGCTTACGCTCCCTGCAGAAGTGCGACATGGGGTGCACCCTCCTGAGGACGGGCGCGCCCCGCCTGCAGCCCCTCAATGCCTTCTTACCTTCAGACTGCTTCCCTCTCCCTGCCCCTGCTCCCCCTGCAGAACGGCGACATTGGGTGCTCCCTGAGGACGGGCGCTCCCCGCGTGCAGCCCCTGAACGACTACCGACTGATCTTCATGGTCCGAAAGGGGCTGGATGCGTACCTGCAGAAGAACCAGGTGGGCGGGGCGGGGGCGCGGTGGGGAGGTGCCCGGGGCCCGGGGCGCACCGCAGTGCATCTAGTCTGGTCCAGGCGTCACAACTGCTTCACCACCACATCCCCTGAAAGAGGGTCCAACTTCGGGACGAACCACATGCTGCGAGGTTGGCGAGGCATGCACCACAAGTCCCTGAAACACACACATTGTGCCTGCATGAACATGTAATCATGTTATATACATACACACCCACACCCACACCCACAACCAAGGCATGTGGCCCTCCCCCTGCACAGGTGTACGACGTGTGCGGCAACGACTACCGCCTCTACTCCTCACCCCTCATAAAGTTCCAGAAAGCCTGCTACCAGCTGGTGGCCGGCAGTAATTGGTTCCTGTCGGGTGAGAACTGCTGCGTGTGCCTACCTGCCTGCCGGCCTGCCGGCCGGCCGGCCTGCGTCTGTGCGCCTGTCGGTGTGTTCAGCAGTTCTTGGGGACCCCCCTAGTAGTAGGCTGTGCCCACCGAAGCTGCTCAGCAGCTGCGCTTCGTTCATGCATCGTATGAACAAGGGGGAAAGGGGGGAAGAGGGAAGGAACACGATTTTTCGCGGAACCCTGGCTTGTCGGGGAGTGTGTGTGCAGAGTGTGGCAGGCAAGGCATGGCATGGCACCCCTTAGTAGCGGGCCTGGCCTTGCCGGGATGTGAGGCGGGCCCACAAGTGAGCAAGATTGTCGCTTGCTGGCACCACCTGGGTGTCCTTGATGTCATGCCCAGGGTGTCCTCCTGTCATCCCAGCCCTGCCTTTGCACACCCAAGGCGTCAGCCGTGCGCTACACTGGGGGCTCACTCACACTTGGGGCTGCGGCAGCCAATCTGGCCACCCCTGCTGCCCACGCTGTGCTGTGCTGTGCTGTGCTGTGCTGTGCTGTGCTGTGCTGTGCTGTGCTGCGCTGTGCTGCGCTGTGCTGTGCTGTGCTGCGCTGTGCAGTGCGCATCGGGCACCCCAGCTTTGGTCGTCACGCCCTTGCACGGTCACTCATGCCCCGCCGCCCCCGCCTGCTGCCCACGCTGTGCTGCGCTGTGCAGTGCGCATTGGCTACCCCTGCTTTGGCCAGCCGCGCCGCGTGGGCGGCAAGATTGTTGGCTACCCCGCCTATGGTCGCTGGCGCGTGCACAACCTGTTCGTCAAGGTGTACCAGCAAAATCCACTGCTGGGCATCACCCAGCCCTACGGGATCGAGCAGGTGTACCGCTTCTGACCGGGGGGCAGTACAGCGGTGCCCCTCCATGCTGGCACGGAAACCCCGACCCGCAGCAACACGTCATGCAGCCGTGCTGAGGTGGCATCTTGCTGAGCTGGCACTCTGCTGAGCTGGCGCACCGCTCCGAGGGCCAGCACACACCTCAGGCTTGGGTGCCGCCCAGAGGCTTGTCCCGCTTGCCGGGCAGCAGCGTTGCGCTCTCTAGCACAGCGTGACCATGCCACCCGTTAAAGCGGAGAGCTCACGGCTGCATGAGTTACAATTGAGTTCTATCTATCGAGCAATCTAATATGAGCACGGTGGCTAACAAAAGCGTTTTCTCTCTCTCTCTCTCATAATATCGGATGCGCCAGCGGCAGCTGCCGGAGCACCCCTCCTCCTCCACCCTGTCTGGTGTGCCCTGGCGTGGCGCTTGCACCCGTCCCCTGCTGCTGGCCACCCCACCCCGCCCTCCAAAGTCAAAGGACTTGCGCCCATCCCTTTCTTTCACCTGGCTGCAACCTCCCCGGCATTCCCCTGCCACCCGCCCCTGCGTTTGCCTGCCGCACCATCATTGCCGCACCCCTACCAGGCCCCATGTCCTCCCCTCCCGCCCATCCGACTGTTCTGCGCCATCAATGCCGCGCCAAAGTGAAGCGCAGTTCCCTGTTCCCACCCAGCGTTTTGTTTCTACCTCACTGCGTTATGTCCATTGCTGTTGTGCAGTGGTTGAGAAGCCTCCCCACGGGTGACGTCAACCCTTTTTGCATCCCAAATCTCTGTGGAAACAGCAGCTGGCACACGGGCAACAGTGCCCAGAGTTGGGGCACACGCATTGGTAGCCGCCTGGTGCCCTTGGCTTGACTTCCTGCTGTCTTCCCTCACCTCGCTCATCCCCACGCCTTTGGCTGTAACCGCCCTCTTATTCGCATGCCTGCCACCCAGCCGCTCTTACTCACGAAAGGACGGGAAGCGTGCCAGCCATGGGCAGCACAGCCCTGGGCGAGGGGGGGCACACGTGGCAAAGAGCAGGGCTGCAGATGCTTCCCCCCCAAGCAGAGCAGGAGGCAGGGCAGCAAGAAGCAGGGGCCAAGCGAGCAAGCAAGCAGGGCGGAGCTGAGCTGAGCTGAGGCACGAGGATGATCCATGGGAGCGCGGAGCGCAGCATAAAAATAGGGTGGCCCAGACCGGGGAAAAAGGCGCGGCGTGCAGCGGGAGGCGGCACGCCCCATGTTGGGTTCACTTGAGCTGCTGCTGTCAGCAGCCGGGCGGCCGGCCCGCCTGCGCAGCCGCCTGCGCCCGTCGCGTCAGAGGGCCTGGCCTGGCCAAGGGGTGGCCTCACGACATGTCATGGTGGGCCGTCCCCCGTCACGGGATGTTGCACGTGCCCTCGGTGCGACACGACACGTCACGGTGGCCCAATGTAGGGATCACTGGATGTTGCACGTGCCCTCTGCATCACACGTGGCAAGGTTGGCCTGCCAGGCGGCCTCCCAATTGGCCATCCACACCTGCACCAGGGAGTGGGGGGGGAGAGGGAGGGGGGGCACATTTAGTGTGGATGGGAGGGAGGGAGGGAGGAAGGGAGGAAGGGAGGAAGGAGAAGGGGAGGGAGGGAGGGTGATTCGATGCAACAGGAAGAGGGAGTGGCTACCTGCTTGCAACAGGGAGGGTGGCGTGATGCAAGAGGGAGGGTGGTGCAGCAGGGAGGGTGGATGATTTGGTGCAACAAGAAGAGGATGGGTGGTCAATGCAACAGCAGGGAGGGAAGTTCGATCAGCCAACAATCGCATTTCAAGCCCATAGGAAAGCCAGCAACGCTCGTCTCAACGGGCAGCAGGAGATGCACCCGCAGGGATAGTGGTTTGGTCCACCATTTTAGATGCCCGATTGTAACGAGAGTACAAACTGATACATCATTTGGAGCCAACAACCTTTGAACACATTCCACATGGGCGCACCTGCCCGTCCCCCAAGCCGTACTCTGTCACGATTTTGGCGATGCTGCACCAGGGGAGTGGAGTGCGAATTGGTTGGGGAATTGGTTGAACCGGTTGATTGGTTGAAGCAGCTGAAACGACACGAGGGGAAGGGAAGGCATGGGAGCGGTGGTAGCGCACGAGGAGGCAAGCAGCTGCCTGCCGTGTGTGCCGGTGTCCGCAATGTGTAACCAGTACCTGCCTCATGAGACCATCACTTGGCTCCCCGTGGACATCAAATGTAACAAACAAACAAACAAACAGTACGAGTGTGTCAGGCAGCACTCGGACAGCCAGGATGAGCCACATTGTGCGCAAGGCCATTTGCATTGCAAGGGCAGCGAGGTTTGGGGTTGGGACCTGGTGCGACTCCGGATGGTGTGCAGAGACAGGACAGGAGGCGCAGACGACGTCAGACGACGGTGTGGCGGTGACACCCCCTGCACGCACAGCGGCGGTGGCACCCCCTGCACGCAGCGGCCCGCCCGTTGTGAGCAAGCGGATGGCTCACCTCTCTGCATCGGGCCGCACCACCTCGATGAGCCTCTCGTACTGCCACTGCTTCAGGGGCCACCCCTCGGGCTGCACAGCATGCAGGGCAGGGAGGGCGCGGGGAGCGTGGGGCAGCAGTCGAGGGGAGCGTGCAAGGTGTTGCTGTCATGGCTTTGTACAGAAGTAAGCTGAAGGAAATTTGTCTCGCCCCACCTAACACCGGCACCCAAGGCGGCGCCGCCAGGGGGCGGCCAAGGGGCAGCAAGCAGGGCGGCACCAAGCAGGGCGGCAGCAAGCAGGGCGGCAGCACCAGCGGCAGTGCACGGGTGTGAAGCGTGAGGGTGCCCTGGGGTTGGCAAGAGCCGCGAGGGCGTGTCAGGCGGCAGGCATGGAGAGGGGGAGGAGGCGGCGCACCTCTGCGCCCAGCCGTGCCGCCCGCGTGTTGCTGTGCGGCAGCTCCGCGCTGGCCGGCAGGTCCGGGTTCAACCCCAGGAAGCTGCGGGCAGGGGGGGGCAGGCGGGGGATGTTTGTGTGAGAGGAGAATGGCTATGAGGCAGAGGCTAAATATGAAGCAGAGGTGCCAGTATGATGTGTGAGCGTGCGTGGGTGAGGGGGTGGTGATGGCGGTGGAGGGATGCTGGCAGATGCAGGGCTGTCCAAAATAGAACAATCTACTTCATCTGGTGAAGTACCTAGGTGCAAGGCACCGCCCCCGCTGGCATCACAGCAGTCGCCTCACCGCCACAGCAGGCGCAGCATGGGGCCTCATCAGGCACGAGGTGCACGCTGCGGGCCCTGGCTGGTCGGGCAGGTGGACGTGAGTGCTGCTAGCCCTGGTCTTTATGGTCTTTGTGCACCAGCCGACCACTCAGGGGGAGGGGCTGCTGGCCGTAAAGTTTGGAAAGAAAATCGGGTTCGGAACCATTGAAAGGGGGAGGGACTGGCGCTCACCTCTTCACGGCATGCAAGTGCTGCTTCTCGTGCTCTGCGGCAGTCAGGCTCTCGTACTGCGGGGGGCAGGGGGGCGGGCCGCCAGGGCGGAGGGGTGAGGAACAGGGGAGCACCTGCAGCAGCATGCCGCACTCCCACCTGCCTCCCCCAGTTCATGCACACAGGCACCGCACCACCAGCAGCATGCATTTACGTAGGAACTCAACACATGTCCTGGATTCATGAGGTAAGGAAACACATTTTCTTGAGGTATGTCCCCACCTGCCGCAGAGTCATTCAATCAATCAACCAATCAGTCAATCAAAGAGTGCACCACCCCGCCACCAGCAGCATTGCATAGCCCAGCACCCCCACATGCCCAGCATGACTCTCCCCCACCAGCAGCAGCGTGCCTTACTTCCCCCCACCCCGGCCCCCAGCAGCAGCGTACCATTTCCCCACCATCCCGACCCCAAGCAGCAGCATGCCACTTTCACCCACCCTGGCCCCCAGCAGCATAGCATGGCCCTGCCCCCCCACCCCCCCCACACACACCTGCAGCAGCATGACCTGCTCCCTGGGGTACGCCTCCAGCCAGGTGGTGAAGGGGGTGGTGTAGTTGTTCCAAGGAAGCTCCAGCTCCAGGCACTCAAACAGGTCGCGCCTGCAGGCGGGGGTGGTGCATGGGGGGCGCTGCATTGCTTGGCATGTTGCGCTGCATTGCCTGGCATGCAGCTTAGCTTGCATTGCCTGCAAATGGCTTTGCTTGCGTTGCTTGCAAATGGCGGAACTTGCGTAGCTTGCATGTGGCACAATCCTCCACCCCGCTTTGCCCCCTTTTCCCACTCACTTCTTCAGGCACGTGTACGTGTCTTTGTCCAGGTTGTGCCCCAGCATGGACAGGTAGCGGCTGATGGGCTCGCGCATCGAGGCAATCAGCTTGACCCACGGGAAGACCTGCAGGGCGGTGGGACGGGGGAGGGCACGGTAGGGAGGCAGGTAGCGGGCTGATGGGCTTGCGCATCGAGGCAGTGAGCTTGACCCACGGGAAGGGCTGCGGGTGTGGGTGTAACGCAGCCGGGTCGGGGTGCGGGGCAAAAAACAAACACAAAACACAAAACAAAAAAAACTTTGTTAAAAAAACTTTGTCAAAACTCATTTTCGACGGGGCATGCTTGGCAGGCCTGGTGAGGACTGGGTGCAGTGGCTGGTGCGGTGGGGAAGGGCAGGGTTGCGTCACTTATTTTTCAGAACCTGCTCGAATATTCAGGTGGCACACAAGACATGTTGAACACACCCAGCGTGTGAATGCCCACAGGCAGGCAGCTTGCCTCCCACGGGATGGGATGGTGCATGGGCAGGAGAGGCGCAAGAGGGAGGGCGATGGGAAGGGAGGCAGGGAGGGAGGCAGGGACGGCAGGGAAGCAGGTTCTACACAGGATGGGCTCACACGCTGCCCATGTCAGGCTGCCGCCCGCCACCAATCACTCACGCCAGCCACACATAGTGATGACGAGCTGCTAAACGAATTGCAGAAGCGCCTACAACAATAAACGGAAGTATATAATGTAAACTAAAAAATCTGTTCAGAGTTGCCAGCCACCCACTCACCCGGCGCAGGCTTGAGGCCATGCGAGGCCCCTCGCGGGCATAGTGGGTGGACCCCTCAAAGGTCAGGCGGTGCAAGTTGTGCCGCAGCACACGATTGAGGTGCAGCGTCTGCAGGGAGGGGGCAGGGAGGGAGGGGCAGTGAGCGGGGCAGCAACGCGACGGGTGAGAGGGGGCCGGCAGAGGTTGTGCCGCCGCACACGGTTGAGGTGCATTGTCTGCAGGGAGGGTGGCAGGGAGGGAGGGGCAGTGAGCGGGGCAGCAACGCGACGGGTGAGAGGGGGCCGGCAGAGGTTGTGCCGCCGCACACGGTTGAGGTGCATTGTCTGCAGGGAGGGTGGCAGGGAGGGAGGGGCAGTGAGCGGGGCAGCAACGCGAGGGGTGAGATGGGGGCGGTACAGGTTGTGCCGCAGCACACGGTTGAGGTGCAGCGTCTGCGGGTGGGCAGGTGGCGGTAATGGCGGCAGCAGAGCAAGAGCAGCAGGATGTCACAGCAGTGGGTATTTGTTGGGGTGATTGAGGGAGGCAGGTGCGGGTCGGGCAGTGTCAGCGGTTCTTCGTCTAAAGCCCCCATTCTTTGTCACACGCAGTGGGTATTTGTGCAGCTGTGCTGTGCTGTGAGGTGGGAGGGGGGAAGCACCGTTGGTGGGCAGGCAGGAGGGGCGAGGGTTGGGCAGGAGCGCAGGAGGGGCGAGGGAGGCGGAACGACGGTTGGGCAGGAGTGCAGGAGGGGCGAGGGAGGCGGGACAACGGCAGTCCACGCACCCTTCCTTTCGGCAGTCCACCCTTCCCCCCGCCCTTCCCCCCGCCCATTCTTCCCGCACGTGTTTCGGTGACTCCCATCCAGCCATTCTGGCCGCACGTTTTAGTGATTGACTCCCACCCAGCCCCTCATGCGTGACGGACTCCCACCGCCAAAGACGAACACCCCCAATTTGAACTGCCCCACCTCATCAATGTACTCCTTCTGCAACTCGGGCGGGCAGGCCTCCGGGTTGTACTGGCAGTCGTAGCTGAAAAACTCGGGCTCCTGGCAGGGTCAGGGGGCGAGAGGGGGGAGGCAGGCAGGAATGGACATCAGGTTGGTTGGGGGCGGCAGCAAGCCCGGTTGGAGCTGAGGAGATGCTGCTGGCGGCAGGGTAAGGGGGCAAGAGGGGGGAGGCAGGCATGCACATCAGCTTGGTTGGGGGCAGGCGGGGTGCATGCGGGGCCAGCTGCGGTTCAGGGCGGCAGCTCAAGGGTGGGAAGTTGCCCCTCCATCAGTCGGCACCCGCCATGCACAGCGGGAGGGAGGAAGGCTGAAGCAGGGAAGACCGGCCCGGCAGCTGTGCAGCCGGCGCCAGGATGGGAGTGCCCGCCCGCCTGCCCTGCTCTGCCCTGTGTGCCCTGGGCAGCCCACCTTTTCAGACGGCGTGAGCACTGCGGGGTGGTCCTTCAAGTGGTGGAAGAGCGAGGTGGTGGCGCACTTCTGCGCTGGGTGGGGCAGGGGGCAGGGCAGGGGGGCAGGGCGGGCAGGCAGCCAGGCGGGGTGAGAGGGCGGGTGAGCAAGGAGAGTGGAGGCGGTGGTGCACATGTGGGCGCTGCAGCAGTGGCACTGCCGGCAGCTGCACTGCTGTGGTGGAAAAGCGAGGTGGTGGCGCACGCCTGCGCTGGGCGCCAGGGGCAGGGGGAACATGTGCCAGGCAGGCAGGCAGGCGCGCAGCACTTGTCGCGGTGCCAGGGCCGGGGACCACACCAGCAGGCATGCAGCGTCCTGCTGCCTGCCACCCCTGCTGTGGCATGGCCATTCCAGCAGCGCCAGTGTGGGCCGGCCGCCAGCAGTGCTGCCGCCACATCCAGACGACACCCGATTGGCTGCACGGGATGCTGCATGCTTGCATGCGTGCCCACGGCTCACCCCACCGCCTTGAGGCCAGCCGCCCCAGCCACCCACCTGCCAGCCGATGATGAGGAAGTGTGGGAAGAGGAACTGCCCCTTGTACCGCTTGAGCTTGGCAGCATCCTTCAGGCAGGCCAGCGTCTGGCAGCTCTCCAGCGCCAGGTGGTACGGAGACTTGCGCCGCCGCCCATTACTCTCCATCCCCGCCTCCGTGCTGGTGCCGTCAGCATCATCGTCACTGCTGCCGCTGGCACCGTCAGCGTCCGCCGCCCCAGCGTTGCCCTCCTGCTGCTGCTCCTCTGCTGCGCCCCCGGTCGCTGCTTCCGCAGCTGCCGCTGCCGCGTCTGCAGCTGCCTCAGCGTCGCCGATGCCGCCCTGCTGCTGCTGCTGCTCCAATCCCTCCCCTGCATGCTGCCCTCCCTCGCTGGCTTCTGCTACCAACGGCTCACCCTCGCCACCGCTGCCTGCGCCCTGCAGCACCTGCGCAGCTTCCTCCGCGCCCCCACCCACTTCACGCTCCGGCTGCTGCTGCTCTTCCCCCTGCTGCTGTTGGTGCTGCACGCTGCCTGCGTCCCCGCTGCCGCCGCTTGCATTGGCCCCCTCCTGTGCTGCTGCCAGAATCACTTGCTCCTGCTCCCGCTGCGCGCCGTGCTCCAGCTTGCGGTGCCGCTTGCCCGGCCTGCGCGCCGCCACAGACACGGTGCAATATGTGGTCAAGCGGACCGCCCGCCTGCCTGCGTGCCGCATGCGCCACGTTTTTCACAGCAGCACCCCACCGCCCCACAAGTTCCATGCAGCACTGCACCGCACGCCCTACTGCCTGCAGGATCTCAATTCACTGCACCCGCCCCCACACAGGGCTGCCTGAGCCCCCACCCCCACCCCACACCCTAGCTGGCTGCCGCACGGGTCTGGCTTGCTCACAGGATAGAGTCTTGCGCCTCTGTGTGCACCGCGGCCTGCTTGCCCGCATTAAAGATGGCAACAGAGTAGACCACCGCAAGCGCCAGGGCAGCCGTCGTCAGCAGCAGCTTGCTATTGAACAGGCGGGACCTGCGGGCGGGCGGGAGGCGGCGGCGGGAGCGGGAGGTGGGTGCTGCGGCAGTGCAAGACACGGGCAGAAGGAGGACAGTAGGTGAAGGCAGGAGGTGCCTGGGGGTGGGTGCTGTGGGGGCGCCTGCTGCGGCGGCGGCGGCAAGGAGCTTTGGCAGGTCTAGTGTTGTGATGTAAGGGACTGGGGGCGGTCCTGCACGCCTGTGTGTGAGCCATGAGGAGTCGGCAGGACTGGATGGGGAGCTGGCAGCTGTGGGGGCAGCTGCTGGCGGAAGCTGGCTGAATCTGCGGGCAGCTGTCTGACCGCAAGGCACAACACACTGCCGTCCAGGCACCCGGGTGTCGGCCCGAGCTGGCAAAGCGGCAGGTGATGTGGCCCGGGGCTGGCAGAATTGGGTGCTGGCCGGATGGCTGCCGCGCGCACCGGTCGGAACAGCGGAGGCCGACTGTCAGAGGCGTCAGACAGGGCAGGGTGGTGCCAGCAGCCATTGTGGGAGGCTGCAAGCGTGTCAATCAGCGCAGAAGCGGCGCAGGGCAGCCTCATCAGTCTGCCGAGCCATGCATGCCAGCCTGGCGCAGCACCCACCTCTTGCCCGACGGCGCGCCGCCAGGCTGGTCAGACCCGGGCCACAGCGCCGCAGTCTGGCGTCGGTGCCGGGGCGTCCCGCTGAACGCCACCGACGTGCTGCCTCCGCGGTGCAGCATTTCAGTCCGCCGTGCTCAGGCGAAGGGTCGAGCCGGGTGGATTGACAGCGGCGCCGCCGCGCACGCGCGAGCGGTGCACGCGAGGCGGCTGCAAGGCGGCGGCAAGAGGGGTGCGTCGCCGAGGCGCTGGCCCAGCCGCGCCTGACCGCCGCTGCGGTTGCGGGAGCGACCTGGTAGGTGCCACACGCCTGGGGGAGGGAAAAGCCGCGCGGTGGTTGGCGCGGGGATGAAGCGGTCAGTGCCCCTCGGATAGCCTGTGCTTGCAAGCACAGGCGGACGCATGCAATTGATGTTTATGAGTAGATCTGGGGCGAGAATGCACGCGGGCGGGGCTGAAGGGGCCCAACTCTGCCACTGTGGCGGTGGCGGCTTGAGTCTAGACCCACTTGGCAAGACCCAAAGTCAGAGCACTGATGCCTTGGTGGCCTGCACTGGCTTACAGACACATCCTCCTACTGCGCATGCAGTCCTATAATTGCTGCCTGTGGCTTTCATGGACTGAGTGCTGGAACCATTTACATGGTGCTGCTTCCGTGCACTTTGTGCGAGGTGCAGCAGCGCAGGTTGGCGGTTGTGCGGAGGCCGTGGCAGCGGCACTACAGCCTCCTGCCTGCACCCTTCCTACTGGCCTGGTTGCACCGTTTGCAGCGCGGGGGCATGTCCAGACCGAGGTCTTGTCATTGTGAGGTTGCACTGCCACAGGGCGGTCTAACCCAGGCAGCTAGCGCGGACAAGCGGCAGGCCAGGCGTGGGGCAGAGGTGCTCCAGCCAAATCTGGCTCCCCAGCGCGCGGCTGAATAGTTCCTTTTCGTGACATTGGCACCTATTCTCGCAGCAGTAGGTAGCACCCAACTGCAGGAGGGGGAACATCTCCCCAGGCATGTTGCATGTTGCAAGTTGCAAGTTGCAAGTTGGGTGGAAGATGTGTGAAGGCGGCGCTTGTGGACACGTTGCTGTGGACACGTTAAGCATGATCTGACTGCCGAACGCGAGATCAAACGAGCGTTCCACGTCGGCGGGGGGCAAGAAGCTGGGTGTGCTGCGCGCTGCGGAGTTCACGTTGAGGCTTCGGACCGCAATATCCTCACAGTGAGCGGCCTTCACAGGCAATCCGCGGGAGGACAGAGGGGCCGAACACGGCCGCCGCGCTCTTGTCCACGCTGCAACTTCCACGGGCCCTTTGCCGCCTCGGGGCAGGTTGCAGGCCTCTGAGGCACCTCAGCGCTCGGAGATAGTTAGGTTGGTGGGCGCGGTTGAATGGGACTACTTGGTGGGGGCTCCCCCCGCCGGCGGCGTGCCCCCGCGCCGTGGCCTGGAGCGGAGACGGCCAGAGAGCACAAGAGGTGGGTGGGCCCAGGTTTTCTGAAATCCTTGCAGACAGCACGAGGATCAAGCACGTCAGGGCTGGGAACTTGGCCGTTCTGTGGGCCATGCCCGACGGCAGATCGGTTGTGTTGCAAGCGGTACGCTGGGCGGCACGGGGGCAGGAGGCGCCCTTGGCCTGGAACGCGGGCTGTGCGCCAATGCTCTGAGACAGCAGTGGCGCAGGACCGCTGATGGCGAGCAATCGATCGCGGTGCGGTGGCCCTCGCCCAGGCCATCCGCACAGCCCGCCTGCCCCGCAGCCGTGCATCGCGTGAGCGAGCGTCAGCCCAATGCGGTGCTTCGACAGCCCCTCTCACACGGCGAGCCCCCACCTCACTCACCCCGCCCATTCATGCTGCAGGGTGCGCGTGAGGGGCCACGTGCTGCTGGTTGCCCTTGTGGGTTGCGTCCTCGTCAGCATGATCACGTTCAACAGCGGCAGGTGCGCAGGCCCCCTGCTCTCATCCATCCCCCCGCCTGCGTCTGCCCCCCAGTCATCACCGCATGAGACAGCTGGCACAACAGAGCTCGACAGCGGGCACAGCAGGGCCGCGATGCATGCCACAGTGGCGCCAGCACACCGGCTGCACGGGGCGGTGTTCGGCACTGGTTCGACCGAGGACGGAGGGAGCAAGCCGATGGGGGTTTGTAGGCAGTGGGTCGCAAGATGTGCACAGCACGCTCGACGCATCGTTCACTTCGGTGCTTTGATGGGCGGGGTGCAGTAGGGAGTGCCCCAGACCCCACAGTGTTGCGTGGGAAGCGGCTGCCACCCCACACCGTGGATCTCGCCTGGACCTCACCCCCTCCCGCCCTCCCTCCCTGCCCCCTCCCCAATGCCGTCCCCCTCCCCGCAGCAGCAATAAGCGTGCGGGGCGCGGGTTGAAGCAGACGGGGCGGGACGGCGGCGGGGAAGTGCCGTTCATGCACCCCCAGCAAGGCGCGGTGCCGGGCGCACTCATGTGAGCACACGCCAACCTGCCTGCCTGCCAGCTGGCATCCCCTGCACCATGCTCTGCACGCTGTGTGTGCACCTGCACCCGCATGGCCCGGGCCCTGGCACCTGCCCCGTGCCCCAGCAGTGGACAGCGGATGCCAGCCTGGCACTCCAACGGCGTGCCTGCCTGCCTGCCCCCCGCACCCATCGCCCACCACCTGTCAGAATTGTCGAGCCATTTGGGGGGGCACCCCCTCGCCATGTCCTCCCTGCATGCACCCCTCCTCAGCAGCACTGGGCCTTTGCATGCCAATGCGTATCAACACCCCCCCTTGTGCGCATGTGTGTGTGTGACAGCCCAAAGAGCATCCCGGGCCAAGTGGCACAGTGAACGAAAGGTGTACTGCCGTGCCGTGTGTGCCTGCCTCGCTTGCCGCCTTGCTTGCTTACGGGCCGCCCGTGTGGCGTGGGCAATCGCCGCTGCAGGCACGTCACGCCGGCCCACTCTTCCACTCCTGCGCGCACCCCTGCCGTCCCTGCGGTGCAGTCAAACCACACACCGCAGGGCCACGCGCGGGCGTCATGCACCAACCTCGCCAAACGTGTGCTCGCCCTGCCCCCCTGTCCCTTGGCTGCAGCCCCGGCAAGCAACACCGCCACAATCCGGTGCATGCCCACCCGGGCTCCTAGGCTGCGTGCCAGTGCATGACATGCCACCTCTTCCCTCGCCTCAACCCATGGCCTTGCCCTGCCTGCAGAGCGGGCAAGCGGCACCGCAAGCTGGAGCATGGCCACGTGCAGGTGGAGGACGAACAGCTGGCGCTGGCTGTTGCCGCCGCCACCGCAGCAGAACCGGGCGACAGCACGCCTGAAGACGGCGGCGACGTCGCCGGCGGGGACCTCGCCGGTGAAGACTCTGCAGAGGCAGCAGCAGCAGCAGGGGGAGCGGCAGCCAGCTACAATGCCGAGGGGGACGCCAGCGGGGGCGAAGAGGACGACGAGGATGAAGCGGACGAAGGCTTGGGAGAGCGGCATTATTTGCACACAGGTGGGGATGGGGTGGGGTGGGTCCACAGCAGTCCGTGGAATGCTTCACAGTGCACCAGTACTTGGCTGACTGAGTGCGGGACACACGTCGTGTCAGCAAAAACCTGTGTTGTTGCTCAATGCATCAATCATACATGCATGTATGGATGACGCATTGAGGTGCCTGCCGTCGGGCGCAGTTTTGGGGACGGGCAGGCAGGTAGGCAGAGCCAGGAGATGCAGTGCACCCATGATGGCCTGAACGCCGGCGGGGAGGGCTTATTCTCTGGCCGCCTTCCTCGCCGCCTGCTCCCTCAGCAAGCGAGTGGTGCAGAGCGGAGGAGGGTGCACATGCCTTGGTGCAGGCACGCCATCGGTTCTTGCTATGAGTGTGAGCGAGTGTGAGCGAAACACGCCTGCTCTTTGCCCTGCCTTGCCCAGCAGATGGGGGCCTGCTGGATGAGGATGACGCTGATGACGTGGCAGAGATGCAGCTGGAGGATGAGCTGGCACGGCGGGAAGCTGCGGAGAAGGTGGCCGACGCGGCCTGGGAAGCGGAGGGCGGCGGCGAGGCCGACGAGGACGATGACACAGAACACGAGAGCGAGGGTGATGAGGGAACCGAGGAGGGCGGCGGTGGTGCTGGCCTGGCGGGCGGCGAAGACAACGAGGCAGCGGCGGGCGGTGCCGCAGCAGCGCAGCCAGAACTGGTGCAGCCACAGGCAGCGCTGGCGGAGCAGCCAGAGGTGCAGCCTGGGCAAGCGCAGCAGGCGGTGGATGGGCAAGGAGCCGCGGCAGCCACGGCCGTGGCGGCGGCTGCAGCCGCGTCCCAGGCGCAAGCCGCGGCTGTGCAGTCGAGCCTGACTATGCAGGGCGAGGCGGCGGCGGCGGCGGAAGTGAGCGCCACCAAGGGGCCTGGCGCAGAAGCTGCAGCGGCCGCTGCGGCAGCGGCAGCAGCAGCCAGCGCCGCCGCTG
>JTEE01000288.1:697897-710981 GCA_002896455.3 Chlorella sp. ArM0029B
GAGCGCACGACGGGCAGTGCAGTGAAGAGGCGTCACGCTAGCCGCACTGTGCTGAAAGGGGAAGGAGGGAGCGCGGGGTGCGTCCCTAGAGCGGAAGCGGGCACAGGGGTGGGGGGAGGCATGAAGAAGAAGAACAAGAAGAAAAAGAAGGTTATAGCCCGACCGAGGGCGTGGGGTTGAGGACACCGACAGGAAACTGAGCCAAAGGCACCAGTCAGCTAGCATGGTGGGGGGGAGAAGGCAAAGTAGGTGAGGCTGACCTGTGGTGATGTGCACGCAGCTCAACTGCCTGCATGTGCCTCTTCGTCTCCCCCCTGCCCTCGTGCAGTACGAGAGCCTCACGCACCCGGAGCACACAGCGCAGCATCTCACAGAAGTCAAGAGGTGCGCCACAACTTCTTTCATGGTGCTGCCCCATGCCTTTTGTCCTCAACCCACGCCCAAGGGCGTACACTTCTTTTTCTTCTTCCTCTGCCGCGTGCCTGGAGCCCGCTCGCCCACCCTCCTGTGTGCCTGCGTGCCGGTGGCCCGCCCTCCCGCCTGTGCACAGTGTGCCTGCCTTGAGCCCGCCAACTGCCTGCTGGGCCTGCCATTTGCACGCTGGGATGGCTGCAACAGCTGGCGGTTGGTAGCATCCGAGGCGTGCCTTTTCTCAATTCAACCAATGCATCGCTTCAAGTCCGCGGGAGCCAGCAGCGGTGTCATGGGACAGGGTGGAGGGAGAGCGTCTGGGAGGCTGTGCAAGGTGTGCAGAGCACCCCCTCTGCTCTGCCAGTCTCTGCCCTCCTTTTCAGCTTGTGAGCCAGCCAGGTCACGCGCCCACCTGCCGCCGCCCCTCCGCTCCTCAGCTGCTCAGCCCGCCAGTTTCGTTCCCCACCCTGCGGCTTCCTGGAGCGCGACCCTCGTTCCCAGGCAGCAGCTTCCCTGCAGCTTCCCTGAACTAAAACCCCAGCTGCCGCCCCACCTTCCCTGCAGCTTCCTGGAGCTCAACCCCGCCTTCCCTGCAAGCGAGCTGGAAAAGTTCAACAGCCGGGAGAGCAGGCTGGGCAAGGCGGTGAGCCAACCTGCTGTGCCTGCTTTGCCCTCCTGCTGCTGCTGCCGTGCTGTACATTTGCCAGGTGTCCTGATGCTGCTGCCATGCTGTGCCTGTTACCTCGCACAATCTGCCGCACAGCCTGTGTGGCCCTCCCCGCCTGCCAGCGCCTGCCAGCCATGCAGACGTGAAGCGCGCCCCAAGTGCAAGCCACCGCCCGCACGATGTGCACGCTTTGTGCTCACTCTTGGTTCCCCTTCTGCCCCTGCTCTCCCATTCCCTCGATTTTGTGCAGCCCGAGGGGTGGCCCATGAAGCGGCGGCAGTATGAGAAGTTGGTCGACCTTGTGCGGCCCGATGCAGAAGGGTGAGCCACTGGGTGTGGATTTGCCATGCGGCTGCTGCTGCTGCTGCGCGGCAGCTACCACCGCTCCTGGCTGCCCGCCCTGCCTTTCAGCCAAGCGCCTGCTGCGCCGGCCTGCGCTGCTCCTCACCTCGCCGTGTATAAGCAGCTTGGGCACGCTTTGACGGCTTGCATCAGCTCTCTGACATGCCGGCAGCATTGCCGCTCCTGCTCCTCGGGGGCCGCAAGCATGGGCAATGCCGGGCCTACTGCCCCTCCTGCGAGGCTGCTGTGCCTGCTTCGTCCATCTCTTGGTGGCACATCTCGCACATTCCTGTCTCTGCACCCATTCAATCGTTTTGCTCGTCTCCGCCCCAGGCGGTGCTGTCGGCCTGCTGCCTGCGTGCCCCTGCTGACTGCCTGTGCTGTGCCTGCTGCGCCTGCTGTGCTGCAGCATTGCTGCTTTGGTCACCCAGCACGGCCTGGGGGACGGCAAGCGGTGGATGGCCAATTGGGAGAAGGCGTGGCAGGCCAACTTCAACTCTTGCAACCTCCAGGACGAGTGCGTCATCCAGCTGTCATGAGGGATGACAGCTGGCACGGCGGATGACAGCTGGCACTGACAGCTGGCACTGACATGTGCAGCGGCAGCCCACGCTCAAAATTGCAGCTCCGCCGATGAGCGAGTCATCTAAATGCGAGTCGTGTGGTTTTCTATTTGATGAAGTTGCGGCAGGGGCTGCTGACACACACCAGCCGACGCCCCCGAAGGCCCGCCTGAGCGTGTGCCCAGCCCAGCCCAGCCCAGCCCAGCCTTCCCTGCCCAGCCCAGCCCAGCCTGCCCGCCCTGGGCAGGTGCCTACCGCTTGCTGTTGCATTTCCTCTGTTGGCACATTCTGCACACCCCGTCCTGTGCACCCCTTATCGACTCGCTCCCTCTGCCCCGCACGGGGCTGTCGACCTAATGCTGGGTGCCCCCTCCGCCACCCACGCCTTTTAGTAGCAGCAGCCAGCGCCTTTTCCCTGTTTTTGAGTTGCCCTGCGATACTGCGGGCCCCCACCCCCTAGCACAGACTGCAAGCTCACCCGCCTCTACCCCTTGCTCCCGCACCATTTTGCGTTGGAGACCGTGGGTAGCATGTGCCGGGCTTTGCCCTCGTAGTTCCAGTCTTTCTTCTCCCCCCTTGCCCATCCCGAAAGCTCAGGCGGCATAGGCTGCTTGTGTGCGCCTGTGCACGTCCCGCAAGGGTTTTTTTTTCTCGAGCACTGCAGCTGCCCTGCATCGGTACCCCACTTGCTGGCAAGAAACCAACCCGCCTCCTCCCCACCCCCCCCATCCCCATGCTCTCCCCCCATTCCTACCGTCGCACGTTGCGCTCTATTGCCGTTGCTCGCACCCACGCGCGCCCCGCCTCCTCGCTCAGGCAGTCGCGGCTGCATATTGCAGCAGCCCCGCTGCGGTCCCATCCCTTTCCACACCGCCAAGCATCAGACCGAGTGCACAGCTTTCGTTGGTCTGCTTTCCTTCTATACCTCTCCCTCCGCCCACCTCGCCTGCCCCACTCTTCTTCCTTCCCTGCATAGCCCACTCCTCCCCTCGCACACCCCCACCCTTGCTGGCGGGCTCCTTGGTGACCAGCTGCCCTTTTGCTTCCCACCAAACGCCCCTCCAACCCGTCCCGTCCACCCATCCACCTTGCCCAGTTGCTGCCAAGCAACCCCCGATGCTGCCTTTGCAAATACAGCACACTGCCCCTCCCCTCCACTCCCTGCACCGCCCCTTTGCTCTCCCAAGTAGCCGACTGCCCAGGTCCTGCTGAACCTGCGCGCCTTCTCACCGCCTCGTGCCGTGTCCCTGCGTGCCTCGCATTGCTGCACTCTCAAACCTAGCCTGTTGCTCCCTCTCTTGCTCCCTTTGTCGTATCTCTGATTGCCAACTTCATTTGCATCGTGTGCACACCCACGCATTAGACAGTAAGCAAACTCCGCTAGCCAGGGCATCGACGGGGGCACGTGCGCTATGCATGCTGTACAGGCTGCTGTGAAGAGCTAAGGATCAAGCGGCCTCGGTGACGCCTTGGTTCTTGGAGCTGTGTTCTTGGAGCTGAGTCGTTGGGGGGGGACGGCGCTGCAATGTCCGACCCAACATTAGGGGAGAAGCCAGGCGCAGGGGCGTACGCAAACTGCCGCCCCGGATGCGGGAGACCTGGTCCTGGCCTGACAAGCATGCCGGCGCGCAGGACTCGCGGGGCTGCGTCTGGTCGGAGGCAGGGGGGCACC
This sequence comes from Chlorella sp. ArM0029B, assembly GCA_002896455.3. Lineage (NCBI taxonomy): Eukaryota > Viridiplantae > Chlorophyta > Trebouxiophyceae > Chlorellales > Chlorellaceae > Chlorella > Chlorella sp. ArM0029B. The sequence continues at coordinate 701,553 of JTEE01000288.1, forward strand.
GGGGGCACCGGGTGCCTGGGGCCACCGCCGTCGCCAGCGAGCGGCAAGGGTCAAGCGGGGGTACCTAAGTGCCTGGGGCCACCCACCTCAGTGCCTGGGGGCACCGCCACTGCCCGCGTAGAGTATGGCTAGCGCCACGAGGGCATGTGTGGCACTGTCAAAAATTGTGCCCAGCCAGAACCAGCCCACCTCTGCTGCGCCGTACTTGCCGTTCCCCCAGCGGCGATGCACGTCCGAGGTTGACATGCGGATGACGCGGTCCGTGTGGGGCGTGTCCCAGGTTGCGATGTAGAAGGCGTGCAGCGCAGCGTGCAGCGCGGCAGCCACCCAGAGGGCGGGCGGCAGAGCGGCGCCGCCGCGGGGCTGGAGGGCCGCTGCTGCCGCCAGGCCCGCCCAGGGGGAGAGGAGGTCTGCCAGGAAGTATGGGCGCCTGTTTTTCAGGGCCTCGTACTCGTGGCTGGGACCAATGCCTAGCAACACCTGCAGAGTGGGGAGGTGAAAGGGAGGGCTTGAGGCGCACAGCAACATTGCAGCAGGTAGGTAAGAAACGGAGGATAGGTGTTTGCGCTTAGTTGTGGCTGGGCCCGATGCACAGCAGCACCTGCACCCGAGGAAGTGGGGAAGGAGGGGGAGAGGAAGGTGGGGGAGAGGAGGTTAGCCAGTGTGTAGGGGCGCTTGTTTTTTTAGGGCCTCATATTTGTGGCTAGGACTGATGCCCAACAGCACCTGCTCCCAACAATTCGGGGGGGGTGGAGGAGGCTTGCCGTGAGGGGAGTGGTGAACACGGCATGGTTGTTGTGATGCTGAGGGGTGGGAGAGCATGGAGGCTTGGGGGGCCATGCCCAGCGGCGCCTGCCTGCACCCAACAAAGTGAGCGGGAGGAGGGGAGGTCATGGTGTGCACGCTGTTACTTCCAGTGAGAGATCGAGGGGCGAGTATGACATGGAGGCTCGGCAACGATGCCTGGAACTGTGCCTGGGGAGCACCACCGCCCACCAACCCACCCGCCCCGGGTTGCGGGAGGGCAGCACCCAACAAGCATCAGGAGGGGCAGTTGAAAAAACGGCCAAGCAGGGGTAGGGTAGAACGAAGAGGTGGCACCCGATATGTTGAGGAGGATGGTCCCTCCCTTGGGCAGGGAGGGAGCAAGGGGACCATCATTGGCAGCGACAGTGGCAAGGGGTGGGGGATGCGGAGGAACATGGGCAGCGGCTGCGTGAGTGGGTGCATACAGCATTGGAGCCTGCAACCAGCGGAGGCCGACCGCTAACAGATGGGTTCAGCACCCACAATACGCAGATAAGGCCCCGCACTGACCTGCAGGTGTGTCAGCAGGAGCACCACCTCGGACCCAAGCGCGGCGAGCGCCCAGAGCGGGAGCTCGGCAGCGGCGCCGGTCAGAGCGGTTGGCAGGAGGTCCATGGCTGGTGCAGGGCGCTTGGTGCCAGCCTTGGAGGTCTTGGATAGGCTGTAAGTGCGCAGGGTACTCGCTGTGCTGAGGATATGGGGAAAGCAGTTGGTTGGCAAGGGATGCCACCCAACCAGAGGCGCCAACGCAGCAGCTGCCGCCTGGCGCCGCTGCCGGCATGGCATCTCCTAACTTAATGGCGTCCTGCCTGCTCCTGGAATGTCGCAATCATCCCGTTGCGACAGTAAACCGGCAAGGGCTGGGCAAGGTGCGCCCGACCCGCCCACAAAGTCGCGCTCAGAGGGTTGCAAACGCAGATGCGCCAAACGCAACTGCGGAGGGTTTTCACCGAAAATACACGGGCGCTGCAAAGACACTGCAGCGGTCTGCGCGCGGCCCTGCGGTCTGCAGCCCCCCGCCGCCGCCGCCGCTGCCGCTACCAAGCCGGGCACCCCAGGCGGTGTCCCGATTGCCATTTCTGGTGAATGGCGCCAGCGTCGCCGCGACCTGAATTTCGTGCGATGATGACACATAGGATGCCACCCTGCTTTGTGCGCGCGGCGCTCCTGTGCTGCCTTCTGCTGCCGGCAGCGGAAGCGGCAGCGGCCGAGGGCTTTAAGGCGCCGCTGGATGAAGGTGGGCGGCTGGCGCTTCCTTGTGTGGGTGTCATGTTTGTAACTACGCAACGATGGTATGTGCACGCTGCGTGCGCCGACCACACCCCGTTGGGCCCAGGCATCTGTTTGCTGTTGCCATGGGGCTTGGAGCACCGCTGCGATTGAGCCCATCACGACCCCACACTTGCTGCTCCCAGCCCGATCTGCACCCCTTCCCTCGCTGCCCACCACCATCCCACCCGCACCCATACTCCCCATCCTAAAGTGGTCACCATTCACGGACTGCGGCAAGCATCCCTCGCCCTCCACCGCCCTGCTGCTGTCCCTGTCTCTCTCCCACCACCCACCCACTTCGCACGGCCAACACCCCCTCACAGGTCAACACGCACACACCATGCCAGGCACTGCTGCAGGCAGGCACCATGCCAGGCCCCTGATGCAGGCACTGCTGCTTCTGCTGCTGTCGTCGCGCTCGCCACCACCACACATCACCCGTGGCCCACTGCCACACACACACACACACACTCTCACAACAGACGGCGACCGCACCATCACGCTCTTGCCCTCCCCACCCCGTGCAGCGGCCATCATGCTGCGGCTGCGCCAGGCGCTGCAGGACACGAGGGATCCCGGGCCCAAGGGGTCAGGTGGCTGGGCTGACGTGGCCGACACAGGCTGGGCCAGCGATGATGCATCCCCTCACTGCGAGTGGACAGGAGTGCGGTGCAATGCGGCTGGCCAAGTGACCGTTGTGTGAGAGGGAGGGGTGGGGGAGGAGTGAGGCGTGGCCAGGGTGAGCGGGGATGGGGTGCGGAGTGTTCCAGCTTGATGGAAAGGGCGGGCTGAGGGGGGGGGACATGGGTCATGGGGAGCGGGCATGTTGGGCATGAACCAGGGGTAAGGTTTGTGGGCGGCAGGGAAAAGGGGTTGGAAATATTTGGGGCTGATACCGATGACTGCCTGTGGCCAGAGGGGAAGGCGCAGTGCCTTATGTAACAGTGCGCTGGCAGTCCAGTGCACACTTCCAATGCACTCAGTTGCCCATACGCACTGCAGCCAGCACCGTCGGGGTGTGTGTGTTTGTTGGCCGCCGCACATGTCTCGATCTGCACACCATGTGCTGCACCAGGGGAGGTGACCAGGCGCGCTGACCTGGCACTCTGCCCGCCGCCCCCGCCCCCGCCTGCCCGCTGCATTGCAGGAGGCTCGATCTGGCAGACAAGATGTTGGATGGAGCGTTTGTTGGTGGGGTGGGGTGCACCACGACTGCCCCCGCTGCTGCTGCTGCTGGCGACGGCCCACGCAGTGGTGAAATCAATTACATTCCATTCGTAGAGACCCGGACAAGCCCTCTGCAACTCCCGCCGGAGATGGCTCAACTGGCGCATCTCCAGGAGCTGGTATTCAACGGCATGAGTGCTGGTCTGCACAACGCCCAGTTGCTGGGGGGAATCCCCCCAGAGTGGATGGCGCCCACAGCCTTCCCACGACTCAAAAGGTGTGGCGACCCAGAGACTGCATGCGCTTGCACGTTCGGATAGTGGCAGCTCGACGGCACCATCGTTACCGGGATGCTGCAGGCGGCAGGCTGGGGTTGGGAGGTCCACCCAGCTTAGCTGCCCCCCACCCCCCCCTCTGTGATGTCCCGCGCCCCATCTTGTCATGATCACCCCCCTCCTCGCTGCGCAGCCTGGTCATAGTGGCCCTGCGCGTGGTGCCCAACCTGCACGGCAGCCCCGTGCTGCCCGAACTCCAACGGGGCGCCCTGCCTGCTCTGGAGAGGCTGCACATCGCGCTTCCCACCACGCATGTCACGCTGCCGGCGAGCTGGGGAGACAGCCCAGCTGCCCTCCCCTCGCTGCGCTCCCTGCATTTCCGCGTTCAGCGATTGGACGGCGGCCTGCCGGCCAGCTGGTCACGCGGATTCCGTTGGCTCACCAAACTGGAGGTCGCAGCCGATGGCGGAATAGCCCGGGCATCCCTGCCAACCACCACTGCCCCTGCTGCAACATCAACAACACCAACGATGACGGCGCCAGGAGCCTCCTCCAGTGATTTGCTGCCGGCTTCTGAGGCCCTGCTGGAAGGCTGGGCTTCTGGGTTTCCACAGCTTGAGATGCTGTTTCTCACGGGGCTGGGCCTCACCGGCCCGCTGCCGCCGCGCTTCCCCGCGCTGCGCACGCTGTGAGTGAGCCGCCATGCATGCGATGGACCTGCCGCATTTTCCTGCAGCAGTTCTCCAGTCTGTGTTGAGCCAGCAGCTCCTGCCTCCTGCCTCCGCCACATGGTTGTGTTGATCCGCCTGCGCTGGGCTCGCCGCTGTTGCAGGGACCTAACGTGCAACTGGCTGTCAGGCAAGCTGCCTCCACATTTTCTGGCCACGCGCCCCAACTTGACATCACTTGCGGTGCGTAGGAGCCATCTCCTGGCGGACATTCCTTTCGGCTGGCTGCTTACGGACAGCAGCGAGTTGGCTGGCGCCGCCGGCTAAGCCGAGCTGAGCTAATGGAGTTGGAGCTGAGTCGAGCTGCGCCATGCTGTACAGATTTTAGTGGTGCATACCTTTTGATGGTCCGCTAGTCTCCTCCCCTTCCAGCGCCTACACTAAGCACGCACGCACGCTCCTGCCTGCCTATTGCCCCTGCAGCTGCATAGCAACGCCTTTGAGGGACAGCTCCCGCCAGAGTGGGCCGCCTCCAAGGTAAGCCTCGCAACCCACACATTTATTTATTTATTTTTGCCTTGCATCGGTGATCCGCAGACAATTGCAGTGAAAGACCAGCAGCAGGCATGCATGTGCAGTCACTTCATGTTCTGGGCAGTTGGAGTTTTGCTCGAACGCACACCCAGGTCCTGAGTTTGGCTCCGTGTGGGGTGCACCTTGTATTTTGGGTTTGCATGCCGGCATGCCTTGCAGCCGAGCACAGTGTTCGCGCCAAGCTGCCCTGCACGTGAAGGCATTTGTGTTTCTATGTGGTTGCATTCACAGAGCACCCGACTCCCGTGCATCATCACGTGTGTGCTCTTGCAGGTGCTTGAAGTGTTGCAGCTGGCCAGCAACCGCCTGGCAGGCACCGCGTTTCCTGCTGCGTGGCTACAGCCTGGTGCGATGCCGTCCTTGAAGCTTCTCGATCTCTCTGCCAACCCCGGCATCACAGGCACCCTGCCGCCCAACCCTCCCTGGCTGGCACTTAATGCTCTGTAAGTGGCCCCGCCAAGCTGCCCACCAAGCGCCTCCATGCATATGCATTGTTGAAACGAGTGTGCTGCCTCTGCCCGGCCCGCGCTGTCCAGTGTTTCGGGCGATCAGCGCCTAAGATGGGCGTGCTTTTGGGTCGCCACTGTGGGCCCTGAGCAAGTAACATGCGTTGTTGTTTCCACTGACGGTTGCAGGCTGCTTTTTGACACCAACCTGGCGGGCACCATCCCAAACACCTGGTGCCAGGCCCCTTTTGCAGCCTCCCTAGCAACAATGTGAGACCACCTCCCTTGTCCGCATGGGCGTCTGACTGCGCCCCCTCTGCAAGCCTTGCCGGTGTGCTACAAGTGGTGCTGCAGCCGGCCTGCCTGTTCCGCTTGATGCTGTTGCTGATGGATCTGTAGCCTGCGGCCAGTCTCAGGCACCGCCGCGTGCTGCTGGCGCACAAGCCCACCCAGTGTTGTGTGCACCGATCGTGCCGACCGTCTGTCCCTACAAACGGCCTTCGCGCTGCAGGTACGTGCAACACACTGGAGTCAGAAATGAGCTGCCCACCTGCGCGAAGGAAGACATGCCTCGCCTAATGCTGGGTCCCTGCGAGGCGCACACTCCCGTGGACCCACTGGAAGGCATCTTTTATGAGCCGTGGAGGCAGCAAGGGCAGCCAAAGCAGCGGCTGGTCGTGCCCCTCGCTGTGCTGCTGCCAATCACTGCCATGGCCGCCGCTGCTGCGGTGCTGTGGAGATGGCGGCGGCAACGGCGGGCGGCTGGGCAGCAGTTCCAGAATGACCTGGCCGGCCTGCTGCATGGGCAACCACAGCAGGGGCAGCAGGGCAGCCAAGCGCCAGGGGAGCCAGCTGGGAGGGGGGCGGCAGCGGCGTGGGTGCCGCGTGCGGCTACCGTGGGGCGGTCTAGGCGGACGCGGCTGGCAGCGATGTTGCGTGCGGAGCTGGGCAGCCGCGGCGGGCACAGCATCGAGATGGCCACTAGGGAAGCGCTGCCAGCACCGGTGGCGCACCGCCTGGGGGCGACTGCCCGGCAGCACACGATGCCCGCGCCAGGCGCCTGTGGCGCCGGGGCGCCGCCCGCTGAGAAGCAGCGGCTGCTAGGGGAGGCGAGCGGGCACTCTGCGCTGCCAAGTGGCAGCGAAGCTGGCCGCTGCAGGACGGAGGAATCGTGGGGCTGGCATGGTGGCAGCAGCAACGGCAGCACTGGCGGCACGGGCGAGGGCAGCAGCAGCGGCGGCGACAGTTTCAGTGGCCGTGGCAAGGGCAGCAGCAGCGGCGGCTCGCTTGGCATGCCAGCTGGCGCATGGCAGTGGGGCCTCCCCACGGAGTCGCTGCGCCTGGGTACTGGCGAGCTAGAGGTGAGGGGGTGGGCCGTTTTACTGTGCCTGCCTGAGCTGATGGTCCTCTATAATGGCAGCTTTATGTTGGCCCTTAGTCAGTCTCCACCATGGGGCCTTCTGTGTGCGCAGCGCCTCACCTGCGCATCATTGACAACTCATCTCACTTCTCTCTCACGCCCCTGGGCAAGCAGCTGGCAGTGAATCCCAAGTCCGGGGCGTTTGTGGAGCTGGGAGAGGGGGCCCACGGCTCCGTGTTTGCGGCCAAGCTGCATGGCAGGATGGTGGCGTGCAAGGTGGGCTGGGGAGGGGTGCGTGAATGAAACTGGCTGCATTCAAGATGGGGAATGCGGGCTACGTGGGCGTGGTGGTGTGCAAGGTGAGGGGGGAGGGCTGTGGAGAGATAGCGGTATGCAAGGCGAGGGGGGAGGGCTTCGGGGAGATGGTGGTGTGCAAGGTGAAGGGGGAGGGCTGTGGGAAGGTGGCGGCTTGCATGGCTGGGAGGATGGCAGGATGGTGGCGTGCAGGGTGGGGGGGGGAGGCTGCGTGAGGATGGAGGCACGTGGTGGGGGGAGGGCTGCAGGGGAGTGGCGGCATGCATGTGTGCGTGGCGGGGTACGGGGAGGAGTGCTGGTGACATGCAAGGTGGGGTGGGGGGCTGTTGGGGAATGGAGGCATGCAGCTGGGTGGAGGACTGCGAGGAGATGGCGGTGCGCAAGGCGGGGTAGGGGGCTGCGAGAGGAAACAGGTTGCATGCATGGTGGGAAGGAAAGCTGCATGGGAGGACAGTGGCTTGAACTTGGGGTGGGCCGTCAAGGCTGGGTGGTGGGGTGCAAGGCGGGGTGGGAAGGGCTGTGTGGATGAAGACGGCTGCATGCAAGTGTGATGGAGAGGGGTGTGGGGTTGTTGGCGGGCAAGGCCTTGCCCGCCTGGCCTTAGGCCAGCCTGCAGTTTTATTTATGTGTGCACCCCCGTGGGTGCCACGTCCTCTGCCTGCCCGGCCATGCATACACAGTTGATTGGTGTGCCATGGGCGGTGTGCTGCCGCATTGCTTCAGAGTCTGCTAGCTGTTTGGCTCTTTGACACGGGCTCCGTTCTGAGTAGCATGCTGTCTTCCTCTCGTCTCTTTTTCTTCGAGTCTGGGCCTGGCCTCTCGAACTCTCTACACCGCGGTAAGGTCGCGGATGACTTTACTCCGTGATCCCACCAATCTATGCTGGCTTCCCGCCGCTTGCCGCTTGTGTGGTTGTGTTCATTCATCTGCTCGGTGTCCCGTCAATGCAGGTGTTTGAGCTAAACCCGGGATCCGACCCACGTGCTGTCTGGCGCGAGGCGTCCATGCTGCGTGTGTGCTCCCACTCACGCATTGTGCAGCTGCTGGGGGTGTCGATCGCGGTGAGTGGCACATCCGCTTGGGGTGGCTAGCCATGGCTGGCTGATCAGCTTCTGAGCTGTCCTGCTGTACTGCTCCCGCTGACCTGTCCTGCTAACCAGGGCCGCTGCTGTTGCAGCTGCTCATGATCTGTGTTGAAGCGGTGCCTGCTGCACTTCTGCCCCCTTCCTGACGACATGTACCGCTTCATCGTGACTTGCTGCTGCTGCTGTTGCTGCTGCTGCTGCATGGTCCTTTCTTTGGATAGCCATGGAGCTGATGAAGCGGTGCCTGCTGTACTGCTGGCCCCCTCCCCTGCTGACCTGTACTGCTGCACCACAACTTCTCGTACTGCTGCTGCTGCTCATGCTGTTGCAGGCACCCTTGCTTCTGGGCATGGAGCTGATAAAACCGCGCCTGCTGTATTGCTGTCCCCACCGCTGACCTGTACCGCTGTACCGCAACTTGTTGTACTGCTGCCGCAGGGCCCTTTGCTTCTGATAGCCATGGAGCTGATGAAGCGAGGCTCCCTGCGGGACGTGCTGCAGCACCCGCAGCAGCGCGAGAAGCTGCGCTGGCGGGACAGGTGCGTGGCCAGGTGGAGGTGCATTGTGCCTTTGTGTGATGGGTGGAAGTGCATATGTGGCAGCCAAGGCAGCCCAGGTCGCCCTGCACCACCTGCCCTCCGAGGGCAGAGTCTGCTCCTCCCTTGCAAAGTCGGTCTGACTCGTGCACCATACCTCCTTGCGGCGTCAGTCGACCTGCCTAATAGCTGTCTTGGTTGCTTACTTTGGTGCCTCTGCTGGCAAGGCAAAGCTCCACCAATTGATGTATTTTATTTTATGTACGCTCTGGTCCTCATCCTGGTTCATGGCTGCTGCTTTCAGTTGACTCTCCTCGGCAACGAATTCCACCTACTGCCTTCGCCTGCTGCCTCCGCTTACTACCTCCGCCTACTGCCTTCACGTACTGCCTCGACCTACTTGCTAACAAGCCGTGCTTCCCACCCTGCTCCGTGGTGATGGTGTGGGTGGGGCTCAGGGGGCACACGGTTGTCGCGCAGGGGGCACACGGTTGTCTATCCTCGGCAAGGCAAAGCTCCACCTACTGTCTAATAGCCGTGCTCCCCACCCTGTGTCGTGGTGATGGTGTTGGTGGCGCAGGGGGCACAAGGTTGCGGCTGATGTGGCGGAGGCGCTGGATCACCTGCACACCCGGCTGCAGGTCATGCACAGCGACCTCAAGGCAGCGTGAGTCTCTGTGTGGGGGGCGAGAGGGCAGGACGGAGTGCGGGTTTGGGAGGGCATGGAACTCAGCGAGGCCTCTGCACACCGTGTTAGAGGCAGCACAAGTGCCCCTGCGGCTGGCCACCCTCCTCACGCAAGCCTGGTCAGCAGCTGTGTGAAGTGCCCCGCTCGCTGGCCACCCAACCAGCCTGCCCGCCTGCCTGCCTGCCTGCCTGCCTGCCTGCCTGCCTGCCTGCCTTC
>JTEE01000288.1:711309-733803 GCA_002896455.3 Chlorella sp. ArM0029B
CCCCCGCCTGCCTGCCCTCACGCCCTCCCCGCCTGCCTGCCTGCCTGCCTGCAGCAACGTGCTTCTGTCTGCCGATTACCGGGCCTCGCTGGCGGACCTGGGGGTGGCTCAGGTGCTGCACAGCACGGCTGCCTTGGGCCTCGGCTTCAGCAGCATATATGGCGGTGCGCTCACCTCCTTTCCTCTGTGTGTGTGCGTGTGTGTGTGTCTGTGGCTCTTGCTGCTCTCCCCCCCACTCTTGCATGCTCGCCAGCTGTTTATATCTGTTGTTAACGCACCTTAAGAGCGGGCCGGACTTGCTGCCTGCTGCATGCTTTGACGGACCAGCAGTCACCCACAGCCTAACGTTAGGGGATGCCTGTGGGCTGCCAGCCAGCCTTGCCTGCTGTCCGTCTTGAACCCCTTGAACACCAGGATTCCTAAACTTCCTAAAACTTCCTAAAACTTCCTAAAACTTCCTAAAACGTCTTTTAATAAAACCTTAACCTTGGCTACCAAACTGCTGCAGCCCCCGAGCAGCTGATGGGCGAGCGCTGCACCGAGGCATCCGACATTTACGGGTGCGAAGCTTGTGCCGCACTTTTGGTTGTGCACCGTACAGAGCCTCCTCGTGTCTCTTCTTGTCTGTTGGGGGCCAGCTGTGGGTAGCTCCGTGAGACACTCCTCTGCTCGGTGTTTGCAGTCAAACGGACCTTGGCTGCTATGGCGAAGTGGTTGGTCTGCACGTCCCAGCTGCGTTGTTAATAATATTATCGTTACAGTTACCCTGCGTCGTTGGCCTCTAAGAGACCTGGACAGGGGGCTATGCCGCCCTGCTTGAGAGTGCGGCTTTGGGTCTCCCTGGGGCCAGCCCTGAAGTGCGGTGTCCCTGTGCCCTCTGCGCCCCATGTGTGTGGCAGCTAACTTTGAAGTCCAGTTTATGTCGACATCAACTCTCTGTATGTATTCCCCTCTATGTGTGTGTGATTGCAGGTTTGGTGTGCTGCTCATCGAGCTGACCACGCGGCAGCTGGTGGAGCGCCGGGGCGCGTGGCGCCTGCCGCAAGCGCCCGAAGACTGCCCACAGGTGAGCCCCTACTTACAGCACGAGGACTTTGCTGCCTCCCGCCTGGACTTGAAATGTAATTGATTGGTTGATTGATAACAGGCACGGTTCCTTGGCTGTGCCACTGTGCCTGTTGGTCACGCCTGGCTTGTTGTGGGCAGCTGGGCAAAATCAAGTGTGCACAGCTGTTTGAGATTGAGATTGTAGAATATGCCAACATTCATTCGTATGCCAAACTTTGCACCCTGATGCAGGGAGTGGTGGATCTCATAAACGAGTGTGTGCAGCAGGACCCACAGCGGCGGCCCAGCGCGGCACAGCTGCGGCAGCGGCTGCTGGCAGAAGCCGGCTCGGCTGATGGGGGCCCTGCCACCCTTTAAACAACAAGCAGGCTTGCCACCTTTCTGCTTGTGCAGCCAGAAGCTATGTGGCCTGAACATCACCATGTCAACTTGTTTGTAAATAAGGCTCAAGGTGGCAGGCGGCACCAGGCGGGGGCGCTCGTGTGCAGTGCATGCTGCGCAGCCAAACGCGCGTTGCAAAGCCGCAAATTGAGTTATGGCATCTTTGTCACAGTCTGATACCGCCCGCCTGCCGTCTCACGCCTAGCAAAGCTAAATCCTTGCCATCGGCGGCTTGAGCAGAGCAGTGCTCTTTCATAGAAGACTGTGATCTGCGCACCGTCCAGGAAACGGACTTCCGATTCCACCGCCGCTCCCCCAAAAACGCTGCTCGAAGACTCCCGCGCTCGGCCAGGCGGGCTGGGGCCGCGCAGCACCGCTCTAGACATTAGGAGTGTCTTCGGGCAGCGGTGCTCGACACACCACCCGCAATAGCGACACGCCAGACAGCAGCAGCGGCGGCGGCGGCGTGAGGGCACGCGCCAGGCAGCGGCAGCGGCGGCAGCAGGCATGGCTCTGCGCGGCGGCAGCCTGCGGCGAGAGCCGCAGATAGAGCTGCGCCAGCTGACGGATGACTACTGCGAGTTTGTGCTGAAGAACACGGATGCCAGCATGGCAAATGCGCTGCGCCGCATCATCCTCGTCGACGTGGGTGCTGCTGGTTTTGTGTGCTGTTGTTTCATATGTTTGACATAGGTTGGGGCCCGTCATGTATGTTTCGCAGCACGGTGCATGCTGGGGTGCTTCTTGGGTGCTTCGCCGCATCACTTTCGGCGATGTGGGTGCTGGCGGGGAAACGGGGGTGCCTGCATTGCTGGGTGCTGGTGTGCTTGCCCAAGCTTGGCGGGTGCAGGGGCGCCTGAGGTTGCGTGTTGTTGTGCTGCATTGTGTCATGCTTGCCTGGTGCGGGGCGTATAAGGGGTGCTGGGCCGCTGCACCACGTCGTGGTTGGGGAGGGGGTGGCGAGTGCAAGTTGACTTCTTCTTTCTGCTTCCCGCCCCCGCCGGTGCCCATCAGGCAATAGAGCTGAATGGTTTTGAGGGCAGCGCCCACGACAGCGTCCTGCTGTCGTTTACCCCCAAGTTCAGCCCAACATTCTCCTTTCCTAATCCTTCGTGCCTCCCACCCAGCAGGTGCCCACCATTGCGGTTGAGCTGGTTGAGTTTGAGGGCAACTCCGACGCCACTTTCCGGGCACCGTATTGGACCATTTCCATCCAACTAACTTTGAAATTTGGCGCAGGTTGTGCCGTGCAGATGCCCCGGTCATGACGCAGCCAGTAGTGTGCTCTGAACCGTGCCCCCTTCTTCCCCCCCACCCCCCGGCAGGTGCCCACCATTGCGGTTGAGTTGGTTGAGTTTGAAGGCAACACAACGGTGCTGAACGACGAGTTCCTGGCGCACCGCCTGGGCATGATACCCATTGTCAGCCGGCGGGTGCACGAGATGAAGAGCATTTACGAGGCGGGGGGTGAGTGGGCGGAGCGAGGAATGGTGTCCTGCTGATACATCAAGTGGATACCCTGATGGGAGGTGGTCAGCGGGCAGGTGCACGAGTTGCAGAGCAATTGTGAGGCGGGGGGTGAGTGTGCGGAGCGGGGAATGGCACGCTGCGAACTTGCCTTGGTGTTCACTGATCAGCGGGCGGGGGGGCGCCACTCACATGCACATGCTAATTTGCCTTGGTGCGCACGAAGTGAATCGCGGTCACGAGAGGGGAGGAGCCTGCTTGCCCTCACCTGTCCACCTCCTGCGCTTTCTGTATCTGCTGACATGCAGATGACGACGACTGTTTGGACGTCACCTTCCAGCTGGTGATGTTCCTCCCATCTTTGTGTGCGTGCGTGTGTGTGTGTTGACAGCCTGTGTGCCTCCTCCCCTCCCCCACATCATGCAGACGACGACGACTTTTTGGACGTCACCTTCCAGCTGGTGATGTTCCTCCCATCTTTGTGTGCGTGCGTGTGTGTGTGTTGACAGCCTGTGTGCCTCCTCCCCTCCCCCACATCATGCAGACGACGACGACTTTTTGGACGTCACCTTCCAGCTGGACGTCAAGTGCACCAGCGACGACACGATTGCAATCACCAGCAAAGACCTGACGCTAGACCTGGCATACCCAGGTGGGGGCCAGGGCCATAAAAGTCCTGTTTCGATTTGGCTTGCACTGTGTGTGCTTGCAGCTGGACCTGGCATACCCAGGTGGGGGCAGCAAAGCAACAGTAGCAGCTTTCCTGCCAGCAACAAAGAAAAACAAGGCACTTTTGCTTGGGCTGGTGTGCACTGACCAGCAAAAACTTGACGCTAGACCTGGCCTACCCAGGTGGGGGCAGCTACAGTAGTAACTTTCCGGCCAGCAACAAAGCAACCAAGGAAATCTTGCTTGGACTGGTGTGCACTGGCCAGCAAAGACATGACGCTAGACCTGGCATACCCAGGTGGGGGCAGCAACAGTAGTAACTTTCCGGCCAGCAACAAAGCAACCAAGGAAATTTTGCTTGGACTGGTGTGCAATCACCAGCAAAGACCTGACGCTAGACCTGGCATACCCAGGTGGGGGCCAGGGCCAGAGCCATAAAGGCCATGCTTCAGTTGTGCTTGCACTGTGTGTGCACTGCCCCAGATGGGGCCTACAGCTAACACTGTGATACCCAGGTGGGGGCAGAAGTAGTGCGTGAGAGGCACGCTGCACTGTTGCTGGCACCGGCATTTCTCTGCGACCAGTAAGGAGGCCTTGCAACTGGCTTGCTTGAGTGCAACCCCACGGGGGATAAGGAGCCCTGGCAGCCAGCTGTCTCGTGGAGTTCACGGCCCCGGGGAGCACGGTGCCTTTGTTACTACCATCACCTTGCTGGTCGAGTTGCCTCCTCGTGCACCCTCGTACAAGTGAACTGCTCAAAAGGCCCTGGCCACGTGCCTGCCACTTTGCCTGCCCTTTGCAGACATCTTCCCCGTGGGTTGGGTTGCTCCCGACGACCGCTTGCCTGATTCCTGGTCACGACGCTTCGCTTGCCCTTGCCCTCATATTCCTGAACGCACCGCTCGCCTGCCACGTGCCTGCCATTTGCAGACATCTTCCCCGTGGGGTGGGACGACCCCAACAATCGCTTGCGTGATTCCTGGTCGCGACGCCTCGCTCGCCCTTGCCCTCATATTCCTGAACGCACCGCTCGCGTGCCACGCGCCTGCCCTTTGCAGACATCTTCCCAGTGGGGTGGGACGACCCCAACGACCGCGGCATTTTGCTGGTCAAGATGCGGCGCAATCAGGAGCTCAAGCTGCGGGCGGTGGCGCGCAAGGGGACGGGAAAAGACCACGCCAAGTGGATGCCCGTGGCAACCTGCGTGTTCCAGGTGGGCAAGGTGCCACGTCGCTGAGAGGTGTGGTAGGTGTGCGGTGGGTGCTGAGGTTGTGGGACAGAGGTGTAGGGGAAGGCTGCGGCAAATGGGCGGGTGCTTGTGGCCGCCTGGTTGCCCTGTGAAGGAAGGGGCAAATGTGTCAAATTGAGATGGGAGCAATGTGTGCCATGACAGGGGGCAAAGCCTATGGCTCCCTGCGCCTGCTTCCATCAAAGTGGGAGCCTCCGCTGTCCCTCACACCCGCTCGCCGTGCTGTGCCTGCTGTGCCCCCTGCTATGCAGTACATGCCAGAGATCACGATCAACCATGCACTGATGGACACCCTCACAGGTGCGGCAAATCAGTGGCAGTGGAAGCAGCAGCAGCTGCAGCAGCAGCAATGGCATCGGGCAGCTGTAGTATTGGGCAGTGAACCGGTGGCTGTAGCAGCAGCAGCAATGCTAGTGGGCAGCAGTGGTAACGGGCAGTGGCCCGGTGGCCGTAGCAGGCAGCAGCAGAATCATAGAAAGCTCAGGCGCTGCTGCGCTGCATGTTGCCGCTCCAGTGCACGCCTGTGCATTGGCTGGGGCGCCCCTGTTTGATCTCTGCCCGTTGGCTTGCCCGCCCGCGAAGCCTGCCAGGCGTGCAGGCTCTCTATAACCCTTGTTTTTGCGAGGCGTGCAGGCTCTCTTTACACCTCGTTTATGCCTGCTTCCTGCCTGCTTCCTGCCTGCCTGCCTGCCTGCCCTACCGCTTCTCTGTCCGCCTGCCCGCCTGCCTGCCTGCCTGTCTGCTTCTGCCTGCCTGCCTGCCTGCCTGCCCCAACCGCTTCTCTGTCTGCCTGCCCGCCTGCCTGCCTGCTTCTGCCTGCCTGCCTGCCCTACCGCTTCTCTGTCCGCCTGCCCGCCCCCCCGGCCGCCCGCCTGCAGATGAGCAGAAGGAGGAGTGGTGCGAAGCGGACCCGCGGAAAACGTTCAAGCTGAACAAGCTCACGCACCGGGTGGGTGGCGCTGCTGCTGCCTGCTTGTGTGCCAGTGTGGGTGTGCGTGCGTGTGGGTGGGTGGGTGTGCCAGGTGGAGATGTGCCAGGTGGGTGAAGTTGCAGTCTGCCCCGCCAGCTCCCTCCTTTCTCTCCAACCCCTCCCGCCCTCCCCCTCTGCTGCCAGGTTGAGGTGGCCAACCCCGAGACGTACCATAACTGTCGCATAACTCTCAAATCTGACCCTGCCTGCCATCTGCCGCCCTCCCTCCCTCTTTCCCTCCTGCCAGGTGGAGGTGGCCAACTCTGAGACGTACCAGTATCCCTATCCCGCATCACTCAAGCATGTGATTCTGGCTGCCATCTGCTGCCCTCCCTCCCTCTTTCCCTCCTGCCAGGTGGAGGTGGCCAACCCCGAGACGTACCAGTACGACGGGGAGGTGATTGCCAAGGCGGAGGAAATGGGCAAGCCTGGGCTGGTGGCCATCAAGCAGAAGCAGGTGGGGCGGTGGGCGGGGAACTGCTAGGTGCTGCTACGGGTTACTGTAGGTGGTTGTGCAGACGGCTGTAGGCCATCAAGCAGAGAAGCAGGTGGGGCGGATGGCGGTGGGGGAACGCAAGTAGGGTACTGGTAAGGGTACTTGTAGGTGGTTGTATAGACGGCTGATGGCAATCAAGCAAAAGCAGGTGGGGCGGTGGGCGGTGGGGGGAACAAGGCGTCTGTTACCGCTGCCTGCACTAGGAAACAGCATGGGCGGTTGGGGATGCCGGGCTGGTGGCCATCAAGCAAAAGCAGGTGGGGCGGTTGGCGGGGAACAGCTAGGTGCTGCTACGGGTCACTGTAGGTGGTTGTGTAGACGGCTGTACGCCATCAAGCAGAAGCAGGTAGGGCGGTGGGTGGTGTAGAGAAGAGTGTCTGTTGCCGCTGCCTGCACTAGTGGACTGCATGGGCAATTGGGGAGGCCATCAAGCAGAAGCAGGTGGGGCGGTTGGCGGCAAACAGCTAGGTGCTGCTACAGGTTACTGTAGGTGGTTGTGTAGACGACTGGTGGCCATCAAGCAGAAGCGGGTGGGGCGGTTGGCGGTGGGGGAACAGGCGTCTGTTGCCGCTGCCTGCACTAGGGGACTCTATGGGCGGTTGTGGGGGCCGGCCTGGTGGCCATTGAGCAGAAGCAGGTGGGTGTGTGGGTGGCGGGCACATGCCTCGCCTGCTGCCTTCCTTGCGAGCTGCGTGGGGTGGCGTGGACGTTTGGGGAGTGTGGGGCAAGCCAGGGCTTGAACAGAAGCAGGTGGGGCTTTGGCCGGGAGCAGCCTGGTGCTGCTAAGGGGTGAATGTAGGTGGGTTGTGTAGACGACTGGTGACCATCAAGCAGAAGCGGGTGGGGAGGTTGGCGGTGGGGGAATGCAAGTAGGGTACTGGTATGGGTACATGTGAGTGGTTGTGCAGACGGCTGGTGGCCATCAGGCATTTGGTGCGGCGGCCGGGCGCATGCCTCCACTGCTGCCTCTGCTTGTGCGTGGCGTGCACCTGCGCCTGTTGTGCTTGTGGGCAGTGGGCAGAATGCCTCTCTTGCTCTGCTTCCGCCACAGCTGCTGTGGCTGGCATGGGCAGCGGTGTGCGGAGGGTGGGCAGGGCAGTTCCGGCGATTGCCCCCGTCAGAATCAGGCAATGGCTCTGCAAAACATCAACATGATGACATGCATCTCATCGCATCTCATCTGCTCGACCCCCTGCACTGCAGGACACCTTCATTTTCCGGGTGGAGGGGACGGGTGTGCTGGCGCCCCAGGACATTGTGCTCACCGCCTGCGAGCTGCTCAACAACAAAATCCGCAACCTGCAGGTGCGCTCTCAGTGGGGGCTTGGCTGGCTGCTGTTGAGTCGCCCAGTGGGTGCAACTAGGTGTGGTGTGTGCAACAAGGCGGGGCTTGTTAGGCGCAGGATCCGCAACCTGCAGGTGTGCGCTCAGTGTGGGCTTGGCTGCTGTTGAGTAGCTGTGGGTACCTAGGTGGTGTGTGCAACAAGGCGGGGCTGGTTAGTACAGGATCCACAACCTGCAGGTGCGCCCAGTGTGGGCTTGGCTGCTGTTGAGTCGCCCAGTGGGTGCCTAGGGATGTTTGCAACAAGTTGACATTGATTGCTTGAATTGATTGAACAAGGCGGGGCTTGCCAAGCGCAGGATCCGCATCCTGCAGGCCCACCCGGCAGGCCCTGGTTGATATATTTCTAACGAAATACGGGGCAATGTTGTGCAAACCGCCTCCCCAGCGGCTGATATGTGGTCAGCACTTGTTCAGCCCCTGCTGCTCCTGCCCCTGTCCTTTGGTGCCGCCGTCTTTCCACGCCTCCCTGCATGTCCCCACCTCCTGCCCTTGCTGTTGGGTGCTCATCTGGGTTCTTTCTTCAGGCCTCACGGAACTGCCTGTGTGCACGTGGCATGCATTTGTTCTGATGGGCAAGGCCTCCCCCATAATGGCCCGCCTCTGCTGTCCTCAACCCTCAACCACCCGCCCTTGCTCCCTGCTTGCCCTCTCATGGCGGGCGGGAGCATCCCCGGAATTTGTGGATTGGCTATTGGAACCAGCTTTTTGGGATGTCACCCTGCTTGCATCCACCAACTCCCTCCTCCCTGTAGGCCTTTGCTGGCTCCCGCCTGGACTGGAAACGTAACTGCTTGAGTGATCGTAGCGCACAGGTGGCACCGGTTGGGGAGGCGAGTTGGGCGTCGCAAGCCCTGGTAACATTCCCTTCCCTTGCCGCACTTTACTCAACGAATTCCTTTCCTCCCTGCTGTGCACAGGTGGCATTGGATGAGGAAGCAAACCAGTTTGAGGGGGCCGCGCCAGCAGCCATGCAGGCCTGAGACACCCAGCCGACAACTGGCGGCAGCCTGCCTGCCAGCCGCCACTTGCAACCCTGAGCCGTCTCGTCTGAGAGGCTGGCTGCAATCGCGCTTGAAGTGGGGCCTGGCGCGGGTTTGGTGCAGACGCAGGCTGGTCGCTTGTTGACATCTTGTCAGGCAGCCGCTGCGCTATGGCCTGTCTGGAGGCAGGCAGTGTCCAGGGGCCCGCGCATGCCGTTGCGTGCTGCCCAAATGAATCGAACCCTGCTTCTTTCGGGCCGGCTGCATGCATGCCAGGTGGCACTCGCCCTCTCACCATGCAATCAATTGTGTGTTCCTGCATGCCCAGATGTTATTTACCGTATATCAATTGATGTTGCAAACTCACTCTACGGAGCAGCACTCGTGACTGGAAGGGAGAAGGGAAATTTGACTGAAACGGCTGAGGAGCAGAAAGCGAAGTTGGCTTGTGTTGGCACGAGCACCCGAGCTCGCTAAATTTGTGTTGTGCCTGGGCAGGCAACGGGAGGGCAGGCAGGCAGGGAGGCGGAGGGGCACCCTTCTCAGGTGTATGCTGGAAAGTTGTTTCACTAATGGGGCACTACAGCCGCGTGGGTGGGGGCACTACATCCCACGGGTGGGGCACTACATCATGATGATAGCAGGGGCGTGATGTAACAAGCGCGATGTAGGAGAGGGAGGTGGGGAGGGTGAACATCAAGCGCTGCCCCGCAGAGGCGAGCAAGCAAACGGGGGAAACACGGACAGGGAGGGGTAAGGCCCAATCCGACTCGGGTCCTTCGTCCTAGGTTGACAGGAACAGAGCGGAAAGGGGTGGAAAGAATGGGTAGAGCCGGCAGGTGCACTTGGGGGGCCGGGGGCAGCAGGGCAACTTGGGATGGCCTGCTGCGTCCCCATGTTGCGGAGCCCCTCCCGGGAGTGGGCGCAACAGCAAGGATTAGCAGCATTTCTGGAGGAGAGCAGGGCATGCTGGGCCGGGCGGCGCATCACCCACTGGGGTGTGTGTCGGGAAAGGGATTCTAAGCTTCAGAACAAAACAGGTGCGGGCCACGGCGGCGCCTGGGTACGACACGCGGCCCAGCAACCAATCAATCCGGCAATCCATCAATCAATCCATCAATCAATCTATCAATCGCTGCAAGCAAAAGAGGCGGTGAGGGCTGCAGGGGGAAGCCAACGGTCAAGGGGTGGTCCCTCCTTTCCTCCTTTCCTCTCAGGGGTCTAACAGCTCGCACTGCTCCTCTGCTGACAGGGCAAAGCTGGGGTACATGGCTGCAAGCCTGGCCTTGGTGCGCTGGTGACGCAGCACAGGCCCCACCTGCGGCAGCCGCTGCTGCTGGGGGGCTGCTGCTGCTGCTGCGGCGGCGGCGGCTGCGGCGGCGGCTGCGGCTGCTGCGGCTGCGGTTGTTGCGGTGGCGGCGCAGCCATTGTCAGCAGGCTGCAGCTGGTGGTGGTGGTGGTGGTGGGTGTTGGGCTGTAGGGTGCCATCTGCCTCCTGCTGCTGCCCGGCCTCCCCCACCGCCTTGCCGCTCGACAGGCAGGCATCACAGCTGCCCTCGCACGGCTCGCATGCTGACGTGGCGCCTGCTGCTGACGGGGCACCTGCTGATGCTGACGTGGCACCCGAGGAAGGCGCCTGCGCCAGGCCCACGAGCCGCTGCAGCTGCTCTGCCCGCTGCGACAGGCGCAGCACGGTCTGCAAGCAAACGGGGCAAGCCAGCAAACAGGACTGAGCGAGCTTGGCTGGGCTGCCCAGGGCGCTTGGCGTGCAATGGCTGAAACCCGAGCGAGCGCATCTGCTGCTGTTACACAACCACAGCAGGCGCAGCAGGGCATGTTTGCACCAACAGCAAGGGGACAACCAGCGAGTGACAGAAGCAGGGCAGTCGGGTCACGAGGCGCTTGCATGCCGGGATGCCCCGGCAGAACAGGCTGTCAATCAATCAATTACAGTTAAAGTCCAGGGGGGAGCCAGCAAAGGTCTCATGGGACAGGGTGGGGGGTGAGTGAATCGGAATGTAGGTTGTAGCAAAGCAAAATAAAGTGTGCAGTGTGCGATGCGGGCACTGGCAGACTGTGCCAGCCAGGCCGTGGGTGTGGAGATGTGCTGTCTCCCGGCCTGTGCTAGGGTTTAGGGTTCAGGGCTTAAGGTAGCGCCTTCCCGCCCTGTGCCTCACCTCAAGCTGCCGTGCCTGGTGCTCCAGTGCCGCCATCACCTGCGGGACACATGCCACGGGCGTTCGAATGGTACAGTCAACTAGTTGACTAGTGTCCCAAGCGGCCACTCCCTAAGAGTGACAGTGCAATGTAGCCGCAAGTCGGAGACCACAGAGGCTGGTGAATGAGGGCGAGGCACCTGGGCTGGCGCGCACGAGGCAGTTCATCAGGCCGGCAGGCAACGGCGGCGCATCATTCTGCCCACCCGCCGGGTGAGCAGCCCAGGGCACGCATGCAGTGGCAACACAGGGACTGATCAACCAGTGCCCGCTCCCCTGCCTAGCTGCGCACAAATTCCAACGTTCTCTTTTTATCCAATTGCATGTGTAGTGAAATAAAAAGCACATCATGGGCCCACCTCTTCACAAAGCTCCCTGCGTCGGGTGCTCAATTGGAGGGCCGCGTCCGCCGCAGACGGCAGCAGGTGCTGCCAGGGCTGCAGGCTCGGCAGACAGTGCAGCCCTCCCCTGCTGCCACCCTGGCACAGAGGCGGTGGTGGTGCCGGCAGCCCGCCCTTGCCCAGAGACGGTGGTGGTGGTGGTGCCGGCAGCCTCCCTTGGCCCTGGTGTGCGTTGCCCGGCAAGGGTTCCAGCTGAGGGCGTTGCTGCTGTGCCTGCTGTGCCTGCTGCCACTGCCCTTGCCGCTGCCTCTGCTGCTGCTGGCACTGCTCTGGTGGTTGCTGCTGTGCCTGCTGTGCCTGCTGCCACTGCCCTTGCCGCTGCCTCTGCTGCTGCTGGCACTGCTCTGGTGGTTGCTGCTGTGCCTGCTGTGCCTGTTGCGCCTGCTCAAAACAATGCTGCTGCTGCTGAAGTGAGGAGTGCTGCGGCACTAGCGATGTTTGTCGCGGCAGCGCCTGCTGCGTTTGCTGCTGCTGCAGCGCCGCCAACCGCTGCTGCTGCAGCTTGTGCTGTGCAGCCAAGTGCTGCAGCTGCTGTGACTGCTGCAGCTGGTGCGACGTTGACTGCTGCTGCTGCTGCTGAAGCAGGTGGGCAGGCAGCGGTGCAGGGGCCGCACTGCTGCTGGTACCACAGATGCCCGCCGCTGCCAGCGGTGCCAGCGCTGCAGCCTCTGCCCCACCGGCTCCCCAAGCAGGCTCCTGCACCTGCTTCTGCTGGCCCCCCTGCTGCCCCGCCTGCTGCCCTGCCTCCTGGCGCTGCCCCGCCTGCTGCCCTCTGTTCTGCTGCTGCTGCTGCTTCTGCTCCTGCTGCTGCTGCCCCGCCTGCTGCTGCTGCCCCTCCTGCTGCGCCGCCGCCGGCGGCTGCCCCGCCTGCTGCGCCTTCTCCTTCATCCTCTTCTTGTGAAGGTGCCACCGCACCTGGCGGCGTGTGAGGCTGGGGAACTCAGGCAGCAGCGAGTTGAGGATCTGCAGAGGAAGAAGAAGAAAAAGATTACAGCCCGAGGGCGTGCACGTTGTGTTGAGAAAATCGACAGGAAATAAAGGCACCAGTCAGCTACGATTGTTGAGGATCTGCAGAGGCAGCTGGCACACAGGCTCGTCAGTTACATGCATCAACTTGAGCAAGCATTCCATGACCACAAACTTTATCACCAGCAGCACGTCCAAGAATGTGGCATGCCAGCAAGAGGCATCAGCTCAGCTTTAGAGAGAGCAGCATTGCCCATGAAATGCGCCGGCAATGAGATGCTTGGCAAAGCGTGACGAGCGCAGCAACCTGCGAGGGGCTCCTCCCGCAGCAGCAGCGGCACCTGCTCCCATGCCTTCAAGACACAAGACCTTCCCAATCAACCTAGAGGACATGCAGCGGCGTTTCATATATATATACAATTGTAACATACAGACCTGCACCGGCTCCGCCACGTGTACGCCGCCAAAGCGGTGCACGGCCGATTGAAAACACTCCTCCAGCCTGCAGAGGAGGCCACGGCTGCGCTCAGTCAGAAACACATAACGTGCACAAGCTGTGGCATGGGAGCAGAGAGTGCCAGGAGTCCCTTGCTGGGCGCCGCAGCAGCGGCGGGCGTGGCGCCGGCGGCGGCAGCCTAGGAGGGAGTGCCCTGCCGGTCACATCCGGCCAGCCAATGATTGAGGCCTTGACAGCAGCAGCTGTAAGAAACTCAGCCTCGTTGGTGGGCCTGTCTGCTGTTGGGATCTGCCCCTGCCGGAACTTGCCTGCCTGCCCATTTGGTGGGCTTTGTATAGGCTTGTGGTGGCTGGCCGCCGGCGGCGGCTGATGGCGGCGATACCGCCACTGTGACCGGGGGTGCTGGGCCGGCACACGGCAGCCGCGCGGGGATCCCACATTCGCTAGACATGACCACTGCGCCTGCGGGGAGCAGGCGGGGGCTTAGCCCGCAGTTGCTTCACGGTATTTGCGGTCCGCAGCCATAAGCAAGCCCTCCTGCACCGCAGCTGCAACGATTTGCTCCTTGGTTGCAGCGTCACCTGCCGTTGGTAAGCTTCGCCTCCTGTTGACGCCGCCGACTTGGAAGAAACAGACGCCGGGAGCGACGCTTTATCGATGGTGCGCAGCGCGCATTCAAGCTCAATGCGGCTGCAAGAGGCCCAGAAGGGGAATGGGGGAAAAAACACCCCAGTTTCAGGGCAAAGTGAGCATCATGATGCCATCATCCATGTGTTGCGTGCTGGCGGTGATGTACTGCATGCATTTATTTATTTATAATACATGGTGCATCAAGGGTGATGGGTGCATGCTGCTGTGCCAAGCGCAGCCGAGCGCGGGGATTATGCTCCCTCCATCCTGGCCCTGCCAGAGCCATCGGCCTCTGCAGTAGCCAAGCCGTCCTGCAACCCGTCTAAGACGGCGCACAGCCCTCGTGTCCCCCTCACTGAGGGCATGCCATGGCGCCGTGACGCACCAGATGGAGCCTGGGGTTTCTTGGCGCACCGCAGCAGGCAACGAATCCGCAGGGTGCGCTGCACACAGTAGCTGGGGGAGCTCACCTGGATTGGTGGGGCAGCGGTGGGGCCAGTGCCTGCGCGGAGGCAGAAGTGCAGCAGTCACAGAGTGAGTTTCAGCGGCACACAGACTCGGTCGGACCCCAGTTCTCAGGCCACCCCTCAGTTTGGGTCAGTCCCTCAGTCTAGTGTCTGCAGCACTGCGCATCCGGGGCCTTTTACACCGAGTGGGCTGCGGCCTCCGCTGGGCCAGGACATGCTCAAGTAGGCATGGAAGCAAAGGCCGAAGAAGCCGAAGCCAAGCGCGGCTGGGTCGGCAGCGGGTGGGCGGAGGATGGAGCTGATGGACACAGGCTGCGGGACAGCAGGCAGATAGAAGTATCCGGTGCTGCCAGCCCCCATTGCTATCATGCACCAACACCAAGGCGGCGACTTGGCACCAGCGGATGCAGAGAAGGAGCCAGCTGCTGCTGCCGCAGCTGAAAACCCGGGGTGCTGCTCCTGCGCCGCACAGGCGCCCCGCCCTGCCCACCCCCGCACCTGCATGTGTGTGCTTACAAATGCGTTTGGATCCCTGCCGCCCCACTGCGTTGTAATGCTGTGGGATTCAGGAGCCCGCATGCATGGAGCTCAGGAAGTGGCATGAGCAGGGTGCACTGCTATACTCGTGTACCGCCTCAACACAGCTAACACGGCTGCCTAAATCCGGCACCCTAGCTTGCGCACTTGGGTACTTGCTTGAGCCGAGTCGCACTGCCACCCCATGCCCGCCAAGCCGCCCAGCGAGAGCGACAGCTGGGAGCTGTGCAGCGACGAAGACGAGGCCCGCAGGTGGGCCTGGCCTAGAACTTCGCTGTTCTCTTTTAAAAACCAACCCACCCTTGCTGCCCCCCCAGGTGGGCGAGCCAGGCAGCGGCAAGAGCACCCTGCTGTCCAATCTCTTCCACCCTTTCCAAGAGCGTGCCCAGGACACCGCCACCACAACGTGCCTCCCTGCGGGGCACAGCCCCTCCCTCCGAGCCACGTGCAGGAGCTATGCCGCCTCCACACCCGTCGCCGACTTCGCCTACACTGTTCTGGTGAGCTGCTGCGTGTTCCTTGCTCCTTCTCCATGCTTGCAATCCTGGCGGTCCCCCACTAGCCCAGGGGCCTGTGTCGCACTTCGTTTGCGGAAATCAGACTGTAACTCTCCAAAAGCAAGTGGGCTTGACAAGGCGGTTGTGGGCAGGCATTGAAGGAGAACTGCTAAAGCTAAAATCCCCCCCTGAATGACAGGCTGGTGAGCATGTGGGTGTCAGGGCATGTGCTATTGTGGGTAATGGGTGTGGTTGCATGAGGTTGAGGATGTGGTGTTGACGGGGCCTCCCTCTTGGCAGGCCAGGCCGGGCTGGACGCCGTCGTAAAACCCTAAACCCTAAACCCTACCCAGCGGGGGTCGGCAGGCAGGCAGGAGGGTAAGCCTGCTTTCAGGAGATAGAGGGGCAGGAGGACTGCCCTTGTGTCCCTACGATGTTACACCACACTTGCACCTCCACCGCCTGCATGTGAGTGCAGGAGGTGTCGGCGGGGCCTGCCGACGGGTATGCTGCCGCAGCGCTGTGCGACCACATCGCCCGCCAGGACGTTGCCTATGAGGCGCAGTGGTCGGCAGCCCGCTGGCCGGGTGGCGTGGCAGACAGCCGCATCGACGTGTGCCTCTTCATGCTGCCCCCGCACAGCGTGGGGGAGGAGGCGGTGGCAGCCATGAGGAAGCTGTCGGAGCACGTGCCGGTGCTGCCAGTGCTGGGCAAGGTGCGAGGGGCGGCAGTGTTGTTGACCTTGGAAGGCGGAGAGGAGGGCAGGGCAGGGTGTGTGCCCTGCTTGCCATGCCCTGCTCCTTGCCAGGACACCTTGCTTGGCACTGCCTTGCTGCCTGCCGTGCCTGCTTGTGCAGGCGCAGAGCTCATCCGTAGCCACAGCCACCCCCCCGATCCACCTCTCCTGCAGGCCGACTCAAGGACCCCTGGTGCCACCCAGCCATGCAGAATGCGGCCTGCCACGCGTGCAATCCAGCCATATGAGCCGGCCCTCCCACCCTGCCTGCAGGCTGACGCCATGACGCGCGCTGAGCTGGCAGCGCTCAGGAAGGAAGTGGAAGGGGCACTGGGCATGCGGAGCCCGCTCGTCTTCCCCACAGACACCAGCCTGCTGGCTCAGGCGGCCGCCGACCTGGGCACCACAGCCGTGCCGCTGGCAGTTGTGGGAAGCATGGAGAACAAGAAGGGAGTGGACGGGTAGGTGCCACAAACAGCCAGCTGGTGGTGCCTGCTCAGCTTCTGCCCAGCCGCCACCTCACCCACTGTCTGTCCTGGTGGATGGACGTCGGTGTGACACGCAGGGATGGGGTGGTCTGATGCAGGGACACGTGTGCATTTGCTGTGCTAGCCTGCCCTTCCTCTATTCAATCCGTAATGATCTGACCATACGTGCTGGAAACCCTAGCGCCGCCCCATCTGCTCCCTTTCTCCCCGCAGCTTCTGGCCGGCTCGCGAGTACCCGTGGGGCTGTGCGGAGGTCTTCAGCTGCCCTCACTCAGGTGATTTCATTCAGTCAACCGCATCTCTCATGGCCATGGGGAGCCAGCAGCAACTATCTTAATCTTGCCTGGGGAGTCGGCTCATGGTGCCTGCTCAGCTTCCTTTAAACCCTCGCATTCCGCCTGGCAACGGCCCGCTTGCTCTGCCCCACATCCCATGCACCCCCTTCTGCTTCTGCTTCTGCAACCTTTACTGCTGCCGCTGCCCTGAAGCCTCTACTGTTACCACCAGGATGTACAGGCGGGCAGCGGTCTAGCTGACAGGTGCCCCAGAAGGAGGAAAGCTTCAGCAACCGTATTCAATGCAATTGCCCTGCAGACATGCTGCTGCTGCGCAGGCTGCTGCTGGAGGCGGGGTTCTTTGCGCTCAAGGAGGCCACCGACAAGCGTGCCACCTCAGCACCTGCCAGCGCCACACCAGCACACGCCAGCGCGGCAGCTGACGCCACCCCAGCACCTGCCAGCGCGGCAGCTGACGCCACCCCAGCACCTGCCAGCACGGCTGCAGGCCAGCGTGCCAGCTCAGCAACTGATGCAACCGACCCGCGTGCCAGCCCAGCCGCCAGCTCAGCCGCTGGCGCCGCCAACAAGCGCACACGCCCCGCAGCTGGCAGCACTGCTGCACCCAGCCCTGTATAGGCAGCTGCCGCGTCGATCTTCAAGTACAAGCACACACACACACACTCCGCCACCGCGCCCTCAAAGGCCAGCACTCGCAAGTGAGCGCCCGCCCACCTTGCCCGCCCACCTGCTTGCTTGCCTGCTTGCCTACCTGCCCGCTCGGCGGCTTGCTCGCATGTTTCCAACCCGCCGGCCCGCCCACCTGCCTTCCTGCCTGCCCGCTTTCACGTCCGCTTGCTTGCTTTGCTGCGTGTTCACATGGCTGCTGTATGCCTGCCCATTCTGCCCTGCTGGTGCCAGTGGCTATCTCACTTGTCAATGCTGCCACCCAAGTGGCACTTGCACAGCCTGCACCCTCCCGACCCCACCGTGACCCCACCCCATCTCACCCTGCCGGCCCGGCCCTGCCTGGCCTGTGGGCAGGTCGGACCCCATCCTTGTGACGATTGAGGTGCAGGGCGCCAGGGGCCGGCGGGCCAAGGTGTACCGCGGGTGCCACTCTGTGGCGGCAGATGCAACGGTGGGAGAGCTCATCTTGGTTGCGCAGAAGGCCGCCGGTGAGCCCTGCCCAACCCTGGCCTCGCTGCTTGCGGGTGCCAGTTGCCATTCTCCAACCTCATGTGTGTGTTTGCCTGACTGTACCGTTTTGATAGCAGTATGTGTGTGTGGGTGGGGNCGGGGGGAGCCCCTTATTCCCCACCCCCACCCTGGAAATTGTGCTTCGTCCCCCCCCCATCATTCATCACAGCCTATCGGTGGCAGGCGCTCGGAGTGTTTGGTGTCCTTCAGGAGTCGGGTGTTGGCGTGCAGCGCCCAGCGCAGCATGCACAGCGCGCCGCGGCGCCTGTGCCTAAACGTCAGACACCCTGGGCTTATACGTTACTGCGCGCATGCCTGACCCTTAGAGCTCGACTGTACGTCTTCACTGTACTGTATATAAGTAGTGTGGTCGCCTTTCTTTCCCAACCGTGGCCGGCTCATGGCTCCGTGTGCTTCGGTCCTCCTAACACGCCATGCAGGCATGGAGGTGTCCACGCCTGTGACTAACATGAACACTGGGCGCAGCCTGTGGCTTGGCGAGAAGCTGCGGGATGTGGGGGTGACTGACGGCACTTTTGTGACCCTGAGGGGGCACCCCGAGTGGCCTTGCAAGTGACCGTGTGGGCTTGGCTAGGCTGTGCAAGCTACTCACGTCCGTTCCGCACTTTGCAGTTTTTTTTGCCTCGCTGTGCACGTTGTTCCAAGCTCCCTGCGTGACTGCGTGATGCACTTCTGCAGTGAAGAGCTCTAAACGCTCGCTGCAACAAAACACTTTCAAATGTTGGAGTGAAGGGAAAGAGGAGCATGCCGCATTCACACCGCGCAGCGGCTGGACTGGTGCACTGCTCTTGTGCAGCACACAGCAACTGTGGCAAGGAGCTGTGAATGTACTTGCATGCACCAGCGCGAAACGGCTGTGACAAGGAGCGGTGATATACGGCATGCATCATGCTGTGCAATGTCCAGCCAGGCGCAGTTTGTCTGCTGCTCCGCTCGCTGCCGTGCCGGCGCAATGCCACCCGCCGGTGGGTTTAGGGCCCCCACATTTGCCGCCGGGGGATGGCCCGCATCGCACTCTTGACCGTGATGGCAGGCAGCAGCAGCACTAGCCGCGCAGCTCCCGCCACACACTGCCGCGCACTCCCCTCTTCCTTCACTCGAGCATGTGAAGGCATATTCATTACAGTGAGCGTTACAAGCTCTCCACTATTGAAGTTACAATAAGCAGGCACACAGGGAGCTTGGCAGGCAGAACGGCGTGGGCCAAACAAGGCAGGCAGAACAGCGTGCAAAGCAGGGCAGCGCAGGCAGAACACCGTGCACGGCAGGGCAATGCAGGCTCAACTTGAGGCTTCACAATTCGCAAGAGCAGAACGGACGTACTGTCCCCTTGGGCTACACCCACACGCTCCTGACGATCACTTGGTGTGCCCCCTCATGGTCACGTGGGAGTTGTCGATCACCCCCACATCCCGCAGCTTGTCACTGTTCCACAGGCTGCGGCCCGAGCCAAGGTGGGTCACCGGCTCTGTCACCACCATGCCTGCATGCCGGGTTGGGGGGGCCGCAACTTGAGTCAATGCCTCACGAGTGAACCCTGCGGGAAGTGGTAGTGATATCATGCGCACATTTGGGGCAGAGGCACGGCAGCTGGCTGGCACCCCAGGGCAAGCGTTGCACTTTGCGTGCGGCAATGAGAGCCTCAAAGAGCAGAGCAAAGCGCAGCTCACCAGACTCCCGCTGCGCAATCGCCACCAGTTCTCCGACTGTTGCATCTCCCGGCACAGAGTGCCACCCGCTGTACACCTTTGCCCCCCGCCCCCTGCCGCCATCCACCACAATGAACACAAGGATGGGGTCCGGCCTGTCCACAGGGCAGGGCAGGCAGGGCAGGCATGGTGAGCCGGGGTGGGTGACGCACAGGGTGGCCACAGGTTGCAGTTGGGCCCGTTGGGCGCAGCAATTGGTGTGTGGGATCTGCAGGAAAGAGACACTGGAACCCATGCATCGACCAGCAGAGCAGATCAGAGCAGGGTGGGCAGGCAGATAGCAGCCGCGTGATCAGGCAGCAAAGCAGGCGTGCTGGTGTGCAGCGGGCGGGCGGAGGGCGGGCAAGCGGGCAGGCATAAAGCAGGCAGGGCGGGGGCAGGTTGGGGATCCAAGCAGGCAATTGGGCGATTGGGTGGGCAGGCAGGCAAGCCAGTGGGCAAGGCAGGCAGGCGAGGTGGGTGGGCGCTCACTTGCGATTGTTGGCCTTGGAGGGTGAGGGGGCGGAGGGTGTGTGTGGCAGCTTGTCCGTTGGGATCGGCGCAGCAGCTGCCTTGGAGGCAGCACGCCGCGCTGATGCTGGCGCCACATGTGCAGTGGCACTGCCAGTGGTGCGAGGGGCAGTGGAGGGAGCGGGTTCGGGTGCAGCCGTGCTCTGAGATGCTGGGCGGCATGCTGCAGCCCAGCCGCCGGCGCCAGCGGGGGATGTGCCGTCTGTGCTGCCGGGTGCTGAGGTGGCGCCAGCTTTTGTGCTGGCAGGTGCCGAGGTGGTGCTGGCGGGTGCTGAGGTGGCGCCAGCTGCCGCGCTGGCAGGTGCTGGGGTGGCACGCTTGTCAGTGGCCTCCTTGAGCGCAAAGAACCCCGCCTCCAGCAGCAGCCTGCGCAGCAGCAGCATGTCTACGGGGCGGCGGAAGGCAGGCAGCGGCAGGGGCACAATTTGCGCATGCAGAAGAGTGTGCATGGGATGTGGGGCAGAGCAAGCGGGCCGTTGCCGGCGGAGCGCAAGGGTTTAAAGGAAGCTGAGCAGGCACCATGAGCCGACTCCCCAGGCAAGATTAAGATAGTTGCTGCTGGCTCCCCATGGCCATGAGAGATGCGGTTGACTGAATGAAAGCACCTGAGTGAGGGCAGTTGAACACCTCCACGCAGCCCCACGGGTACTCGCGAGCCGGCCAGAAGCTGCGGGGAGAAAGGGAGCAGATGGGGCGGCACTAGGGTTTCCATCACGGCTGGTCAGATCATTACGGATTGAGTAGAGGCAGGGCAGGCTAGCACAGCAAATGCACACGTGTCCCTGCATCAGACCACCCCATCCCTGCGTGTCACACCAACATCCATCCACCAGGACAGACAGTGGGTGAGGTGGCGGCTGGGCAGAAGCTGAGCAGGCACCACCAGCTGGCTGTTTGTGGCACCTACCCGTCCACTCCCTTCTTGTTCTCCATGCTTCCCACAACTGCCAGCGGCACGGCTGTGGTGCCCAGGTCGGCGGCCGCCTGAGCCAGCAGGCTGGTGTCTGTGGGGAAGACGAGCGGGCTCCGCATGCCCAGTGCCCCTTCCACTTCCTTCCTGAGTGCTGCCAGCTCAGCGCGCGTCATGGCGTCAGCCTGCAGGCAGGGTGGGAGGGCCGGCTCATATGGCTGGATTGCACGCGTGGCAGGCCGCATTCTGCATGGCTGGGTGGCACCAGGGGTCCTTGAGTCGGCCTGCAAGAGAGGTGGATCGGGGGGGTGGCTGTGGCTACGGATGAGCTCTGCGCCTGCACAAGCAGGCACGGCAGGCAGCAAGGCAGTGCCAAGCAAGGTGGGCTAGCAGGGCCACAGCTCGGCAAGCAGGGCACACCTCCTGCCCTGCCCTGCCCTCCTCTCCGCCTTCCAAGTCAACAACACTGCCGCCCCTCGCACCTTGCCCAGCACTGGCAGCACCGGCACGTGCTCCGACAGCTTCCTCATGGCTGCCACCGCCTCCTCCCCCACGCTGTGCGGGGGCAGCATGAAGAGGCACATGTCGATGCGGCTGTCTGCCACGCCGCCCGGCCAGCGGGCTGCCGACCACTGCGCCTCATAGGCAGCGTCCTGGCGGGCGATGTGGTCGCACAGCGCTGCGGCAGCATACCCGTCGGCAGGCCCCGCCGACACCTCCTGCACTCGCAGCGGGGGAGAGGTGGGAGTGTGTGTGGTGGGACATGGTCACGAAACACAAGGGCAGTCCTCCTGCCCCTCTATCTCCTGAAAGCAGCCCTCCCCTTTTCCCCTGCCTGCTGGCCCGTTTTAGCCCTCCCGAGAGGGAGGCCCCATCAGCGCCCCCTCCTCAACCCCACGCAACCACGCCCGTTGCCTCCTACCCGCGTCTGCCCCACACACACGGTCGCCAGGACCCGCCCACAACTACCTTCTCAAACCCACTGCGTCCGCTCACCAGAACACTGTAGGTAAAGTCGCCCACGGGCGTGGAGGCGGCATAGCTGCTGCACGTGGCTCCGGGCAGGGAGGGGCTGTGCCCCGCAGGGAGGCACGTGCTGGCGGTGTCCTGGGCACGCTCTTGGAACGGGTGGAAGAGGTTGGACACCAGGGTGCTCTTGCCGCTGCCTGGCTCGCCCACCTGCGGGGCAGCAAGGGTGGCTTTGGTGTGAAGAAGGGAGTGCGGCACGTTGCGTGCGGCAGCTTGTCATGCCGAGCGCTATTAGTAACTGGCAGTGCCGCACGCAGGAAAGGTGTTGTTGGCCAGCTGCATGCAGCAGCGGCAGCAGGGCAGTGCGAGCTCGGGGAAGCAGCGGCAGCGGGGCAGTGCCAGCTCAGCGCAGCGGCGGCAGCGGGGCGGTGCCAGCTCCATGCAGCCCAGCAGCTGGTAGGCCGAGCTCAGCACAGCCCAAACAGCCCAGGAACTGTGCTCACCACTGCCACCCCCAGGTGGAAACGGTTCTTGGGCAGGCGGATGTCCAGCACAGGGCTGCCCGCGGCGGCCAGCAGGGCAGGCGGCGGACCGGACGGCCAGGCGGTTGTGCCCACACCGTCCATGGCGCCCCCCAAGGGACCGGCTGCGGGCACAGCTGCCTCCTCGATCTGCTGCATCATCAGGTCGGCTGCGACGCCCTCGGAGGACGTGCTAGAACTGCTTGCCGGGCGGCCAGGCCTGCAGTCAGGCCTGCAGTGGATGCTGAGCTTATGTACCGCAGCCAGCAGGCAGCCAATGCTTTCAAGCGCCTGCACAAGCCTGTGTGGCGGCAGCGTTGCGTGCAGCTCAGCACCAAGATGCGCATCTACCGCTCATT
>JTEE01000288.1:735353-748611 GCA_002896455.3 Chlorella sp. ArM0029B
GGGGGGGGTGGTGAGGGGCAGAGGAGCGGCTGGCAGCCCTGACCTTACGTGCTTCCCTGTTGACCGGGGGTTGACCGGGGGTTACCAGGGGTTGACCGGCAGTTGACCGGGGATTGAACGACGGTTGACCGGCGGTTGACCAGGGGGTCAGCCTTCAGGGTAGGCCTGCCTCAGCCAGGGGGCCAGCCAGGGGACCAGCCGGTAGAAAGGGCCATCCTACTCTCGACCTTTGACCTGTTGTCCACCGTTCACCGCGGCCGGGGGGTGACCGGGGGTTGACAGGCTCAGCCTTCCGGGTAGGCCTGCCGCAGCCAGGGGGCCAGGCGGTAGGAGGCGCCATCTGGGTGAAGGGCCGAGAAGAACCTGCCCGCCTCCGGGTGCACCGCAAACCCTGCTCACCAGGGGGGCATGTAAGAGAAAGCCTCCTTGTCAATAGCAAGAGAAAGGGGGAAACAAGATGAGCCGCCTCCAGGTGCACACACAGCCAACCCTGCTCGCAATGAGGCGTGTGTGAAGGAAAGCTTGTTGTTGTCCCCCGGAGCATGACGAAGGGAAAAGGGGGGCAGGGGGGATGCGGCAGGCAAGTAGTGGGCAGGGACAGGGGCACGTGGTAAGCATGCCAGGCTGCTGTAGTATCGCGACTCCCCACAGGCAGCACGCCACAATCCTTGGAGGACGGGCATTTGCTCATCAGCGTTGGAACGCAGCTGCCCAGCGAGACGCAGCGCCCCCATGCAACAAGTGTTACGCCTCCCCTCTGCGCCCCTTCGACCCCGCCCCGCCCGCTCCTCACCTGGCTTGCAGCTGTGCAGCGCCTCCAGTTCAACTTCAACACGTCATCATTCAAATGTGTTGTGCACGCGCCTGCCACTGCCCAGCCGCCACAACCACCGCCCCTCTGCGCCCCAGCCCTCCCCCGCCTTGCCCGCCCCTCACCCGGCTTGCAGGCGTGCAGCGGCGGCAGCGCCTCCACTTCGATGTTCTCTTGAGCCACATACGTTTGCACCTGGCCGGGGCGGTCGGCTGGGTCGGGGAGGACGTGGTAGAAGGGCTGTGTGCGCCCACCTGCGCGCATCGGGTTGATGTAACGATTCATAAACTTCATGTCACGAATGCATGGCTATCCATGACAGGCAGCAAGGAGAAGGGCGGGCAAGGGGAGTCAGAGCCGTGCGGCAGGAGGGTAGACGGGCTGTGTGCGACCGCCTGGATTCGTGACAGGCAGACAGGCAGAGAGGAGACGTGAGGAGACGCGAGGGGACCGTGAGTAACTTGAGTTGGGGGTAGAGTGCTTGCAGCGGGGAAGCAGCTTGCACCAGAGAGCATTTTGCAGCGACGAGTCCAGGCAGAGCCGACTGAGCTTTGGTCGCAGCCGGCTTTCAGCACCTGGGATGGTGCCAGCACACCAGGCACCGGGCCTGCTCGCAAGGCGGCCCAACACTATCTGTTCCAGGCAAGGCCAAGCTACCCTGCCCTACACCCTACACCCAAACCGAATCCAGCGGCTGACCTGGCGACCGGCCAAGCTGAGCTGGCGACCTGCATGCCAGGCGGGCCCACCCCCAACTGTGCTGTGCTGAGCTGGCAACCATACCAGGTGGGCTGGCCGCAAAATCATGTCGTCAGCCCACCGGTCAGGCGCCGCCTGCCCACCCCTCTGTACTGCGCTGGCAATCAAGAGAGGTGTATTCATGCCGGCAATCGAGCCCACCTGCCAGGCGTGCCACCCCCATCTGCTCCATCCATTCCTCGCTGGCCCGGCACTCTGTGTCCCACCCAACAATGACGCCCCTGCAGTTGCATAGTACAACACAGCATCGATTTGTGTGAGCGAAACAGAGGGCGGCAATGGTGGGCGTAAGGGGCCGGCTGGGCAGGGCAGGGCAGCAGGCTGGCCAGGCACTCGGGGTGGCCCCCTGATCAGGCCCCCTGATCAGGCCCTGGGCAGGGCAGCACAGCACGCGGCACAGCACGCAGCACAGCACAGCACAGCACAGCACAGCACAGCACAGCGCAGCACAGCGCAGCGCAGCACGGCGCAGCACAGCACAGCACAGCACAGCACAGCACAGCACAGCACAGCACAGCACAGCACAGCACAGCACAGCACAGCACAGCGCGGCGCATCACAGCGCAGCGCGGCGCAGCGCGGCGCAGCACAGCGCAGCACAGCGCATCACAGCGCAGCACAGCGCAGCACAGCGCAGCACAGCACAGCGCAGCACAGCACAGCAAACTAGGCTGAGCTCCCACCTGTACGCATAGCGCCTGTGTCGGATGAGCTGCCCCACCCGGAAGCTGACCCCCGCTGCCGCCTCGCCCCCACGGCGGTGCACCCTGCAGGCAGGGAGGACACCAGGAAGGGCATATGGTTGGGCTATTCAGTCCATATGACCTGCCCAGCGCTAGCGCTGCCATCTCCCCACCCTACCTGTGCTCACTGCCTCCGTCTGCTTCCTCATGTGGTCCTCCCCGCCACCAAGTGCTCACTCACTCACTCTGCAGGCTCCCCTCCCTCCTTGTGCTCACCCACTCCTTCTGCTTCCTCACCTGCTCCTCCGCCACCGCCATGTGCTCTCTCACTCCACCTGCTTTTTGCCCAACCTGCCTCCCTTCCCTCCCTCCTGTGCCCACTCACTCCACCTGCTTCCTCACCTGCTCCTTCCCTCCCTCCCTGTGCTCACTCACGCCCTCTGCTTCCCGCCTGGCCGCCCCCCCTCCCTATCTGTGCTCACTCACTCACTCATTCTATCTGGTCCCTGGCTGGCCTGCCTGCCTCCCCTCCCTCCCTTCCCTCTCCGTCCCTCACTCACTCCATCTGCTTTCGCACGTGCTCCTCCGCCGCCGCCCGGATCTCTGCCAGCATGGCAGCCAGCGCGGGGGCGTGCATGCCAGCTGCGTGCCCTAGCTGCACTTGGTAGGGCTGGTCCACCAGCTGTATGGCAGGGAGGCAGGGAGGGGGAGGGATAAGGGATAGAGTCAGGGAGGGGAGGGGAGGGGAGGGGCGTGATGCCAGGCATTGTAATAAAGGGGGGAAGCGGGGCAGCATGACTCGGCTGCACCTAGCAGGGCCGGCCCACCAGCTGTTTGGCAAGGAGGCGGGTAGGTAGGGGTAGGTAGGGTAGGGTTGAGGAGGGGGAAAGGAGGGAAGGGAGGGGTAGGTAGGGCAGGGTTGGAGAGGGGAGAGGAGTGAAGGGAGGGAGCGTGCTGACAGGTAGTGTACAGAGTAGTGTGTGTACAGGGTAGGAGGTCCCGGCTGCACTTGGCAGGGCTGGGCGACCAGCTTCTGTTCAGCAGGGGCATATGGCAGGGAGGCGGGGAGGGGCAGGGTGGGGTAGGTGAGGTGAGGGTCCAGCTGACAGTGTAGTGCATGGTTTGGACTTCAATCCTGCCTTCACACCTTTTCGAGCAGCTCCGCCGCCTCGTGGTACTGCTGCTGCGCCATGCAGGCGTTGGCGGCTTCCACCGTGGCACGCACACCCTCGGCTGCAGGCAGGGGAGGGCGGCATGTAAGGAGGCACTAGGCACTACAGTTTGTGGCAAGAGCGTGCCTCAGGGGGGCACGCACACCTTGTCACCATACAAGGAGGCACCAGGGAGGAGTGTGGCCACCCTGTCCTATGATACCCTTGCTGGCTCCCCCGGGACTTGAAATGTAATTGACTGATTGATTGATTGTATCCTCAACAGGGGCATCTTATGACTGCACGGTACCTGCGATAATATCCGAGAGCCGGGCAAGTCCTGCTACTTTCCCAGAGTTCCCAGGAGCGTTAGGCTTCAAGTTGCCGCTGTGACAACACAGTACTGTCTTTCTACCCATATGGAAGTGGTGTGAGGGCTGCTGCCGCCCCAGGCGCAGAGGCAGGCCTGGCGGGCAGCCAGCAAAGCACGCGCGGTGTGCTTGCCTGCACGGTGCGACACCCCAATCAGCCTGCTGCTAAGCCAACTGTGTCTGTCCGTACCACGCCAGGAGGCCATGCAGCCCAGCTACTACTGCTGCTGCTGCTCCTGCTCCTGCTGCTGGTGCTGCTGTTACACAGTTGCCACAAACTACATCCCGATACCCCCCAACCTGTCCCATGTGACATTTGTCTCCCCGTGACTTGTCTTGTAATTTGACTGATTGCATGATTGAATGCTGCTGTGGTCCTCCAGCACGTGTCTGTGCATCCCAGCGCAGGTACAGCCCAGCATGCACAGCACACCTCAGGCACGGCCCAGCATGCACAGCGCGCACCTGGCCCCGCCCGCCCCCCGAACTGAGCCCGCCCTCGCCTGCCGCCGCCTGTCTATGCATCCCTAGCTCAAACACACGCATGCTCAGCGCCCCCCGACGCCCCCCACCTGAGCCCTGGCCTAAGCCCTGGCCTGCCGCCGCCGTGCATGGCCCAGCATGCTCAGCATGCAACTGGCCCCGCCAGAGGTACTGAAGTACATCCTACCAGTCATGCTTTCCTTAGTCCCTCTGGCCCCGCCCCCCCAAATCCCCACCTGAGCCCTCTCCTGCCGCCGCGGCCATGAGGAGCGCGGTTGCCTTGAGCAGGCCATGGTCAGCGTGCTCCCTGTGAATGTGCACCAGGTTGCGGCACATGCGCAGCCAGGTCTGGGCGGGCGGCATGGCCTGCAGGAACGAGGACGCACAAGCGAGTGCTGTGTGCTGTTGTGCTGGTCACAACTGCCGTGTGTCAGTTTGCGGCACTTGCGCAGCCACGTCTGGNGGGGGGGGGGGGGGGTGACTTGGCCTGCACGGACATGCACATGCTGTTCAAATGATAAAATACTTGGGTTGCCCATCACGCATACGTGCACAAACGTACCCCGCTGGTCAGTCGAACCTTGCCTTCCCATGACGCAAAAGATTTCCACCACAGGGTGCCCGTGCCCCTTCAGCAAGAGCGGTGCTACCTGACCCACCCCATGTCACAGGAGGCATGTGGCCCGGCCCGAGGGGGCTCAAGAGCGTGGAAACACGTTTCTAGGTGTCTATGATACAAATCTATGCTCCAGGCAGGCACCTGTGTCCCCTCACCTCCACGTCATCTGCCAGGTTGGCCGGCAGGCCCAGGCCGTGCAGGAAGCCCACAAACTCCGCCCTGCAATCGTTTGGATGAGCAACGGTGAACACCAACACAGATACAGTAAGAAGCAATAGAGGGAGCAGCAGTGCAGAAGGAAGGCCACCGTTGGTACCGACCAGGCACATCAACAAGCTTACGCCCCGCCTGCACGCCAGTCACGAGCCCCTAGCTTGACCAACAAGAACCATCTACACTTCATAGTCTCGCCTGCTCATGATGCGCCCGCCATCGAACACGTCGACAAACACACGGCCCTCCCGCACGCCAGGCCCGCTCCCAGCTTCCTGCCCGCCCTCCACGACCTCCTGCACATCACGCACACGGCACAGCAGGCACAGCACGTGCGTAAGGCACAGCAGGCATAGCATGTGCATCAAAGTTTGTGTGCAAGGGCAGGCTGTCCTGCGGCAGCAGGCAGAGCAGGAGGTGTGCCCGTGCTTGTCAGGGCCCCTCAGCAGCTTGAACCAGCCCTAGAAGCTCCAGGCGCCACGCAAGCACCCGTGCCCTCGCTCCCAGCCAACAACGTGTGTTCATTGTTCACACAGCACGCAAAGCACCATCAGCCACGCACCATGGACGTCACCACATGCATCGGCACGCCAAGCACTGAAACGGGGAGCCCAGCGCGGGCGCCAACCTGCGCTTTAGGGATGACCATGGACGTCGCCCAATGCATCGGCATGCCTAGAACCGAAATGGGGAGCCCGGCGCGGGCGCCAACCTGCGCTTTTGGGATGGGAGACAGCGCGGGCGCTGTGGTGGTGCTGGCGCCTGGGGAGAGCGCTGGCAGCGCACGGGTGATGTGTGGCACACCTGCCACGCCAGCTAGCTCTGCTGACTGGACCAGGCAGCCTAGCACCCATCCTGGGTGCGGAGCAAACACACGTATGCTTAGCCGCGCTCGTCTGGAGCAGCCATGCAGGCCGAGCGGCCGGCATCCCAACACATCCCAAACCCTATACCCCGGCGTCAGCTCACAGCCGCACGCGTAACGGCACAAGCACAAGAGATAGGTGGGGGGCAGTCCTGGCTGACGGCACCAGCACACAGCTGACCAAAGGAAACAACCAGCAGGCATCCACCCCTGTGTTTTCGTGTGCCGGCTTGTTGGCTCTCACCGCGGCGTGCAACGCGGCCAGAGAAATGGGTATGCCCTCTCGGTTAGTAAGCACGCTGTCCAAGAGGCTGTTGGGGGCGTCGTAGTACCGCTCACGGTTGCCCTGCATGAGATGGGAACACAGCACATGAAGGGCATGGTGGGCTGTCGAGGGCTTGATAAGTTACCGCCACCTGCTGACCTGCACACACTCCAAACCGTGCCGCTTATCGAGGGCTGGGTGGGCTGCTTGCTATGCACCAAACACACACACATCAAAGTGAGGGCATGGCAGGGTGTTGCCTGCACCTGCCCTCCTGTGTTCACGCACTGTGTGGCACATCTGCCTGCCCCAGCCGAATGTGCCTCTGTTGGCGCTGGTAGCACATCGGCAGCCCAGGCGGTTCACCCAATGTGCCGGCCCTCACCGTAATCTCTAGCCCAAAACCGGCGGGCGGCGGGATGCTGGCAAAGTGGGGGTGCCGGGGCGGCGGCCCCTTCCCAAACAACAGGCCGCTCAGCAGGCGCAGCGCGGCCACGCCTTGAACCCCTGAAGCACGCAGGTGGGGCAGGCGGGAGGTGAGGGTGATGGGTCACATGCAATTGGATTGATGGGCGAGGAGGAGGTGGGAGTGAAGAGAGGGGAGGGGATGTGCATGCACAAGAGGCAGGCAGGCAGGCAGAGGCGGCTAACAGCAGCGGCAGCGGACAGCAGGGGCAGCTAGCAGCAGCAGTAGCGGACAGCAAAGGCAACCAACAGCAGGGGCAGCTAACTTCAGTGGTGGCTAATTTCAGCAGCAGCCAACGGCGGCAGCGACGGCACATGCCAGCTTTGTGAAAGCTCGACCTGCCTGCGGCCGCCATGCGCCGCTTCAGTTCCTGCCCCAGAGAATCCAGGGCCTCACCCACCCACGAAAGGTCTGCACACGCAGACGGGCAGGTCAGGCAGGGGTTTAGTCGTGCAGGGGGTGAGCCATGCAGTGTTAGCGGTGGAGCGTTGCTCACCGCCGCCATGCTGGCAGCAAGGCAAACACAAAATCGACACATCCGGCCCTGTTCTGGCTGTATTGAACTCCGGTCCCAGGGCTCTCAGGCAGGGCCATGAAGGCTCTGGGCACACGAGTGACACGCAAACAGAAGCAGCTCGCTACTCTTTACTTGCCTGTTGATGGGCTGTGCATGTGCACCAAGACGCTTGCTACCGCATACTTGCCTGCGAATGGGTTGTGCACGTGCGCCAGAGCCAGCGCCCCCTCCTCCTGAGCCAGCCTCAGCACCTGCTCCAACTCAGCAGTCGACAGCTCAGCATGCGACAGCTCAGCATCCGACAGCTC
This sequence comes from Chlorella sp. ArM0029B, assembly GCA_002896455.3. Classification (NCBI taxonomy): domain Eukaryota; kingdom Viridiplantae; phylum Chlorophyta; class Trebouxiophyceae; order Chlorellales; family Chlorellaceae; genus Chlorella; species Chlorella sp. ArM0029B. The sequence goes on from JTEE01000288.1 coordinate 742,865, forward strand.
AGCATCCGACAGCTGTCCAGGCGACCCAAACGCCTCCTCCTCCTCCTCCTGCTCCCCCTCCCCTGCCCCCTGCCCCTGCCCCTGCTGTGCAGCTGCTGCAAACATCGGCAGCCCCCCTGCGGCTGCACCCCCTGCAGCCTCTGCGCCAGTTGGCTCGCCCGCGCGCAGCGCGCGTCGGCGGGACAGCTCCCGCTCTGCTGACTGGACTGCCGCCAGGCGGGCGCGCAGGTGTTGTGCCCAGTGCCGCGTGTTGAGCTCGTCGTGCACAGCACGCGACCAGTACGCTGTGCTGCAGGGCGCAGCAGCCGCAGCAGCCACAGCGTCTGGCCAGATGGTTGACGGGAAGGCCTGCCCTGCCTCTGCCTCTGCTGCTGCTGCTGCTGCTGCTGAGCCCGCTGCTGCCGCTGCACTGGCGGCCGAGGCGGGGCCGCCGGGTGCCGCGACAGCTGGCGGCTGGCGCAGCTGCTCGGCAGCTGCCACCAGGGCTTGCAGCAGGTCTTGCACGCCTGGGAAGCCGAGCCCCCGAAGTGCCTGCAGCACCTCTCGCTGCCGCTCTGGCCACGCTACATTGCGCAGCAGGCCCAGCACGCGGGCGTCTGCCTGCACAGGGCGGGTGGATTGGTGGAAGCAGCGTGGGATTGTAAGTCAGAAGAGCTTGGCACAGTCAGGTCCTGCCAACTCGCGCAACAGGCCCAGCACGCGGGCGTCTGCCTGCACATGGCACAATGAATAAGGTGAGTGCATTGTAAGTTGGAAAAGAGCATGGCATGATGCTGCCATGAGGGTTAACCCACACATGAGAGACACGGGTGAGCGCCCTGCCTGACCCGCACCCTCCCCTACCCTCTCTACTAAGACACTACACACCGACAGGCGTCGACGCGGTGCTTTCCCCCGGTCCTCAACTAGGGCACTACAAAAGCCGGCACTACTACCGCCAGCAACCCAGTGCTGACCTTGCGACGCAGGCGGTACACTTCCACCCAGCGCCCCTGCCGCGCCAGCTGTCCCGCCGCGCCGCAGTCGCCGCCGCGCCGCCACCGCCGCTGGCAGACGCTCCGCCACAGCTCAGGGGCAGCGGCGGCCTCTCGCCAGGACCGGCAGGTGGCCAGGCAGGCGGCCAGGTCAGCGGCTGATAGATGCATGAAGACCTGTATGCAGGTCAGGGCGGGGCATGTACGTGCGTGCTGAACGAAGTTGGTTCGTCTCGAGAGTGGCAGGTGAAGAGGAAAACGGCCAGGTCAGCGGGTCGGTAGATGTATGAAGACCTGCAAGCAGGCGGGCATTATCCATCAATCCATCCATCCGTCAATCAAATTTCCAGTCCCCAACGAGCCAGCAACGGTGTCATTGTGGCATGCGGGCTGACAACAGCTGCTGTGTGTTTGAGAGTGGCAGGTGGAAAGGAAGATTGCCAGGTCAGCAGATGGCAGTGAGCGGGCACATGTGCACAGGTAGGGCATGTGTACAAGCGGGCGCCCTTGGGAGGGCAGGGAAGTGGAGCGCGGCGGTGCACCGCGGTTGACAGCGACACGTCATGCATTGGCACAAAGGCCTGCCCTGCCATGCTGGGACTTGCCTGCAGCTCGACCTCCTCGGGAAGGGCTAGGATGCCCAGCTGCTGAAGCGGGGCTGCTTCGCCAGCACCGGCGGCGGCGGCGGCGGCAGCGGCGCCAGGAGGTGCAGCGGTGGCGGCGGTGGCGGTGTTTGTGGCGGTGGTGCCAACCGGGGCCCTCGGATCTGCATCTTCTCCGGGAACCGCTTCATCCCCGCGATCCGTCGCCATGAGGAGCGGACAGCCGAGGAGCCGGGAAATGCCTCTCGGAGAAGGGTTTCGGCCTTGGGCCACTGGCTGCTCGTCAACCAGCGCTTGGCAGTGAGTCTGGCGTGTGGTCACATTTGCCGCCTGGCGTGGGGCCACTCCAATCATACACATGCTGGGCGAGTGGCGGCAGCTGGCGGCGGGGCAGCGGCGCACGCAGGCATCTCGAGGGACTCCCTTTCGCTTCCCCCAAAACCCCGTGTCATCAGCATCTGCCATTTAAACCACACTACATCTCCCACACTTGGATCTGCCTGCTGAGCCGCGGGCAGCGCAGCACACCGCGCCCGTCGAATCAGCTGTGCACCTGGGCGCCCAAGGGGCCCATCTACAGGTCCTCTGGCTGCCCTGGCAAGACGATGCCACACAGCCTTGTGCTAACTCAAATATCTAAGCCTGCGAGTGGGCCGTTCTCGAAGCCCCGTGGCTCTGCTGCTGTTCGCACCACAGCCCACAATTCTGCTTCAGGTGCCGCGGTAGGGCCCCTGGTGCTGTGCACTCCCCAGATACATGTCAATGCATGGCTTCAGCTCCTGATATGGCAGGGTCCCGGGTGGTTGCGATTGGGCCCTCATTGGGGAGGAAGAGCTCAGGCTGAACAGCCAGCCAGAGCTCTCTTTGAAAGTTGTACTGCTGGTGTACTGCGCACTCCTTGTTACTCAAGGCTTGCCGCTTCTGTGCTCCCAATTGTCCCTTAGAAGAATAAGTAACCTGAAGTGGCCTAGCCATTGAGAGCATCAGCGCTTGCAACGAAGACGGCGGGAGCCGCAGCGCCCACGGACACTCTTGAAGGCATCCGTTCATCCTTGCAGGCCGATTCCATATTTAGTCGCCTTTCGGCGCCTCCCGCCAGAACGCGGAGCAGCCGCTCGCCTCCACCGCCGCCCCGCTCTGCCGCCGCCGCCGCCACCACGACAGCCCACAGAGCTAACCAGGATGAGTGCACGCCATGCTGGCGGTGCTGATGCTGGCCCAGCCGAGGAGGAGGAAGAGGACCTAGATGCTCTGTTGCTGCGATACGAGCAGCAGGCCGCGGCTGATCTGGCAGCGGTGCAGCAGCAGCAGGGGGGTGCCGCGGGGGGCGGGCGGAAGCGGCAGAAAGTGACGGCAACTGAAAAGCGGGAGGAGGCAATGAACCAGCCGCTGGGCAGCGACAACAAGTGAGGCCGTGCGTGTTCTTGGTATTGGTCAGTCCTGTGGGCATGGCATGGCGTGGGTGGCACATGGCGTGATGGATGGCGGGCGGGCTGCCTGCCTGGGCAGAGACCGGCAGGCAGGCAGGCAGCGTGCCACAGACAGCGCTTGCCTGCACCCAGGGCGGCACCGCTTGCTCACTCGCCTGGGGCCCGTAGCAAGCCAGGTGCCTACCGCCCCGCCAATAACCAAGCCACTCCCTGCCTTCAAAAAATGTGCAGGGGTTTCAAGCTGTTGGCTGCTATGGGGTATCAGCAGGGGCAGCGCATCGGTAAGGACGGCACAGGCCTGGCTGAGCCGCTGCCGGTGCTTCTGAAGCAAGACAGGCTGGGGCTGGGAGCCGTGAGCAAGAAGGCGGCGGCACGGGAGGCGCAGCAGCAGCGGGAGCAGGAGGCAGCGGGCCGGGCGGCGGCGGGGGCAGCAGCGGCGGAGGCTGGCCGGCAGGGGCAGCGGCAAGAATATCAGGCCAGGGCGGCGGCGGCAGCGGCGGCGCAGCGGCTGGAGGGGCAGCTAAGGAAGGCGCAGCAGGTGGGGCGGGGCTGGGGCAGGTGCCTGCTGGCGGCTTGTGTGCATATGCCAGGCTAGGTTACACCAGCCAGAAGGGTGTGGCAGGCCTGGCCTGCTTTCACTTGGCTGGCCGGCGGCCGGGGCGGGCGGGCGAGCGGTGCAGAGGCAGGGCCGGGCGAGGTGTGGGGCAGCCATACTTGGTCTAGAGACTTGGGGCTTGGCCTGGGTGTTGGCCATGGCCCTGTGGCCCTCTGCCGTTTCAAAGTTGCAGGCATGGACAAAACAGGCAAACCCTGAATTCCTCTTCCTTGAATTGACTCAAAACACGAAGTTTTGCAGGCTGGGGCACAGCCAGCGCATGCTCTCTTCCCTCCTCCTGGCTTGCAACACACCCTTTTTAGTGTCCGGCCTTGAACCCCTCTTTTGCTACGCCCCCTGCTCCCGGCCTCTTGCAGGTGTGTGAAACGCTGGACACAGCTGCCGGTGTGGGCAGCCACTTGATGTGGGCACAACCTGCAGCCGGGGCAGCCTCAGGGGACGCCGCTGCCGCTGGCGACGAGCTGCTCGAAGCAGCAGAGCACCGGCATGCCACCGATGCGGGTGCCGCTATCAGGGCGGGGCGGGAGGAGGCGGCTGATTTTGAGCGCCTCTACAAACACCGGGAGGCGGCTGCAGCGGCGGCAGCGGCGGCAGCAGCAGACGGAGGAGAAGGGGGAGTGGGAGGGGCAGCGGCTTCGGCCTCGGGCACAGCTGGTGCCCAGAGGCAGCAGCAGGGGGAGGTGGAGGGGCAGGGGCAGGAGGAAGATGCGGCGGCAGCAGAGGCGCACGCGTGGCAGCAGCTGGGGCCGGGGGGGCAGCTGGCGGCGGTGGTGGAGCGGCTGAGGGGGCGGTACTGCTACTGCCTGTACTGCGGATGCCGGTATGACAGCGCAGGTGACATGCGGGAGCACTGCCCGGGGCCCGCAGAGGTCGACCACGAATGAACACACTTGAGCAAAGTGAGCTGGCGCACAATCCTCCTGGCCTTCTTCTTCTCCGCCCAGTCCGCTCTCCTTCCACTGCCGCCCGCCCCGTCGCCCGCTCATCATTAATCTCACCCCGCTCGTTTGTGAGGCAGTGTTACTTCCCGTCAAAAGAAGAAGAATCCCTCAAGACCTCCGGCTCTGTCAACTGCCACAACCTTATGCAGTGGCTTCAGCTGTTGCTCTGCGGCGTTGAGACAGCTGTTGCTCTGTTGCTCGGAAATAGCTGTTGTGGCTCCCTGCATTTGCTTGCCCTCTCTCTCCCTCTCTTCTCCCCCCCGCCCCTCTCACACCTGCCCCTTGCCAAACTCTCGACGTCTTTTCTGTGCTGGCAGAGTCCCGCTGCATTGCATCTTTACATGTATGCTGCAACGTGGCACCATGTGGCACAGTGTTCAGTTCACTTGTCGCTCGTCAGAAGAGGGGCTGAAAGAATGAAATCATCGGGGCGCAAAAGGTGGCAGCAGGAGCAGGGCGGGGGGCAGGGGCGCTCAAAAGAAGCTGGCTGCTGGGCGTCTGCGTGGCGGTTTTTTGAAGGGTGGCAGTGCTGGTATGTGTTTCCGAGGGCCAAGGCACAGGCCACCCAGCCAAAAGTCTGCCTGGCGCCGCTCGAATTCGGCAGCAACCGAGGCCGGCCTCCTTGCCGTCACTTGGCGACGGAGGTGAGCCCGGTCCTCGGCAGCCTCACGCAGCATAGCATGCCACACGCGCCAGGTTGCTGTGGCGGACATATGCCAGCGGCTACACAGTGCCAAAGAGGAGGCAGGCCGGCAGGCAGGCCGGCAGGCAGCTGACGAGGTGCTTAGGCGGCCACGGCGGCTGCCTCCTTGCGCAGCTCGCGGGTGGGGGAGCGCATGGTCACAAACTCCTCGGCGGCTGCAGGGGCGGGGTGGGGCAGAGGAACGAAGTTTGGAGTCGGGGGCAGGGGGGGCAGGTTGGGGTCTTGTGTCGTGGCTGGTAGGACGAGGCTGGCAGGACAAGGCTGGCTACAGAAGTCCACGCCAGGACCAGCAAGAACTTCTCCCTTGCTGTTGCTTTCTCGTGGTGCGCAGGGTGGGCTCAAGCCAGGCAGAACAGAGCATCCCTTGCTGTTGCTTTCTCGTGGTGCGCAGGGTGGGCTCAAGCCAGGCAGAACAGAGCATCCCTTGCTGTTGCTTTCTCGTGGTCCGCAGGGTGGGCTCAAGCCAGGCAGAACAGAGCAT
>JTEE01000288.1:750201-767938 GCA_002896455.3 Chlorella sp. ArM0029B
CGCAGGGTGGGCTCAAGCCAGGCAGAACAGAGCATCCCTTGCTGTTGCTTTCTCGTGGTCCGCAGGGTGGGCTCAAGCCAGGCAGAACAGAGCATCCCTTGCTGTTGCTTTCTCGTGGTCCGCAGGGTGTTGTTTAAGGCAGGCAGAACAGAGCACTCACCCGAGGGGTGGATGCCGATGGTTGAGTCCAGCTGGCGCTTGGTCACCCCCATCTTCACGGCCACTCCCATGCCCTGCATGATCTCCGCAGAGTCGGGGCCCACCTGCAGGGGACACAAGAATTATAAGGTGAGGTTCTGAAGTTAGTTGGGCTGTGCTTACTGTAAATAAGTGCGAGTAGGTAGAGACTTTGCGGCACCGCAATGCCCTAGAATGTGGCAGTCGGGTCACAGCAGGAAGCAAAGAGGAAGTGTTCTTGCGGTCAGGGGCAGGTGTGAGGTTGAAGAGACTGAGCCATCCCCATGCCCTGCATGATCTCTGCAGAGTCGGGGCCCACCTGCATTTAATGCAAACGAACAACCACAGAGGTGGGCTTATGGCAAAGATTATGGCAAAGATTGTGTGCGAGTAGAGAAGAAGCTGAGGGCTTAGCACCAGCCCATGCCCGCGAGAGACCAGCAGCGTCGGGCCCCGCCTGCTTTGACTCAAACACACACTCGGTGGGGATACCGGTGCACAAGCTGTGCTGCGGTTGTTTAGTGGTGAACAGCTCACGATGTGGCAGCCCGCTGCGACTCCCCTCAACCCCAGCACGGCATACACACTGAGAATACCGATGCACAAGCTGTATTACGGTTGGTTATTGATTGATCGGCTCACCATGGGGCAGCCCACCACGACGTCTGCGCTGTATTGGTGTACTGTGTGTCTGTGCCACAGTACACCAATACAGCGCTGTCTGCCGGAACAGCACCCCATCACAGCGCTGTCCACACGCAACATCATCCCACCCCCACCACCCCACACGAGTTAATCACTGATCCTAAAGCTTCACCGGCTTACCATGTGGCAGCCCACCACGACGTCGGTGTCTGTGGCCACAATCAGCTTCATGAATGTGCGCCCCTGGTTGCCGCTGCACGGCGCAAGGAGGCAAAGATGAAAAGGTGACGCAGAATGCAGCGAGTGTGTGTCTTAAACGAGTCCCACCACGTGGCACAGCGGTTGCCGCTGCACGGCGCAAGGGAATGCATGCGAGTAAGTTAGTTGATCTATAAGTACAAAGCAAAGTCGATTGGAATGTACGCCTTTGAGGGCCTCCTCGTGGCAGATTGCTTACTCCACGGGAAAGCAGTGAGAGCAGGGGAGCAGGGAGAGCAAGGAGAGCAAGAGGAGCAAGGAGAGCAGGGAGAGCAAGGGGACAAAGGGGAGCAGGGAGAGCAATGAGACAGTGAAGAAGAAGGGAGGGCGGCCTTGCGCATGGGTTCATGGAAACCAGCGGAGATTTGGGTCCCCTGGCGGGGCTTGCTCAACAAATGCACTGCTGCACACACCGCTGCGTCCGTGGGCGGCAGGCGGCGGTGCTGGGCTCACCCAACCGATGGCATCCCACGAGTGCTGCCGGCTCCGTGGACCCTAAAATCAAACAATTTGATTGGTTGGTTGACCCACCTGATGGTGTTGCGCATGGGCCGGAAGCTGCTGGTGTAGACGTCGATGTTGCCGTATGCCTCCAGGGCCTGCAGGGTTTGAAAGAGAGGGACAGAGAAACAGTGAAGGGGAGATAGGAGGCGAAGCAGGGGCTGCTGGTGCAGGCGGCAGTGTGCCTCCAGGGCCTGCAGGGTTGTAAAAGAGAGGGACAGAGAAACCGTGATAGGAAAATAGGAGGTGAAGCAGCCTGCAGGTGGACCAAAGAGATTGTGGGGTGACGTGCAGGAGGCTGATGTGCACAGCCGCGGCATCAGAGGGCAGGAAAGAAGCGTGTACCAGGTGGGCCTCGCACGGCACGCTGGTATTGAGCGACCATGCAGCCAGGGAGACGAGTGGGCATGCCCAGGAAACCCGAGACCCAAGCCTCCTGCGCACAACACCCTCTTCCAGCCTTGTTGCAAGCCTGGGAACTGCTCCTCGTTTTAGCACCTTTAAGGAAGCAGGCAAAGGCGGCAGGCAGCAGCTCAGTGGCTCACCTGCTCCTCGCTCACGCCTCCCACAATCCCATCTCAAGGGTGGCTGAACGCGGCAGGGACAACTAGCAATGGGCCTTTCCACCACACAGCCACAGGGCCATAGAAGCGGAGTTGTGCATGCCTGACGGTGCAATGCTGTAAGGACTGGACTTGACTACGAAGCATGCCTCACCTGCTCCTCGCTCACGCCCACGGTGCCGATCTGTGGGTGGCTGAACACTGCGGTGGGCACGTTGACGTGGTCGGGCTTGGTGGGCTCGCCCGCAAACAGGGTGCGGGTGAGGGCCATGGCCTCCATCAGAGCAACTGCAGGGAGGGACATTAAGAACCAAGGGCAAGATGTACACATTGGCACACAATTGGGGGTCCACGCGTCGGTACGGACGGCCACTGCAGCAAATTGGTTGAAATCGAGTGTAGTATTGAAGAAGAAGGGAAAAGGGAAGAAAGAGACTAGATGTGGTTTCGCGTCCAAGCAGGGGTGCGGGTGAGTGCCATGGCCTCCACGAGGGCAACTGCAGGAAGGGAGGGAGGGAGGGAGGGCAAGACATACACATTGGCACACAATTGGGGGTTCACGCGTCGGTACGGACGGCCAGTGCAGCAAACATACACTAACACAGCTTCTCGTCAACCAGGCCAGTACAAGTGGAGCGGTCTGTAATTGGGTGCGGGTGAGGGCCATTGCCTCCATGAGGGCCACTGCAGGCGTGGGGAGTCGAAGCAAGTTCAAGGGGAAAACAAGGATCAGCAAAGTGCAGTGGGCGTTGACAAGGAGGGGCGGGTGAGGGGCATGGCCTCCATGAGGGCCACTGCAGGGAGGGAGGGAGTCGACACAAGTTCAAAGGGAAAACAAGGATCAGCAAAGTGCAGTGGCTGTTGACAAGGAGGGGCGGGTGAGGGCCGTGGCCTCCATCAGGGCAACTGCAGGGAGGGAGGGAGCGAGGGAGGGTCACAGGTCCGGAAGGACACATAAGTCAGTGTACAAGCGGGGACGGGCGAGGGCCGCTGCAGCAAAATTGGTTAAAATCAGTGTTTCAATGAAGAAGAGCGTAAACAAAGGAAAAGATTACAAATGCAACAATGACTCCGAAGGGTGCGGGAGGGAACAACAGCAGCAACAATGCGCCTGCGTTGCCTTGTTCTGGCTTGATCGCTCCCAAGCCAAAGGCACCAGTCAACAGGCACTGAACCCACCTGGCGTGAGAGCCATGCGGTCGACCACGTCGCCCACGGCCCACACACTGGGCACCTGCAAAGGAAATAGGGTGCGGTGAAGGTGAGGTGGGGTGGGGCGGGGTGGGATGGACGTGAGGGGATAGTGAGCGGCAGGCAGTCGCGGCGCACGCACCACAGCGGCGCACAGCGCCCCATCCCCTTGCATTGGGAGGGGTGGGGTGGAATGAAGTGGGGTGAGGGTGGAGTGGGGAAAGGGGAGGGTGTTGCAGGCAGTCGAGCGTTGCACGCAGCACAGCAACGCCCAGCGCCCCACCCTCCTTGCACTGCATGCCGGTGTGGTGGTCACAGGTCCCCTTTGTCGGCCGGCTTCAACCCGCCCACAACCACTGCACGCTTGCACCCTTACCACACACGCTGGTATGCCCTGCATGCTGGCATGCTCTGGTATGCTTTGCAAGTGGATGCCAGCACACAGCACACCGCAGCAAAGAGGCCTGCACAATGCCCCCTTACCTCACCCGCTCACGCTGGTATGTGAGCAGTGGCACACACATTTCCCACGGCACCAACGGATGAGGGGGGAGGGGGAGAGAGAAGAGGAGGGAGGGAGAGAGAGGGGAGGGGAAGGAAAAGGAAAACAGAGAAGGGTTTTCAACGGAAAACGAAACAAGACTCCTCCCCAACTCACGCTGGTCTGCGAGTAGTCATCAACATCGATAGGTTGACAACTTGCACATGGCAGCAACATTACCAGCACTGAGGATTCACTCCCCACCCTCTCACGCTGGTCTGGGAGTAGTCGTCTACATCGATGGCCCCCTTCTTGGTCATCTTCACCCCAGCCTCCTCCAGGCCCAGATTGTGCACGTTGGGCAGGCGGCCTGCGGGGAGGGGACAGAAGGGAAACCAGGGAGGGTCGGTAAGAGAAATGGTCGCACAAAAGGGAAGCCAGAGAGGGGCGGTGAGCACAATGGTCCCACAACTCCCTGCTTGCAATCCTGGCGGTCCGCCATTGTCCAGGGCTCTGGTGTCGCACTTGCGGAAATCAGACTGTAAATCCCCCAAAGCAAAGCATGCTTTTGACATGGATTGCAACCGCAACCCACGATTGGAACCCGCCCTGTAACACCCTCCCTCCTCTCACCAGTGGCTGCCAGCACGTGGTCGCACTCAATCACAAGGGTCTCCTCCTCGGACGCCTGCAAGAGGTCCAGCGACGGGAGGGAGACATTACGAGGAGATGACAGGCGAGCGGTGGGGAGTCAAGATGCGCTGCATGTGCTTCAGTGTGCTGCCCGGGTGCCGCTGCGCATAGCTGTCCCTGCACCCTGTGCAAGCGCGAGCTTTGGCAGCCCTCAAGCAGCCACCCGTGCCCGGGTGTCACAAAGATGCGCCTTGCCACCCTCCGTGCCGACATCGCACACACACCTGCACACCGGTGCACTCGACAGCTGCCGTGGGCTTGACACTAAGCCGGCCTGGCCAGCTCCCTCCCATCCCATACAACATGTAAAGACTTCACGCACCTCTGCCCCGGTGCGCTTTGCCGCCGTGAACTTGAGCCGCCCGTCTGCCAGCTTCTCCAGCTGCTTGGGGCTGGTGAGCGGGTGCAGGTGCACGCCGTTCTGGGCGTACTGCTCCGTGGCAAAGGTGCGGACCTGCGGAAACAAGGTTGGTGGTCAAACAAGGGTTCATTGGTTGGGGTGATCAGGGTTCAGGTTGAACTGGGTTCAGTACCCTAACCCACACTTCATGACAGCATGTGCGAGCCAGACGGGCCTCCTTGCCACACCATTCCTCCCTTTCCTTTGCAGCCTTGCAGCCTTTAAGTTTCCAGAAGTCCAAAGAAAAATAATATAGCTAAGTGCGGCTCACCTCCTCCTTGAAGCCGCTCAGAGGGCAGTCTGTGCGGCCCACACATGATGCACCTTCCCCCCTACGCACACCTCCCACGCCTCCCTGTGAAGCTCACCTCCTCGTCAAAGCCGTGCAGAGGACAGTCTGCACAGTGCACACAAAGTGCACATCCCCCCGTGCTGCATGCACACCTCCCATGCCTATCTTTACAATCAAGTGTAAGCTCACCTCCTCGTCGAAGCCACGCAGGGGGCGGTCTGCGCGGTACACCAGGTGTACCTCGCTGCCCAGCCCCGCAAAGATTCCAGCAAACTCGACAGCAATGTAGCCGCCGCCCAGGATGACGATGCGCTCGGGCACCTGCAGGAATGCAACACCAGCCGGGCAGCAGAATGCAACAGTGAATGATCAAACTCGACAGCAATGCAGCCGCCGCCCAGGATGACGATGCGTTCGGGCACCTGCAGGAATGCAATACCAGGGCGGAATGCAACAGTTAAAGGACAGGCTCGGCAGCGATACGTAGGCGCCGCCCAGAATGACGAGGCGGTCGGGCGCCTGCGGGGATGCAACACCAGGGCAGGATGCAACAGTGAAAGGACAAGCACAGCAACGATACGTAGGCGCCGCCCAGAATGACGAGGCGGTGCGGCACCTGCGGGGATGCAACACCGGGGCGGGCAGCATAATGCAACAGTGAAGGGGCAGCTTCGACGGCGATGTAGCCGCCACCCAGGATGACATCAAAAGCACAGCACAGCACAGCACAGAGTGCACTGCAGACCCACCTTCTGCACCTCCAGCGCGTTGTTGCTGATCATACACAGCACAGCACAGCACAGCACAGCACAGCACAGCGTGCACAGCACACCAACTTCTGCACCTCCAGCGCATCGTCGCTGACCATACACAGCACACAGCACTGCACAGCACAGCACATAGCACAGCACAAGCATGCATAGCACACCCCGCCCCTGACCATGTGCTGCTGCTGCTGCTGCCGTGCTGCTGCCAAGCCCACCTTCTGCACCTCCAGGGCGTCGCTGATCATGCACAGCACAGCAAATACATCACATCACAGCACACAACACATCACAGCGTACACAGCGTGCACATCAGACCCACCGTCTGCACCTCCACCGCGTTGTCGCTGATCATGCACAGCACAACACAGCAGCGTGCACAGCACACCCTGTCCCCACCCACCTTCTGCACCTCCACCGCGTTGTCGCCGATCATGCACAGCACAGCACAGCGTGCACACCACACCACACATCACAGCGTGCACAGCATACCCTGTCCCCACCCACCTTCTGCACCTCCAGCGCGTTGTCGCTGATCATGCACAGGTCGCTGCCTTCAAAGGGCGGCACAAAGGCGCGCGCCCCGGTGGCAATCAGGATGTTGCGGGCGGTCACCGTCTTGCCGCCCACATCCACGGTGTGGGCGTCCACCAGCCGCCCCCGGCCCTCAATGTACTGCACAGGGGGAACAAGCAAGGGAGCGGGGAGGGCAGGGTTATGGGTGGGTGGGGGAGGGGTGGACAAGGCAGGGTTGCGATGGCCACCCCGCAGCCATACCCACAGTTGCAGAAGGTGCAGAAGGTGCAGAACGAGGTACTTAAGACCACGCTGCCCCTCCTCCCGCCCCTCCCATGCCAACATCAGAGTGATTTAGCAGGATCAAGCAAACAAACACACACAGCGAGGCACAGCAGGCGCAGCGGGCGTGCCCGCTGCGATGTAACAAGCCCTTGGGCAGCTGCAAGCAGGCCCATGCCCCCAGAGTGCCCTTTCCCTTTCCCAACCTTGACTCACGTCGACGCCCGAGTTTTTGAGCAGGTTCATGTACACCCCGTTGAGCCGCTCCAGCTCAGCGTTCTTCTTGGCCAGGAAGGAGGGCCAGTCCAGGGTGGGCTGGCCGCCCACCTGCCAGCTGCAAGAGAACATTTGTAGGGAGGTGGGGGGCAGCGGGCATGGAACATGGTCACAATGTTTGCTTGAGCGCCGAGCAGGGTGGGATGGCCTCCCACCTGCCAGCTGCAAGAACACAGGAGGGGAGGGGGCGGGGCAGAGGGGCATGGGACAGGTTTTGCATAGAAGAAGGGCGGGCTTGGTGAGCTGCCGCCCACCTGGCAGCTGTACACACAGGTGGGGTTGGGGCGGGGCAGAGGGCAGAAGCTCCTTTGCACCTGTTTTGTTTTGCCCAACATCTGCATGCATGCACCCCTTACTGTACCCCTGATGCAAGGCCGAGGCTGCCGTCCCCGCCACGGCACACAGACAGTGCCGTAGCTTAGCGTACCCAAAGCCCTGTGCATCGGAGACCGCAACCGCCCTTTGCGCACCCTTGATGCAAGGCCCTGGCCTGCCACCCCTGGCACACCACACTAGCAGACTTCATCCTTGGCACACACAGGCAGATGCAGTACGGGAGCTCACCCGAAGCCCTGTGCATCGGAGACCGCATGCGCTCTTTGACGCCACCCCTGGCACGGGTCACTGGCAGACTTCATCCCTTGCACGGCACGCAGGCAGATACAATGCAGTACGGGAGCTCACCCGAAGCCCTCTGCATCGGAGAACGCCTCCCGGTACTCTGCCGCATACACAAACAGCTTCTTGGGGACGCAGCCGCGCAGCACGCAGGTGCCGCCGGCGCCGCCAGCCTCGTCGGATGCAATGGGGTTGAAGGGCATCTCGCAAATGCCCACCTTGGCACCTGAATGAAACGAAAACAGGAACACAGAAGGCGACAAAGTTTCAGGACATGCCAGGAATGGCACCCCCTTGTTGAGGGGTGATGTGGCATCTTGCAGATGCCCGCCTTGGCACCTGAATGACACGAAAGGGCAAAGAGGCAAGGCGGCGAGACACGACAGGAATAGCGCCCTGTGGAGGGGTGACCACTGGGTGCTGACTGGGTGACTGCTGCCCAACTTGGCACCTGAATGACACGAAAGGGCAAAGACTCAGACCAGGACGTGATTAGCTCCCCCCTCGGGAAATGTCGAAAGGTGACATAAAGTGGAAGCAGGTTTGGTGGGCAGTATGCAGATGGACGCTGCGGCACATGCATGGCAACATCTGATGGGGAGACGGAGGAACATATGAGCACAGACAGACACGGCCTCTTTGGCATTCATACGGCTTTGGGGCAAGTCGACGAGTGCTGTTAGGCATAGCAGACACCCCTCGCCCACTGCTGCCTGTGATGGCGCCGGGCTTGCGCAACGAAGCGCCTGCACACACTGACGTGCAAACTGTGGTCCACAGCAAGGGCCGTGGCCCGATCACCCAGCAGCCTTCCCACCGTAGGTGCCCGCTGCGACGCGGGACGCTCTCACGCCGCCGCTGCCGGCACCGATGCAAAAGAGGTCGTAATCATAGCTTCCCTCAGCTCCATTGGCTCCGTTGCCATTGCTGGCTGCCTCTGCACGCACGCTCAGGGAGCGACGCGCTCCAGGCATGCGTGCCTGAGGGGCCGCTGCCAGGTGCCGGAGTGTCTGTGTGGCCGCGGCGGCGGCGGCGAAGGGAGAGCGCCGGCCGCTGGCGGCGCGACGCAGGCCTGCAGGACGGGGATGTGCGGGGCACCATTGCTTGGCGGCATGCTCACTGTTGCAGCTAGCCGCTGTTTGGAGCAAGCAAGGCGTGGAAGCGTGCAGCCAGAGCCCTCTTCCGCCCTGCTGCCGAGACCCACCTGCCCCCGCGTACTGGGCGCCCTGCTTGGCGATTATGCCGCTCAGATGCATGGCTTGCGCCATCGAGATAGAAGATCGGCGCCTGGCAACTGGGAAGCGCGCAGAGGGCGTGAGTGGCCTCTAAACGCAAATAGCACCACTTGTTTGGCCTGATCAACCAAAGATCACCGACGTCCAGCGCGGCAGGAAGAATAGACACTGCCGCCGCCGAAAGGGCTTTCCTGCCGCCGCCGCCGCGCGCTGCCGCACCGCCACCTGCCCAAAACCTTAGCTGCCCGTCACCAGCAACTGGAAAAGTTCTTGAATTCAGTGTGCTATAAATACGAATCAGTATGAACAAGTACAGGAGCTCTGCTCAGACGCAGCATGCCAGAGCCATACATAGGTGCAGACGTGGTCAGACTACCTTCACACTGGCACCAAGTCTGCTCGGCTGCGCCGCCGCCTGCTGGCGCCCAGCTGCTTGCTCAGCACGTAACGAAAGCGCGGCTTGCTCCACACATAGCTGGCCACGCCGCAGCCTGCAGGACAAGAGCATGGCAAATGAAAACCACAGATTAGCGCAAGCACCCACATGCAACAGAAGCTGCCTGCGTCGGCTGAGCGGGACGCCGTGGCTGGGCGGGCCGCCATTCATGCCTTCTCTGCTTCTCCGCCGCCTCCACTTCCCTAGTCCCACCCAACCCTATCCCCTGCCTGGCGCCTAACCATACATCCCACCCACCTGCTGCAGCCGCCACCAGCCAATAGAACCAGCTGAGCGCGCTGCCACGCTGAGGCAGCGTGCCGCGTCGCCGCCCGCCCTGGCTGATCGCCGCGCCCTCTGCCGCCGCCGCTTCCGCCGTCGCCGCCGCCTGCTCCTCCTCCTGCTGCTGCAGGTGCTCCTTCAGCGCATCCGCAATCTCCTTTGCTTTATCCGCGCTGGCATGGGCACCGGCGCCACCACTGGCGGCTGCAGAATCTGTGTCGGCCACAACGCCCGCGCCCGCCGCGTCGGCACCCTGCTGCTGCCCCTCGGCCTGCTGCTGCGCATCTGCCTGCTGCTGCGCATTGGCCTTCTGCTGCCCCTCGGCCAGCTGCGGCTGCGTAGCCAGCGTGCCGCTGCCGTTGGCGCCGCCATGCCGACCCAGCACCCCCGCGTCAGCGCCGCCGGCCGCCTCTTCCGCACTGCTTTTTACCGCGCCGCCCGCCGCGCCCGCCGCTAGTTCGGGTGCCACGTCTGGGTGCTGCGGCAGCAGCGTGAGAAGCGTGAACACCGCCGCCGTCCACGACTCAACTGTGGCATCAAACACATCCTTCCTCAGCGGGTTGAACATCCTGAAGCAGTCTTCAAAGCTGGCCTTTTGGTCCCCATACACCTCCCACGTCATTGGCACCGGCACATGAAGCTCCTGATACATGTAGTCCGTCGCCGTGCCATGCGCCAGGTACCTGCATACGGGTGGGGGCAAGGTGCGGGGGGTGCGGGCAAGGTGCGGGGGGTGAGGGAGCAGCAGAGGGGCCAGCGGGGAGGCGGGAGTGCAGCGATGAGCGCAGGCTGTTGCCCTGCCATGCCGCCAGGAGTGCAAGTCAAGCCAAGCCAACGCACGCAGGCATGCATGCATGCGTGCGTTGACCTGCCGCCGGCGAGCGCACACAGGCGGGCATGCAGGCAGGGCGCAGCAGCAGCAGGCAGGCGGGGCGTGCACGCACCCGACGCTCTTGCCGCCAGAGCCGGTGGCGCACTTCTTGCGGCAGGTGCGCTCGTTCAGCGCCTTCAGAATGGCAAGCGTGGCAGCCGGGCCGGAGCCGTCTGCAGGCAGCACAAATGGAAACAACTTGGTGTTCCTGTTGCCTACCAAGTGCACACAATCAGCGTAGTCTTAAATGGGCCTGCATGGCAGCTGAGCTGAAGCCGTGAGCAGGCGCAGGTGGAGCGTGGGCAGCACCATGGGTGGGCGGCCTGCCAGTGTCTGACTGATGGATGCGCTCGTGCCTTGTTGGCCTTTGATGATTGCCTTATGATCCACCCGCGTCCACCGACAGAACAAGCACAACCTCTCGCTCATTTTCCCATACAGACCAGTGTGGTGCAACTGCTTGTCCAGGGATCTGTGCCTTGTGATAGGGCATGGAGAGGTCCCGCCAATCTCTTCCAACAGCTGCACACACAGCCCTTGGCGTTGTGCCATCTCTTGCAGTGTTGGGTGCTTACCAGGGATCTCTGCCTTGTGATCGTACGGCATGAACAGCGCGTCCATGCCGCTGTGCACACTGGCCCAGACATGTGGGCGCAGCGCGCGCGCCGTGCGCAGCAGCAGCGCTGCCTCCGGCTCGCTGAACGCCTGCTTGCCGGGGAACTCCTCGGATGGGTCGTAATCTGCAGCCAGAGTGAGCAGTTGTAAGAAGAAGGTGGGGAGCGCTACAGCAGTGTGTGCCGGTTTGAGGGGCATTCCTGCGCCGAACGCCGCTGCCCATGAAGTGTTTGGCAGCTCCAAACTGGGCACAGCCAATCAAAAGGTTGCCGGGTGCAGGGAAGGGGGGACCGAGTGTGTGCCAGGCTGCAACGCCAGGCACCTTAAACACCCGAATGCAGAGGTAGCCAGGCACCCACCGCTGGCCATGCCTCCCCTTACAACCTAACTCAATGACATTCACATGACATGGCAGGCATGGCAGGCATGGCAGACATTCACATGACATGGCATGACCATTCACATGACATGGCAGGCATGGATGAGGGACAACGTGCGCTTCCCCTTTTCCTCACACTCCTCCTATGCACGCCTCAATGATTTGAACGAGAACCGCCCCGCGGCACACGCACGCGAACAACAAGGGCAAGCACAGGATGAGCTGCACTTGATGTCGCAGCCGCGCCCCCCCACTCACCCTTCTCTTTGAACCCCCAGTGCACGCCCCAGTTGCGGTTGGGGTCCACCCCCCGCCCGTTCTTGCGCTCGCACAGCTCCCCCGCCTCCACCCGCTCCCGCCCCCGGATGTTCTCCATTGGGATGATCTGAGTTGATGTGCAGGGGAGGGAAGGAAGGCATGTGGGGGGCAGAAATAGGAGATGCACGACGCATGGAACGCACATGGGAAAGCGCAGATCAAAGCTCCGCGGGTGGATGTGCAGGGGATGTGCAGGAGAGGGAAAGGGCAGAAAGAGGCTTTGTGGATTGAAGAAAGCAAGAGGGCGGAAGGAGGCTTCGTGGAGAAGAAGGAGGCTAAAAAGATGTAGCCCAACTGGGGCAAAGAAGCCCCCTTGCCCTTCCCCCAATTGCTTACCAGCGCAGACAACCTGTGTGCGGGGTAGAAGCTAGAGGGGCACAGCATTGGCTTGTGCGGGAAGACAGAGAGGCCCCAGGGCAGCGGAACCCTATCACACCTGCCCCCAAAGAACACTGAACCCTACCAGCCTAAGACCGCAGCACGCACCTTGAACACGGTGCGCTGCAGCAGCTGGTTGACGGTGGCTGGGTCCAGCTTGTATTTGCGCAGCAGCGGGGCGCGCGCAGACTCGTCACACAGCAGGCGCAGCACGTTGAGCCCAATCTCGCTCGAAATCAACTCCCGCCCGTGCTCCCCAAAGTTCTGCCGCAGGCGCAGGGGGAAGGGCACAGAGAAATCTTGGAAAGGAAGGACACAGGGCAGCAGAGCCGGGCACATGGTGGCGTGGCCCTGCCGCCAGCGGCACAACCGCTTGCTCCCCCAAGCAGTCAGCTCAACCACTAGCTCCACTCAACAGCAGCAGCAGCGCCCGTCAGCAGCGCACATGGTGGCGGGGCCCTGCCAGCAGCGCCACAATCGCTTGCTCCCACCAGCAGCAGCTCTACCGCTAGCTCCACTCAACAGCAGCAGCAAAACCCATCGGCAGCACACACATGTTCAAAATCACACACTGCTGCAAATCCAGAGCCCAGCAGCAGTGTGCAACCAAGCTCCTTTATGCTGCGTCCACAGCGAGCGGCATTGGCAGCACCCACCAGCAGCAGGCGCATTTTGCCGGCGTGGTCGCTGTCCGGGGGGCTAAGGCCCGCTGGCTCTACAGTGACCACTCTCAAAGTAGAAGAGTACTCCCCTTCTGTCATCGGCTCCTCGTCCAGCTGCAGGATGGCATGGGGGACATTGACAAATCAATGAAGACATTGACAAATCAGCAAGCAACACATTTGCACATTCCGGGTGGGGCAAGCACGCGGCACCTCAAATGCTGACTGGGGGTAGGTGGCCTGGGGCCAGGTATCTGAGCTGATTGGCGGGCGCAGCGAGCACCCACATCCTCCGGCCTGGCCGAAGGAGTGTGCAAGCACAGGGCAGGGCAGACAGCAGCACTGGCAGCTGCTCTGCTGTCTGGATACTGCCGACCGAGGCTGGGGAGAAACCGGCACAGGCACAACAACACGCCGTACGGCCAAGCAGTTACGAGCGGCGCCTCACCCGCATGGTGGTCGGGCAGTTCTTTACAATTTCACGCACAGTGCTGAACACGCCATCCCTGCAGGGGATGAGAGCGCAAGGCGTGAGCTGTCGCGCCCCCGACGGCGGCAGCAGGGAGTGACCGCCTGCGGAGCGGCAGCGAGCGAGGCAACGCCGTCCTGCCTCCCCCGCACCTCCCTCGCGGTTTCCAGTTCTCCTCACAAGCCTTACATGGTGTGATAGAGTGTGTAGTCAGGCTTCGCCACCTTGCCAGGCACCTCCCGCGACTCCACCACGCCAGTTGCCACTGCCAGCAGCGCCAGGAGCGCTGTGTGCAGATGTCTGAATCGTGCTGTCCCCATCTAGCCACCCAAGCTGCACTGCAGGCCACGCTTATTAGGGGAGCAGCTTTGTCAAGCGCGGGCGTGCACAAAAACGTCGATGCGTTGTAGATATAGCAGTAAGCGTGACCAGCAGCTTTGTGTGAAGCGGCAGGGCGAAGCAGCCTTGACATAGGTTCCGGCGCTGGCCAGCTCGGCAGCTGGAGGAGGGCCCTCCTTGTCCTGCCAGTGATCGCCGATACTTGTTGCTCCCGCGGGGAAGCTGGCAACGCGGCAGGACTTTCAAGGGAACTTCGACAAGGGACTCATTCGAGCGGGGACTTGGGCCTCCCGCCTGGCTCTTTCTCTTAGCATGTACAGCATCAGGGTGAACCCCGTGCCGCGGCAAGTTGCAAGCTATGCAGCCGTCACGTCGGGTGCGGCGGCAGGCGGCAGCGGCGGCGCCAGCGGCAGCGGACAGCCCTCCCCTTCGGGGTCGCACCCTGCCACGCCTGGCGACCGCACACCTGCTGCAGCAGAGGCAGAAGACCACATCATCTTCTCAGCAGGCAACCCCCGCGTGGAACACATGGTGGGGCGGGTGCACCTCTACCGCCACCTGCCGCCCCCGCCTGCCACTGGCGCCGGCGCCGTTGCCAAGCAGAAGCAGGCGTCGGGGGGCGGCGTGGCGCAGCACCCACCACCCGGCGACAGAAACTTTAGCAGCGAGATCGAGCCGGCGGCGTCGGGGGACCTGGAAGAGCAACCGGGCGGGGCAGCAGCAGGCCTGCCGGTGAGGCCATGCCTTGTTGGGTGCTGCCATGCTCACGATTGCATGCTGTGCTGGCTTGGCTGCGCTTCGAACAAATGCATGAACATGAGTGAATGAATGCTGCACTCTGCCCCAGCTGCCGCTGCGCCGCGCTTGCTTCTGCCAGCCCCCCTTCCCCTGCACGGGAGCCGCTCCCCTGTGCCGCATTTCGCAGCAGTGCACAGACAGCAGCGCGTCAGATCCAGGGCTCCGGCCAAGCCCCCCACGCACATAGCAGCCGCCATCGTGATGTGAACACCCTGCGCTGCTTACTGGGAGCATGCCTTGTATTGTGTACGCCTAGCTCACCTTTTTACACACGGTCGCGCACCGCCACCATAACTGACATCAGCTTACGCACCATTCTCGTGTGCAGCCCGACCGAAACGAGCAGCTGTGCATCCTGGCGCTGCCCGCCGACATGGGGTTTGGCGAGCTGTGCACCTTCATGGGCGCCTACTTCCAGCACGTGAGTGAGGTTCCCTTCCGTCCTTCCTGCTGCACCATGCACGTCTCAACAGAGCTGACGGCTTATGGGCGCCCTACTTCTAGCACGTGGGTGGTGCTGGGCCATGGAGAGGCATCGATGGATGGGATGTTGGGCCGGTGTGGGACAGAAGGGCTTGGCGCTAACCCTGCATGTGGGCTGGAGTGCTGGATGTTTTGAGGCCGGCATCCCAGCAGGCATTTTTGCCATTTGAGGCCGGCAAGTAATCGAATTGAATTGAAATCCAAGTGCTCACAGTTGAAGCACCACTGCCGCCCCGGCCAGCCGCTGCAGGCACTGCAGGGCCGCCACCGCCAGGCGTGCCTCCTCCTCTCCCAGGCCGTGCCCGGCTGCAGGCAGGGAAGGGCAGGGGTGGACACAGTATCATTGGAGTTGAGGTGGGCTCCGTTGCCCTCCCACCGACCCACAAGCCCAATCCACCTGCGACTGCAATCCACACGTGTAGCCCACTCACACTCCACCTGCAACCCATTTGTGGCCCCCTCCCCCCCACACACACTGGCAGGTGCGTGAGCTGCGGCTGGTGCGGCGTGAGGGGCGCAGCAGCGTGTGCCTGGTGCTGCTGCGCTTTGATGCGCAGCGCTGGGCTGACGACTTCTATCGCGACTTCAACGGCAAGGCGGTACGTCTTCATTAGTACATTCAGCACACGTGTGATGACCGTAAGCTTTGATGTGTGCATACACTGCCTGGCAGCATGCATTTTTAAAGGGACTCAAATGGCAAAGCTCTACGTCCTTAAATTCTTTGTTGTATACGGAAAGCAAACACGAGCACTGCTGGTGCCTCAGGCTGGCCGACGCCTACTGCATTCTCAAGTAGTGCTGCCAAGCATTACTTACCCCTCACGCTTTTCTTCGCCATCTTCTTTTACCTTTCCTATGGCCGACTGCTGCCCCGCCCGGTTGCTCTTCGTATCTTCCTTTCTTTGCAGTTCTGCCTGCTGGAGCAAGAGGTGCTGGGCCGCCGTTTACCACTGCCAACTGCTTTCCTCTTTGCCCGCTCTCCTTTGCAGTTCTGCTTGCTGGAGCCGGAGCTGCTGTGCCGCGCTGTGTTTGTAAAGGACGTGGAGTGTGAGCAGGCGGCGGGCGCGGGCAGCGGCGTGCTGGCGGCGGCGGCGGCGGCTGCGGGGCTGGCGGCGACGCAGGGCGCCCCGCGTGCACCACCTGGCACCACCGAGCTGCCCACCTGCCCGGTGTGCTTGGAGCGCCTGGATGAGCACATCAGCGGCATTGTGACAACGGTGCGTGGTCAGTTGGTGGTTCATTTAGTTGTGCACATCACTTCAGTGCGTGGGCACGTGCGGGGGGGCCTTACTCGGAGAGTAAGGGGCCCCTACTCTCCTCCTGCCCCGGGGTCCCCCTCCCCCTCCCTGCATGTCACAGGTGTGCACCCACCGCCTGCCCCACACAACCAACCCCTCCTGCCCCCTCCCTGCCGTGCGCACCAACAGGTGCGCAACCGCCGCTTGGCCCGCCATTTACAAAATTCTTCCTGACCCCTCCACCCTGTGCGGTTACGCAGGTGTGCAACCACCGATTTCACAACGAGTGCCTGCGCCAGTGGGGCGACACCTCCTGCCCCGTCTGCCGCTACTGCCAGCACTCGAGCGCCTCCACCTCCCACTGCACAGTCTGCAACACATCCTCGGGTGGGTGTGCCCTGCCTCTGCGTGCTGTGCACGCTCTGGGTGCTGTGCACGCTCCTCGGGTGGCTGTGCCTTGCCTGCTCTCTGCTTGTTTTGCACATGTGCACGCTTTCCTTCTGTTCATCCGGGCACTCGATCGCCTCCACAAGACCTGCAGATCTGCCTCACCTGCGAGCGGGTGGTGCATCCCATCACCCCGCCCTCTCGCAGCCTCTCTCCCTATCTTCGCCTTTTCCCTCACAGATATGTTATTCTGCCTCATCTACGAAAGCAGGGGCTGCTTCCTCACCACCCAGCCCTTTCTGTGCACCCCTTCAATTTCTCTGTGCACCCCTTCATTTTTTCTGTACCCCTCAGACCTGTGGATCTGCCTCATCTGCGGCCACGTGGGGTGCGGGCGGTACCGCGGCTCCCACGCTGCCGAGCACTGGCAGACGAGCGGGCACGGGTACGCGCTGGAGCTGGAGACGCAGGTGGGCGTGGTTCCATGAAGTCCCTGTATTTATGCATGTTTGAATACCTAGATGCCTGGAATGTGTGTTTGAAACAACGTGGCTTTTACGTTACAAGCACTGGTTACAAGCACTGGAGCTGAAGTCGCAGGTGTGTGCGGTTCCATGGCACCTGTTTAGGCGCTTGCATGTCTGTAGCGTTCACGTGTATAAAAAGCTTAATTGTGTGACTCACAAGCACTGGCATCACAGCCTTGTGACTGACTTGCTTTGCGCCTGCCTGTTCGTTGCATTTTGCTTGTTTGTTTGGCACCCGTGTGGCACCGCGTCAACAACTGCGCGCACTTGCTCGCCCATCCTATCCCCATCCCGCATTGCTGGCTGTGCCCCAACACTGCCCCCCAGCCGACGCACACACTTGCTTGCTTTCTCAATGCTCGTTCACTCCCTTGCAGCGCGTGTGGGACTATGTGAACGACAGCTACGTGCACCGCCTGATACAGAGCAAGACAGACGGAAAGCTGGTAGAGGTGAGTTGATGGGTGCCGCGGTGTGTGTATATGGGGTAGGGGGCTGGGGGTGTACAATCAATCACGCAGTTACATTTCAGGTCCAGGGGGAGCCAGCAAGGTCTCATGGGACAGGGTGGGAGGTGAGTGTATCGGATTGTAGTTTGTACAGATGTGATGGCTGGGTGGCCGCAGGCGAGCAAGAGACCAAAAGCGAGTGGAGGTGGGC
>JTEE01000288.1:789662-809335 GCA_002896455.3 Chlorella sp. ArM0029B
GCCCCACCCAGCCTCCCCCTGCGCACCCGGTTGACCAGCGGGTCCAGCACACCATGGTCCACCAGCAGCTGCCCATCTGCAGCAGCAACAATGCCAGTGGGAATCAGTAGATGCGAAGACACACAGAGAACAGGCACACTGCCAGAGAACGGGCCTGCCCCACTGGCTGGCGACGGATCGAATCTGCACACCAGGCAGGCCCTGGCACACAGCAGGCACACAGCAGGTACCCACACAGCAGGTTCCCAAAGCAGGCACACAGCAGACACGCAGCAGGCAGGCCCTGGCACACAGCAGGCGCCCGGCAAGATGAAGGCTCTCTACTCACCCGTTTTGCTGGGTCCGTAGTCCATGACAATCGCCTCCCCCGCCGCCATGCCCTCTGCCGCCGCCATGACCACAGCAGGCGTGCCGCCCGCGCCAAACACGCCGCCCGCCTGCTTCACCTGCCAGCCGGCGCTGCGGGCGCCGCGCTGGTGCTGCGTCTGCGGGGCGGGGCGGGGGGCGCAGCGCGGGCAGGCATGGTGTGATGAAGACGGCAAGTTGCACCCTTTCGCAGCAGCCATGCTCACATATGGCAGCACACCCAAGATGGCACACCCACTGCTGCAAGCAGGCCGCCAGGCTGGCGCATGCTATGCATGCCACATGTCGATAAAAGCACACCCACTACAAAGGGGCTTCCCAGGTCTGCCAGCAGCACAAGCATGCAATGCACACCACATGGTACAAAGCATACACAACCAACAGAGAGGCAGCTCACCAGGTCTGCCAGCGGGACGAGCGCAATGTTGGCGCCGTCCAGCGGGGGGTGCGCACGGGCGCGCACGGTGCAGGCGGCCCACAGGAACGCGTCAAAGGAGAACACTGCAGGGGCGGTGCCAGGTGTCAAACGAGTGACCGTAGCCGGCCTGTTTGCCTGTGACGGACTGCCAGACGAGGGTGGAAAGGAACCGAAGCAGAAGCGGCAAGATGGCAGGCGGGCAGGAGGCAGGGATGCGACGCACGTAACGTCCACCAGTCACGACCAGCACGGGTGCTTTTGTTGGGTGCAGAGCCAAGGCACTTCCAACATGCGAGCTCATTGAAGCCGGCCCGAGGGAGGAGACACCAGGACATCTGCGCACGCCCTGCCATCCTGATTTAGCCAGTGGCACGTCAGACAGCTGCCCATTCAATGCAGGCGTGCCGCGGCCCAAGCTCTGCCTAAAGCCGCCCGGCTGTGCATACCTGCTGGGTCAAAGATCTTGCTGTTGGGGACAAACAAGTCTGCTTGCAGCTGCTCAAACCGCTGCTGGAAGTAGGCCCTGCAGCAGGCCACAGGAGCAGTACATGGCAGATCGCTCTTTCAGCACACAGCATGGAGCGCGGGCAGCTGCTGGTACCGCAGCTACAATCAGCTGCTGGTACCGCAGCTACAATCACGCCTTGCTGCGGAGGGCAGGCAAGGGCACGGTGCATGCAGCAGGAGGGCAAAACAGCAGCTGCACAGGTCTTGCCATGCTGCAGGGAGGTGGGTGAACGCCTGATTCCAGCAGCGGCATCAGCACAGCGCAGCACGGCACAGCACAGCACACGCAGCAGAAAGGGCGGTCATTATGGGTCGGCAGCTGGGTGCTCATCAGCAATTCTGCCACCCTCCGCCTCTGGCTGCGCTCACAAAACATGCACACACCCAAAACCATGCACCCACAAACCATGCACCCACAAACCATGCACNAAACCATGCACCCACAAACCATGCACCCACAAACCATGCACACACCCAAAACCATGCACCCACAAACCATGCACGCACCCAAAACCATGCACGCACTGCACCCACAAACCATGCCGCCTGCCTGCACCCACCCGCACCCTTAACCCCCAGCCATGCCCGCACCTGTAGCCCTGCACCGTGCCCAGCAGCTGCGATCCTTTCAATGCCTCCAGGTCTGCCTCCCCCCACTGCACCGGGCTGCCGCTGTCGGCGGGCAGGGTGGCCAAGTAGGCGGCCCACCGGCTGGCGGGGCCCTTGGCCCGCTCATGCAGCAGCAGGAGAGCGATGGCCAGCCACGGGTCCAGCCTGCAAGCAGTTCAGCGGTGTTCCTCAGGAGTGTTGCACATGCAGCAAATCACGATGTGTCCTGGGGTCGGGAGTACTGGGCGCTGTGGAGTGGCTGGGGAGCCGAGGGCAGCAGAGGCAAGCTGGGCGCAGCTGGGTGCAGGAGCTGCTCTCAGCTGCCATCATGACTGGATGTGTGCAGAGCAGCCGAGCACAAGCACAGCCAGGCGCGGTGTGCGGCACCTGCGTGCACCCACAACACCTGCCGCACAGGACGCCATACAGCCCCTGCACAGGAGGTCGGCAGGAGGAGGGAAACGCAAAACGCACCCGGCCAGGTGCTCTCCAATGTCGGAATCTACCGCCGTCTGCGCCGTGATCCAGGTGGCATCAGGGATGGCAAACAGCTGCTCCCCCTTGTTGACAGCACGGCTGCAAACCAGGCCGCCACCAGCTGCGGGCACTGCCGCCTGCTTGGCCACGTCCACCCCCGCCGCCGCCAGCCAGGAGCTCACGCCCTCCAGCTGCTGCGCCGTGGCTGCGGCCACCCGGAACTGCTGGGCGGCCTGCCGGCGGCCTGTTGAGGGGCGAGCCTGGCTCCGCGCGGTGGGGTGAACTGTGGGTGGCTTCGCAGCGGGGCCCGAGTGGGCGGCCTGCGGCCGACCCTGAATGGCCAGCATCATTGCTTCTTACAAATGAATTGACCTGTGAGGCTTGCGCCCCACCTTGTTGACTGGGGTGCCCAAGAAATACCACTGCCACCTGTACGGTGCTGGGCGCCTCACTCCTTTGAAGCCTCCTTGCTATTAACGCTTGCCCACATATTGGTGGATACCATCGAAACGCCCTCCTGCCTGATCACTCGCTCCCTGCTCTCTCTCGATCACCGATACCTCCTGGAGCGCTCAGCGGCCGCGGGCGGGAGGCAGCGGCCCTTGCAGCAATGAGCGCACCTCCAGCCCCCGCACAGCGTCCCCTGGCAGGCGAAAATGGCTATAAACGCTTAGTCCGCCTCCTGGCTCGCGCGTTTTACGCTGGGGAGTGCCCGCCCAAGGAAGCAGAGCCTGATGATCTGCCGGCAGGCGCGCGGCCCATCCGCAGGGACAAGGTGCGGGCGCGCTGGCGGCGTCGGGGCGGGCACGTGTGCTGCGCCTGTGGTGTCGGTCGCAGCCCACACCTGCCCCCTCCCTTTGTGCAGAACGATTACATTGGCCTGGGCGTGCTGCTGCTGGACCTTCTAGCAGCGGGACATGGCTATGTCAAAGACGTGGCCATCACTGGCCAGCTGGGCGTGTCGGGCAAGGTGGCCAACCGAGCGCTGCGCTACCTGCAGGGCGAGGGGCTGCTGATGTCAGGTGGGAGTGCATTGGGTGCTGGGCAAGTGAGTCACAAGATGGATGGGCGCAGCAAGGCGATGTTGGTTGATGTCGCTGCGTATGAACCTGCTCGTTCACTGGTTGCTCGCCGGTCTCTCTGTCCATCTTTCTTTGCGGGACCGTGGTCGGCTTTGCTTGCAGTGTGCAAGGTTAGGTGCACAGGCCAAGTATAAAGCTCGCCTGTTTCCCTACTGGTGCTTGCCTGCCTGCCGCCATGGTCACCGCTTCTTTCATTTGCTGCCTGCCTGGCTGCCAACCTGTCTGTTCAGCGGTGAGCAAGATGAGGGTTCGCAGGCAGAATGTGTGGCAGCGGCCCTCCTTTTACCTGCACTGTCATTCCTGTCTGTGCCGCTGTGCAGAGGTGACCAAGACCAAGGTGCGGCGGCAGAATGTGGAGCAGCCGGACGATCCAGAGCTGGAGCAGCGCATGAGCCAGATGACCAACACTTGGTGGTGAGGCAGGACACACAAGTATATTGGTATTGATGTACAATCGCCAAGCTGCGCTGCTCTTTGCTGTTGCAGTACACTGTGCTGTCGATGCTGCTGCACACAATTTTGCCGCCGCCGCTGCGTCTGCATGAGATGAATGACCAACACCTGGTGGTGAAGCGAGCAACACAGCTTGGTGTCGTCAACACCGTGAGCCCAGCATGCCGCTGCTGTCGGTGCTGCTGCAAACCTTCTACCGCCAGCGCGCCGGCTACCGACGCCACCGACACTGCTGTTGCTGTGCTTGGTGCTGCTGCTGTGCTCCGCAGCCTGCCCCTCAACCCGCCCAGCTCTGTGATGCTTTTAGCCCATCCTGCTTTTGATCACCCGTTTTGCTGCTGCGCTGCTGCTGCGTGTCGAGCGCACAGGTGCGCTTGTTGTGCTGCGCATGCAGGCGTATCCTGGTGCCTGCGCTGCTCATATCAACAAACCAACGCTCCTCTCGGTGTGTGCACATGTCCCCTGCCCGCCTCCAGGTGTGTGTGCTACCCGGCGCTCCTAGACTCTGTGCAGCTGCGCCTGCACCGCATGCGGGAGGTGCTGCGCAAGCACATGGGGGACGGGGACGACGTGCGGGTGAGGCAAGGGGGGCTTGCAGTGCATGGCAATGGGGGGCGGAGACGACGTGCGGGTGAGGCAAGGGGGGCGTGCAGTCGGGGACAGGGAGGGGCGGGGATGATGTGCGGGTGAGGCAGGGGGGATGGCAGTGTGAAAGGGGAATGTGCACTAAGAGAGGGTGCGTGCAGTGAGGTGAGGCTGCCATGAGGGGCAGGAAACTAGCACTGAATGCTGGCGCTTGCGGTGTGGTAGAAGGGAAGGGGCACTGGGTGAGGGCAGGAAGAGAGCCCGTGCATGCAGGCTGGGCCCTGCTTGGGCACGGCGGTCATGGGCGCCTACGCGCCCTGGCCTCACTGCTGCCCGTCAAAACTTTTTGCACTTACACCTTGAAAATCGCGGATACGAGGAAGAGCTAAATTGATCAGACGATCTAAAAAAGCATACATTTTTCACCGGCTGCCCCATGCGCTGCCTTGCACCACTGTAGGACTATCTGTGCCGGCGGTGCGGCGCCACCTACACCTCCCTAGACGCCATCCGCCTGCTAGACCCCATGACTGGGGCATTCCACTGTGAGGAGTGCCGTGCTGAGCTGGACTCAAACGTGGATGCAGTAGGCCTGACAGGCGCAGCAGGCACGGGGGCGGCGGGTCCAGCGGCCAGCCGGCAGCAGCTGCAGCAGTATGCAAAGAGGATGCTGGAGAAGATGGAGCAGCAGCTGAAGCCGGTGCTAGGTGGGTGGGTGGGTGGCTGGGTGAGTGGGTGTGGTATACTGAGTTAGAGCAGCTGCAGCAGCAAGCTGTGCGCATGCTGGAGAAGATGGAGCAGCAGCTGAAGCCGGTGCTAGGTGGGTGTTAGGGTGGGTGGGTGGGAGATGAAGGGACACATCAGCAGCTGAAGCCTGTGCTGGGTGGGTGGTAGAACAGTGGGTGGGAGACGAAGGGACAGAGCAGCAGCTGAAGCCTGTGCTAGGTGGGTGGAGAGTGGGTGGATGTGCGGGTGGGTGGGAGATGAAGGGACAGAGCATTAGCTGATGCCTGTTCTCTCGATCGGTTGCTGGGCGAATGGGTGGGAGAGGAAGGGACAGCGCAGCAGCTGAAGCCTGTTTTAGGTTTGTGGGTTTGTGGGTGGGTTGAAGATGATGAGGCAGAGCAGCAGCTACAGCCAAATTTGGCAGGTCGAAGTGTTGAATGCATGGAGAGAATGGAACAGCAGACGAGGCGTACCCTGGTGAAATGTACGGCTGCCTGTTTGCCCGCTGCTGCTGCCCGTCTTCTTGCCTAGCATATGCTGGGAGGCACAGCGCCAGCTGGCGCCTGTACCAGGCACAGGGCTCTGTTCTGCCCAGTATTCAGTACTATGTCCCCTGGACCCCACATCAAGCTTGCTTCCTGCTGCAGATCAGCTAGAACGGTTGAAAGAAGTGCCGCCGCCAGATTTTGGATCCCTGCGGGTAAGCCTTGGCTTTGCTCCAGCCTCGCTGCTGCTGCAGCCCGTGTGTGGCAGAGGCTTGTTTACTGTGCCCAGGCACGGAGGGAGTAAAGTGCCTGCTCAACAAGGCGTGGTGCTGACCTCAACTTGCCACTCCCTTGACCTGCCCCACAGGACTGGCACCAGAAGCAGCACGACTTGCAGCGGCGGCGGCAGGAGCAGGCGGCCAATGCGCGGCAGAAGATGGCTGGGCGGGGGCTAGCGCAGGTGGGTGGTGCACGGGGAGTGCAAATCTATCACCGAGGCAGCAACGGCTTATGCGCAAGCAGAGGTGCTGTGACAGGCATGTTGCTGCTGTGAAGTCGCAAGCACTAGGGTTGCCCTGCAGCCCTCCTAGACCTCTCCTAGACTCCTCCTAGACTCCCTCCTAAAAGGGGTCCGAAAAGACACGATGATAGCCAGGAGCAGTGCTCTGTGCTGTCTGCATGTTGTGCTCATGCTGTGCTTGCAAGAGCACACTGATGAAGACCAGGCATCTGAACCAGGCATCTGAGCACAGAGCACAGCTCTGTGCTGAGCTCATGCGGTGCGCATGCTGTGCTCATGCTGTGCTCGTGCTGTGCTGTGTTTGCAGGAGCACATGGATGATGACCAGGTGCTGGACTGGCTGGCCCAGGCGGAGGTGAATGTGGAGCTGGGGCCTGGAGGCGCGGCAGCAGCAGCAGCAGCAGCGCCCGGCAAGGAGCTGCCTTCCTGGTTCAAAGGGAATGCAGGTGAGAAGGGCAGGGGGGGGCGTTGGGGCAGGAGGTGGGGCGCGCAGTGGGTGGGACATTTGGAAGCAGGGGGGCAACCAGTGGCAGCACCGCTTGCTCAGCAGCATCCCCTGCCCTGCAACGTTTCCGGCCGCTGCCCTGCTCACCATCGGCGCTGCCGCAAACCTTGTTCTTGCCCCTGTGCAGACTCGGAGAGTGTGGGCCTGGCGGCGTCTCAAGACATGCCCGGCGGCGAGGCGGAACAGCAGCAGCAGCAGGCGGGGGCAGGCGGGGGCGATGAGGAGGAGCAGCGGCGGTTACAGGAGGCCTTCCTGGCGCAGTACCTTCAGCAGGTGCAGGAAGCTGCGCGGCAGGTGCAGGCCGACGATGGGAGCGACGACAAGCTGCTGGGACCAGGCAAGTGGAAGCCGGGTGCAGGGGTCGCGTTCGGGGTTGGGAGCCGCAGAAGTTGCTTGTGTGTCTCCTGGGCTGCACCCAGCCTCTGGTTGAACCAGTGCTTGCATAGGTTGAGAGCTGGAGGGTCACCAAAGCTTGTGGTTGCGCACCTCCCCAGGCCTATCCTGCTGCCTGCTGCTGCTGCGTGCTGCAGCTCTGCCTCTGCTACCCCCTCTTGTGTGCATTGCATGTCCTCGCTGATCCCTAACCCCCAGCTCACTGCCTGCCTTGCTGTCCTGCTTCCTGCTGTACCTCCACCTCTGCTGCCGCCTTAAAACGTGCACTGCATGTCCTCGCTGCTCCCTACCCCTGCATCACTGCCTGCCTCATAGCCCACCCTGTCACCCTCCCCGAGCAGCATCACTCCTGCCATCACTCTTGGCTTTTTACACCCCTCGCCCCCGCTGCCCCTTGCTCCTGCAGATGCCAAGCGGATAAAGACGGAGAACGGGTATGCAGGCATCAAGCAGGAGGCGGGTGCTGCTGCGCTGGGTGTGAAGCCAGAGCCAGACGTCAAGCCAGATGCAGGCGGCTTTAGTCTGGGACAGCCAGCAGCGGCGGCAGCAGCGGCAGCGGACGGCGAGGACGAGATGTGGGAGGATGTGAAGGAGGATGAGCAGCAACAGCAGCAGCAGCAGCAGCAGTGGGCGGCGCCGCCGGATGACGGCGGGGCGGAGCCTGATGAGGCCGACGAGTGGGAGGATATTTGATCTGATATGAGAGGCCGCACGACGTGAATTGGCGCAGCCACCAACAGTGTAACTGACCTGCCAAGCAACAAAACCACCTCGGAAGGAGGCAGGTCGGGGAGTGACGCGGCGGGCACCTGCCGCCCAGCGGCCGCCTCTTGGTGCCTGCTCCCGGCTCCCACGGCCAATCAGCAATCTGTTGATTGACATCGGTTCAGGCACTTGCAAGATCAGCTCTGGCCGAGTACAGGCCCTGCAGGCCTCCTGTTTTGAGCAGCGAAAGTCTCGGGCGCGCCAGCTCGGCAGACACAGAGGCAATGAGGCAAGGCCCTCCCCTGGCGATTTCACGCAACTGGTACTCTTTGAGGCCGAAGCCAAGGCCTTGCGGAAGGGCGGACCGCGCAGGCTGAGGGCGTTTATCTGACTATCGCGAGCGCAGCCCTCGGCCAGCCCTCCACCAGCACAGCTGATCGACACTAGCCGCTAGGCGCCCGACAGCAGGGGCGTCCTCAAAGGCGCAAATTTTCGATCACGCCACTGACCGTTTCAAGCACGTTGTGGCTCCCAGGCCCGCGCCTTCGTCTGCCTGATAGGCGTGGGTCGCCATGACGGGCGCCGATCAGCCTTTTGAAGGCGGCAGCAAGCCTCCCTCCTCCGAAAAGCTGCCCCGCGCTCACAAGCGCTGTGTCAACAAGGACTGCAGGGAAATTCTGAGCCTGGCCACCAAGGTGCGCGCCGTGAGGGGGACCGGCCAGAGGGCAGTTCAGGCCCGACCCGCCAACCCGCCCACCCGCCTGCCGCCCACGCTTGCAGCACTGGTGGCACACGCATTCTCGTCATGTCTGTCATGCTTGCAGTACTGCAAGAAGTGCAATGCGGTGCAATTCGAGCGGCGGGCGGTCCACAAGCAGGTATGGTGCGGTGCTGCATGGTGGAGGCTGCCGGGGTTGGTTTGCCCGCGCTGCTCTCCAGTTCAGCGGCTGCACCCACCAAACCTTTGCGTTGCTGCTGCCCCTGCCTCTGCCCCGCCATATCCTGGGTCTCCTGTCTAACCACGGCATGCAAGTGCGACTGCTGCTTCACGTAGGCTTACCTGTTGCCGCCGACGAATCACGGTGCTGCTGCCCGCTGGGTGCGTGCTGCCTTGCTCAACACACAATCTCCTGCTGCTGGCTGCTCTGTGCTGTGGCTGTTGCACTGCAGGACAAGCGCAGCGGCAAGAAGCGAAAAGCAGTTGAGGGCGGCAGCGGCGGCGCTGGCAGCACATCGCTCAGCGAGGGGGATGAGCAGGAGCAGGAGGAGGAGGATGGGGAGGGAGAGCAGGATGCAGAGGAGCTAGAGGAGGAGGAAGAGGAGGAGGAAGAGGAAGAAGAGGACAGCGACGATCGCGCCCACTCCAGCCCCGCGCACACCAACATCCCGCACGTGAGCTGTGTGGGCTGCAGACTATCACCGCTGTCGTCTCTGTTGGCAGCTTCATGTGTTGTGTCGGGACTTGTGCCCATTCAGCTGCCTGCTGTTCTGCCGCCCCCAGCAGCTGCTGCCTGCAGTGCTGTGTGGTGCTGCCAGCCTGCCATTTTCCTGTGCTGCCAAGCTGCCACTATCGTGCTGCCGCCGCGCTTGCAAATGCAACAGGTGTGCAGGCGTGCACCAAGAGTGTGCGATCTGCAGCACCCACCTTGTCTTGTGCCCTCCACCAGGGCATGTGCAGGCTTGATTACCAACTGCAGCGCTGATAGATCCAGCACCCACACGCTGTCCTGTGCACCTGCAGGCCACCAACTATGCCATCCAGCACGCGCAGGAGGCGTGGGATCAGGAAGCTTTTGACTGTGGGCGGGGGCCTGACAAGCCGATGGTTGAGCTGGTGGCGGGGACACGGGTGTACTACCAGGTGTGAGGGCGTCATTGGCAGTACATGAATGAGCCCTGGCGTGTGCAGAACAGAGCCCGTGTGTGTGCGGGAATGCACTGTAGCAGTGGTTGACGGTGAGGGAAGGAGCCCTGCTGTACAGGGATGCTGTGGCCGGCGAGGCGAGGATATCAGCGCGCCCTGCTGCGCCACTTGCTGGCAGCAGTGGGTACTGTGGCAGTTGCGGGATGTGGGTGCTTGCTGAGCGTTGCGTGTCTTGCTTCCCTGGAGCACGGTCATGTTGAACAGCGTCCGGCTTCTGACGTCCTGTCCTGCAGGCCAGCATCGTGCAAGAGACCAAGAATGAGATTCGACTGCTCTTCCCAGGTGGGAGCAACATGTTGGATGCTGCCTTGCGCTAGTTGGGATGTTGGGCCCTTTAAGGAGAGGGGCAGGGCAAGGGGTGTGGAGACCCGGTGATAATTTATACAACCAAGAAGCTGTAGCAATCAAGGAACAGGCTGCAGCACCCTTTCCGCAGGCTGTGTGCTAGCTTTGCCTGCACAGAGTGTCGAGCTGACCATACACACAATTGGCTCGCACCTCCCACCGACGTACTCCGTCTCTGCTCACGAATGCAGCGCCTCCGTTTGCATGTGGCATTGTTAGTGTTTTGTTATGAACAGCCACTCCACTATGCAACCTGGGATGTGTTGGCATTGCCTGTGCAGGGACCAAGAGTTTGCCGGAGAAGAGGGAGTGGGCGAACAAGCGTAGCAGCCGCATCTGGCGGGGGCGCATGGAGAGCCGGTATTGGCGCTACATCAAGGGCTCAGGTGGGCATGGGAACTGGGGTGCCAAGGCAGTGTGTCAACAGCCTATAGAGCTGCCGACAAGCACAGCACAGCATTGGGGGATGGTGCTGCGTGCGTGCCGATGCAGGAGCTGTCAACAGTTGGGACGCTGGGAATGTGGACACGCAAGATTTGAGGGTGTGCTGCAGTAGTTGGTAGCCAGGGGCAGACCTGGATGGTTGATCTGCTGGTGGGAAATTGCATCTTTGAAAGGGGCAGGTGTAGGCTGCTGCAGCCGCTGCTTGGCAGTAGCAGCTTTGAAAGGGACAGGTGTAGGCTGGTATCTGGTGCTGGGCAGCAGCAGCTTTATAAGGGGCAGGTGTGCGCTGCTGCGGCGGGTGTTTGGCAGCAGCAGCTTGCAGGGCGCAAGTGTAGGCTGCTGCAGCCGGTGCTGGGCAGCAGCAGCGTTAGAAGGGGCAGATGCAGGCTGCTGCAGCTGTGCCGGGCAGCTGCAGCCTGACCATGAGCACACCTCATTGGCAGGTTCCTGCAGCACAAATCTTTGCCATGGCTGACCATGCGTGTGCAGATGGCGGCTGGGAGCCCAAAGTGATTGGGGAGAGCACGGCAGCAGGCAGCTTTCGGCGGCGGGGCAGCGCACGGTCGCGCGGCAGTATGGGCGTGACACGCAGCCGCGGCACCAAGCACAGCACAGGTGTGTGCGCATGCAAACAAATGTGTGCAGGCGCGTGTGTGTATGTGTATGTGCATGTGTGTGTCCTAAGGATGAGCACGGTGCAAGCATGGTGCAGTCCGAAGAGCGGCATGCCTTACCTCAGTGCGTGCCACTCTGCTGCCTGCGCTTGCCAGAGTGCATGCCGGCATCGCAAGATGCTGCCACTTCCTTGCTTGCCTGTTTTGCCACATCACAATTTTATGTTGTGTGTGCTCCCTGCGCCTCTGCTGCTGCTCGCCCTTCAGCAGAGGATGGCACGGAGTCGGCAGATCACCGAAAGGCTGCCGCCGCTGCGCTAGACACCGCAGCGTCACCCAAGCCGCGCGGCCTGAAGAAGGCACGGGGCGTGGTACGCAAGCAGCAGCCGGAGCGCGAGCGTGAGAGAGACAGCAGCAGCGGCGGCAGCGATGGGGAGCATGCAGAGCACCGGCCTCAAGCGCATACCCACGCCAGTGCTGAGAGCGATGAGCAGCAGCAGGATGAGCAGCAGGGCAGCGGTGCGGTGGGCAGCAGCGAGCGTGGGCACCCCCGCGCGCGACGTGGCGGCGCTGGCAGCGCAGACGCAGCAGGCGGGGGTGACCCCTTAGAGGTCTGGTTCAAGCAGCATTACACGCTGCTGAAAGCCAGCGGCCTGCTAGGCTCTGGCTTTTCGCCGGCGAGCGCCGAGACGGGGCGGCCTTGGGCCAACGGCAGCAGCACTCGGCGGCGAGCCGCGCAGCAGCAGCATGGCAAGGGCAAGCAGCAGCAGCAGCAACGCGGCAGTGGCGCCGCCGCAGCGCAGCGCAGTCGCGACCAGCGGCGGCAGGAGCGGCGAGCAGCAGCACAATCCTCAGAGGTGTGCTTTCTGTAGCTTCTTGTGCTGCTGTGCTGTGTGCTGCTGAATCACGTGCGGCTGCGTCATGTGCTGCTGCGTCGTGTCCTGAAACCACCCCCGACCGCCTCCTATGCTGCTGCGCCATATGTGTGGGGTGCTTCTTGTGCTGCTTGTTGTTGCTGGCTGCTGGTGAGGTGGCTTACAAACATGCTGCTTGCTCCAGCACTGTCGTCACAACATGCAGGAGCCGCGGCTTGCTGCTCCACTGTGCATGCCTGCCTCCGCCTAGACGCTGCTTCCCACCTGCCTCACTCATCACATGGCCGTCCCATGCCCATGGTGCTGCTGACGCCTGCCTGCTTGCCCTGCATGCTGGTTGGTGCCTGCTGACTCGCTCCTTGTCTCCCCTGTTCCCAGCCTGCCAAAGCACCCCTGCGGATGCTTGGCCTCTGTACTGGAAGAGCCATTAAAGGGCCTTCGGAAGCAGCACTACGGCTGCTCATAAATTAAGAGCTTTATGCAATGCCGGTGACCCCCCATCACGTGCAGGGTGACAGCTCAGAAGATGAAGGTCCGGCTGCAGCGGGCGGCGGCAGCGGTGGGCCCAAGGGGCCACCTGTCAAGGGTGGGCGCGAGCTCAAGCGCCTGCAGATGTGGGCCTGGGAGCGGCGCGGGCGGGAGAGCAGCTCTGACGATGAGGAAGAGGAGTTAGGTGAGGGCTCTTAGGGGGACGATGTACAGACGTTGCATGTTGAGGCTTGTGCTGGGTGTAGTTTGATGCCGCAGATTCGTCGAGCAGCACCGAGATGGGCGAGTCGGGTGGGGAGTTTTGAGATGGCTGTCTCAGGGGGGATGGCTGCCAGCTGCCTGCGTCAGCTGCCTGCCAGCTAGTTGTGCCAGCCTGGTTGTGCCAGCCTACAAGGAGGAGACTAGCTTGGATGCGGAGGACTTCTTTTGTCAGTCAGTTGTGAAGTCTCTGTCGGATGCTGGTGCTCACAGCAGTGCAGAGCATCATGCCAGCTCAGCTTTTGCCCTGGCAGGCGCAACAGCCGAGCAGTGCCTCCTGATGGTTGTTGCCTGCCCCTATGCAATCCTGGTATCGTTCCAGGCACAGCAAGGCGTCAGCCAAGGCCCCCACCGCACGCCTTGCTCTTGGCTCTGCTGCCTGTTCTCCCACCCTGCTGAAGTACCCTTCTGTGCTGACCCAAGCCGACCACCTGCTCTGCCATTTGCTGTTGTCCCCTGCCGTACTCTGCTACAGATGATAGCCACGCGGAGTCAGAGGATGAGGGGTCAGCAGAAAAGGAGGCTCAGGGGCGGCCCAGCAAGCAGCAGCAGCAGGCGGAGGAGAAGCCTGCGGCAGCAGCAGCAGCAGCAGCAGCAGCCGGGGGAGCAGCAGGGGCAGCAAAGCGCGGCTCTGAGGCCGGCGGCGCGGTTGCGCAGCCGGCAGTAGCAGCAGCAGCACCGGCGGCAGCAGCTGCGGCGCCGCAGCAGTCGCAGCGGGAGCAGCAGGGGGCGGCAGAGCCTGGCGGCCCCTCGCCACCGGCTGCCAAGCCGGCTGATGCCCGCTCGACTCCCGGCAGTGGAGACGTCAAGCAGTCACGCGGCAAGCCCCCAGCGCTCGGTGGCCGTGCAGAGCAGCAGCAGGCAGCAGCGGCGGCAGCGCCCACGGCAGCGCCAGCGCCAGCGCAGCCAGCGGCAGCACCCAAGCTGCGGCCAGCACCCAAGTCGCTGGTGGTGCTAGAAGAGTGTGACGTGTTTGGCAGGGTGGACACGATACGTCGGCAGCAGTCGGGCATGCCCCTGCTCCCCGTCAGCCCGCGGGCAGGCGCGGGCACCAGCTTTGGAAAGGCCTTGGCAGCGGCAGCAGCCAGCGGCGGCGGCCCATCGCCGCCTGTGGCGCAGCAGCAGCAGGGGCTTCCAAAGGCGCCTAACGACTCCGCCGCCAGAGCAGGCGCAGCAGCTGGTGCAGCGGCAGCACCCGCAGGGGAGCAGCAGGCGCAGGCAGCCAACGGCGGCAATGCAGCGCCGGCAGCAGCGCCGGCGGCAGCGGGCGGGCCGGCGCCAACGGCTGCGGACGCTCTCAAGCCGTCGGCGCTGCTCAGCCCGCTGAAGCGCAAGATGCTAGAGCGCAGCAGCGCGGCGGCAGCAGGAGGGGCCACCAGCCCGGCAGCAGCAGGGGGAGGCGAGCCGGCCTCCAAGCGGCAGCAGTTGGAGGCAGGCGGCACCGGAGCGGGGCAGCAGCCTCGCTCGCCAACAACGCGCGCAGCTCAGGCACACTAAGACGGTCTGCTACCTCACTTGTCTGCACAGCTTGATAGCATACAATGTCTACGCATGTAAGTGCACTTCGGCAGCGCTGAGCTGGGGTGAGCGGTGTCGGCACCCATGTGGCGGCACCTCAGACTGGCAACCAGAGCCAAGGCTGCAGTGCAACCTGCTCATGATCCATCACAACAGTCTGCAAGAGCCAGAACTCGTCGGCCGCCACAAGTGACGGCGCGCAGTCTTCCTTCTCTCGGCAGTCCCCCCGGCACCCGGGTTTCCTTTTTGCCGGCCTGTACCAGATCGCACAACAATGCGGCGCAAGAAGCAAAAGCACACGCGCCGCACC
The DNA here is from genome assembly GCA_002896455.3 of Chlorella sp. ArM0029B. Lineage (NCBI taxonomy): Eukaryota > Viridiplantae > Chlorophyta > Trebouxiophyceae > Chlorellales > Chlorellaceae > Chlorella > Chlorella sp. ArM0029B. Next base: position 804,271 of record JTEE01000288.1, read on the forward strand.
CTGCGCTTCTACCGCATAAGCCACGGCTTCCGCCCGCCCTACAAAGTCCTGCTGGACGGCAACTTCGTGCACGCGCTGGATTCCATGAAGTGAGCGCTCCGCACCGCCGGCATGTCGCCATGCATGCTGGCGACGGCAGTGGCGGTGGCGGCAGCGGCATCATCAACCGTCACCAGCCAAATTCTCCAACTGCAGTGTCAGGCGGGCGACTCACTGGCCACGGAGAGCTGCGCATGCTCACCGCTGCCTGTGCGGCACCATAGCCTGTCCTTCATGCCACCCACTGCTCTTGTCGACCGCGTGATGCCCCACCCATCACGCCCTTCCCTTGCAGGAAGGGAGAGAGCAAGGACCTGATTGCTCGCCTGCTGGGGGAGCCGGTGAAGTGCTACACCACGCCGTGCGTGCAGCACGAGCTGAAGAAGTTGGGGAAGGAGTTTTCGGGTGAGTGGCGCGTGCCGTGCGTGCTGTGCGCTTGCATTTGTGTGCAGCATGTTGCAGCATGTTGCAGCATGTTGCCGTCCCCCAAACGAGCTATGCAGTCGGGGTTTGCATTGTTGTCGTCTTATGCTGTACATGCATGCAGCAGTCGTGCACATGCCTGGAGTTGGGAGGGCAGCCCTTCAAGCCTCCGCTTGCTTGCTCAACCCCTGCAGGCGCGCGGCTGCTGCTCAAGCGCTATCCGCTGCACAAGTGCGGGCACGAGGAGCGGTGCTCTGCTGCGGAGTGCCTGCTGGCGCAGCTGGGTGAGGCAGCTATGTGGCAGCTATGTGGCAGCTACGCGGCAGCTGGGTGGCCGCCAACACCCTGCTGGCGCAGCTGGGTGTGTGAAGTGGCAGCTAGGACTCAGCCGCTGGCGCACACGCTGCAACCAGCCTGCGCTTGCCTGCATGTCCAGACATCTTGCAGTCCCTGCAGCAGACCCAGCCCGCCTCATACCTTCGTCCGCCCTGCCCCCGCGTCCACCAACCGCGCCCTTGCAGGCACCAAGAATGACGAGCACTTTTTCGTTGCCACGCAAGACCGGCTGCTGCAGCGGCAGTGCATGGCGGTGCCCGGCGGCGCCGTGATCTATGCCTCTGTGAACGGCGTGCACCTGGAGGCGCCGTCGGCCATTCAGAAGCAGGCGGTTGTGCAGGTGGGGGGTGGGGTCAGGAGAGCAGGGGAGTAGAGGGGAGCCCAGCGGGCACAGCGTGCAACAGTTGCTGTTCATGGGTGTCATGGGGGTAGGGGGGTAGGGTCGGGTTTTGGGTTGGGTGGGGGGAGGGTTTAGGTGGCGCAGGTGGAGGTCCCTCGGGGAGTGCACATGTGATATAGGCTGTGCACGGGTGTCATGCGCTCAGCCTCGGTTGATCTGCGTCTGTGCAGCAGGCAGGGGAGGCAGGGCCGCAGCCAGGCCCAGTCTCTCTGCATGACCACTAGCCTGCCCAAGCGTTCTCTGGAAAAGAGAGGCTCCTGTCGCTGCTGCACAATGCCACACTAGCGGCATCCCGCCCAATGCAATTCCGGGGCCTCAGCAGCAGCACCACTGGCTTAGCTGACGTCAGAAGAAACTGTTTCACGATGTGCCCGCTGGGCCCCTTCTACTCCCCTGCTCTCTTGACCCCTGTCCTGACCCTTCTTTTACCTCCCCCCCTTCTCTAGAACCTTCTTTATGCTGTTTTTCACATCCCCTTCTGCTGTGCCTTTGCAATGCAGGAGGAGCAGCGGCACATGTTGCCAAGCCAGGCAGAGCTGCAGGCGCCAGCGCTTCGAGAGGTGGCGGAAGGGGAGCAGGCACAGCAGCGCGACCGCCCCCAGATTCGGCACAAGCGGGCAAAGGGGCCTAACCCGCTGGCGGCGCTTCCCAAGAAGAAGAAGAAGGCAGCAGGGGCGGCAGCAGGGGGAGCGGGTGGGGGCGGCCAGGCAGCGGCGGCCCCAGAAGGCGGCAGCGGCGGCGGCGGCGAGGAGCAAGGGGGCAAGCGGAAGCGGCAGCGGGGGCGGGGCGCCAAGGGCGGCGGCGATGGCGGGGGCAGCGAGTAGCGTAGTGGGCCTGGCCTGCGCACGTCATACATTCAGCACATTGCTAGCCTGTGCCCCTCTCTCTTCCATGTGCCGACGACCGCCTGGCCTCACACTATCACGCTTCGAGCAAGCACAATGCAACCAAGTCGCTGAGCAGAGCATGCCATCGGAAAACGAGAAGCAATAGTGCCAAGCAGGGGCCCGCTGTTGCCTACACTGCTGCCCCGCCGCCGCCGCCGCCGCCGCCGGCGTTTGCCCGGCCTCCCCCCAGCAGCCCCCCAAGCCTTTCTTGCAGGCTCTGCCAGCGGGAGGGCGGCATCTCTGAAGGTGGCAGCGGCTTGAGGGTTACGTAGCCCGGGTGGTGCAGCATCCAGCAGTCCAAGCAGTCCAGCAGGGCGTCCATCTGGCGCTGACTCAGCGCCACCTCACATGCTGCGTCTGCTGTGCCAGCTGGCGCCGCCGCTGCTGCCGCGCCGTCCTGCACTCCGCTTTCCTTCTGATATGGGGGCAGCACTCGCAGGCGGTATGCGGCTAGCTCCGCCGCAGCATCGTCGCCACCGCTGCTGCCGGCCTGCCGCCGCCGCCGCCGGCCCCACCCGCTGCTGCGTGGGGTGCTGCAGCGCTGCAGGCGGATGGGCCACTCCTCTTCCGAAGGGGCCCACACGTCAGGGTTCACGCCACCTGTCACCAGGAGGTTCAATATTCGAATCATAACTGACAGCTCAACCTCGCCGCCACCAAACTCAAACACGCCGCCACCGCTGCTGCCTCTCGTACTGCTGCTCGGACTGCTGCTGGTGCTGGTATCGCCGCCGCCACCGCTGCCGCCGCTGCTGCTGCCGGCACTCGCGCCCGCCCCTGCCCCCGCCTCGCCTGCTACTGCCGCCTCGCCTGCTGCCTGCGCAACCGCGCCCGCCGCTGCGCCCCTTGCCGCCGCCGGCGATGCTACAGACGTGCCCGCTGCCCCCTGGGGGCCGGCGTTGGGGAAGGCGCAAGTGAAGGAGTAGGGGGTGCGGCCTGCGTGGGCCGGGTTTGGCACCCGTACGTTGTTGAAGGCCGCCACCTCCAGCAGTTGGCCCAGCATGGGCTCGGGTGTGAAGGCGGCCCCTTGCAGCTCTGGGCCCAGCAGGCCTTGGGGCAGGAGCGCACAGAAGGTGGCAAAGCTGGTGCTGTCCATCTGTTAGGGAAGAGGGGATGGGAGGAGAAGGCAAGCAGAGGGGGAGGTGGGCGGCAGGTGGATGCATGGGCAGCAGGTGATACTTGTAGTAGGGCGCTAAGGAGGGGAGGGGAAGGGGGCATGCTCCATTGCACAGAGCATGCCAGAGCTGGCATTGTCCATCTCTAAGGAAGGAGGGGAGGGAGGGGGGCAGAAGGGACAGGTGTGCGGCAGGTGGTTGTTCGCCCCTCTGCCCCTGCACCCCCCACTCCCCCACCCGCCTGCACAGCTGCACCATTTGGCTCCGTCCCATGCCCTGTGTCCACCGTCCCCGTGCGCGTCCACCTTCCCCGCAGCTTCCACCACCTTCCTGCCCTGCCATACCACCCCTCACTTCACAGCCTCCCACCAACCGCCGCCCCACCGCCCCTTCCCCACAAGGCACTTGCTCTGCACGCTGCCCGCACGCCTGCCCACAAACCGCTGCTGTCCAGGAGGGCAGCACGCCTGCAGCTCTTCAGACCGCTCACCGCTTTCACCAGCTGCCTTCCCTGTGGACTCTCCACCTCCACCACGAGATCCACACTCATGGGCAGCCCATCGGGGGTGGCAGCCTTACTGCCAAAGCTCACGACCATGCCACCCGGTAGGCCCTCCCTCTTCCGCCGCTCCAAAACCACATCCACGCCGGAGGCGACACCCAGCTGCCCTTGCTGCGCCTGCTGCGCCTGCTGTGCCTGCTGTGCTTCCTCTGATGGCGCCTCCTTTGAGGCACCGCCGCCGCCTGCCCCTGCCTCTGCACTTGCACTTGCACTTGCAGCCTGTGCCAGCGCCCCTGTGCCTGTGCCGGCACCCTCGCCCGCTTCCGCCGCCGCAACCGCCGCTGCCGTCGCCTGCTGCCTCTGCCAGCCGATGACCGCTGTGCGCAGGCGCCGCATCCACAAGGACCACTCTGGCAGCTGGGCCAGCTGTGTGGGCAGATCGAATGCTGCGTGGGCTGGCCGAACTCTGAGGGTGAAGTCGTGGCCGGGGCCGGTGTAGGCGGGCCGCTGGCGGCCGGTGCCGCTGGCTGGGGCACTGTCGGCTGGGCTGCTGCTGCTGCTGCTGCTGGGCTGGCTGCTGCTGCCGCCGCCGGCCGAATCTGCCAAGACGTCAACGCTGCTGGGGCCGCTGCCGCTGCTGCCACCGCCGTAGGTAGCGGCAGGGTGTGTGCTGTCGCCAGCAGTGCCGCCGCTGCCGGGGGCGCCGCCCCCGCTGCTGCTTGTGGCAGCCGTAGCAGGGGGGACCGCGGCGGCAAGGGTGGCAGCCCACGCTTTCTTTGGAGGCTCCAGCTGCTCGGATTTCAGCTGGATGGCCCGGGCAACCATCTCATCTTCAATCTGCTTGCACTGCACGACTCAGGGACACGTGGCGCGCATGTGGGATGAGCATGCTGACGGTGAATTGCACTGTGGCTTAAGTGGCATCGGGCTCCTCCACAGTGGCATGAGGGGAGTGGAGGTGGCATGCAAGGCGGGAGCAGCTGCACACGACGCACACTTTCCGCGCACTGCCCTGCCACAAGCGCAGGAGCACCTCTGCAGCAAGTGGGTCTTCCTGGTGCATGTGTGGCTGCCAGGGCGGTGTCATGCCGTTGGCAGCAAGGCACAGCTGGCACGCTTCCCAGCTTGCCCTCCCGGCAGGCCGCCCTGCGGGCACACCATTGCAGGCGCATACCACAGCACACTCACATGCCACACGCACATGAGCAGCATGGGCTCCAGATGCGGTGCGTGCACCCATGTGCAGCGTGTGCAGCAATGGGTGACTAAAACGCCACACATGCACCTAAGTATAAGATGTGCAGTCCGTGTGCAGCAATGCATGCCTCAAACGCCACACATGCACCTAAGTATAAGATGTGCA
>JTEE01000288.1:830733-851239 GCA_002896455.3 Chlorella sp. ArM0029B
GTCCTCAACGTCGCCCCTACCCCACCTCCCCACCCCGCCATCCATGCCGTGCGCAGGCGGCAACACCAAGGGGGAGGGCGGCAACGGGGGCGGCAGCGGCTATGCTCTGCCGCCCACAGAGGTGTATGGGCAGTACCGCTTCGCCTCAATCGCAACTTCCGTCTCTGCACGTGAGACAGCAGTCACCACTTTTGGACTGCTCCAGGCCCCGAGCCCGGAACCTCCTCAGGCAGAGGCCCCCGTCCCTGGAGGCAGCGGCGGCGCAGCGGGCATGGCTCCCATGCCGGACAGCGGGGAGTCAGAAGAGGGGGCAGGGGCAGCGGCAGCAGCAGCAGCTGCAGAAGGCGGCCAGGCAGCCTCGCCGCCGCCAGTGGGCGCGATTGTTGGCGGGGTGCTGGGCGGAGCGGGTGAGGCGTCGTGCTGTGCTGTGTGTCGTGCTGTGCTGTGCTGTGCTGTGCTGGGTGTGGTGCTGTGCTGTGCTGTGCTGCGTTGTGCTGTGCTGTGCTGCGTTGTGCGGCGTTATGATGAGCTGTGTGTTGCGCTGCGCCTTGCTGTACTGTGCCGTGCCGTGCTGTGTAGGACCGTGTGCAGCAACGCCAGCTGCTGACTGCCGTGTGCCCTCTGCCCTCGCGCCGCCCCTGCCGCAGCGTGCTCAGCGCTCGTGGCCTGGCTGGTGCTGGGCCCTGCCAGGCGGCGACTGCGCTTCTCCAAGTCACCTGCCGAGATCATACCTGCCAATCCGAAACCAGTGGTCCCACTGATGCCCTACACCAGCCCCCCCACACTCACCACCATGGGCAGCACGCACAGCAGCCAAGCCTCCACCACCCTGCTGCTTCCCGACAGCTACCTCACAGCAGCAGCAGGCACCGAGCCGCGGAACGGGCATGGAGCGGCGCGTGCCACGGCAGGCGCGGCCAATGGCGGGTGGGGCGCAGCGGGACGGCAGGGCAATGGGCAGTACGCGCAAGCTGGCGGCGGCGCCACGTCACCTCACCTGCCACGTGGCAGCTCGGAAGAGCCAGACTCCAGCGGGCCGCAGCATGCCAGGTGCGCACCTCCTTGCAAGCGGGACGCGGCCCTGCTGCTGAGGCTTGAGCTCTCACGGGAGGGAGGACCGCTCTCTGTGCTGTCACACACTTTACACCCCCCTCTGCCTACCACCCTGCCTCCCTGCCGCCCTGCCTCCTCCCCTCCCGCCGACCCTTAGCCACGCTTTAGGTGTCACAGGAGAACCGGACCCAGAAGTGTCCACACTGTTCCACTCCCTGCCTGCCTCCCTCCCTCCATGCCTCCTCCCCTATCCCCCACGCCAATCTGCAGCCACGGTTCGGCTGTCACTGAAGACGGGGACCCAGAGCTGTCTCAAATCGCTGCCTACGTAGCTGCCGTGCGGCAGCGCTGCCTGAATGGTCCCGCGGGTGCCTCCTCACCTTCCCGCATGCTGGGCGGCGCGGGTGCCTGCTCGCCTTCCCGCGCCCTGACGGGCCCCGGCGTGGGCCGCTCTGCCAGCGGCAGGCTGTCGGGGCCTGTGCAGCAGTGGGAGTGCGCCTGGGAGGAGATCCGGCTGATGGAACCTGTGGGGCGGGGGTCGTTTGGCAAGGTAGGCTGCTAGGGCTGGGAGGGTGGTGTCGATATGAGGTGGGTGGGGTGCTGTACGGTGGGAGAATAGGGTGGGGTGGGGTGGGGGCGAAGGGGCGATGGGAAGCGAGGTGGGGAATGTGGATTGGTCGGTGTTGGGGCGGTGGGCTGCTGCACGGTTGGGAGAGTGGGTTGGTGGGTTGGGGGTTGGAGGGGAGAGTGGTGCGGGGCGGCAGGGTGGGCAGAAGCAGATTCCGAAGGGACAGTGGGAGGCAGCGCGGCAGGGGCAGAGGCTCCCGAACACTGCATGGCAGCAACTCATGACCTGCCTCCGAGCTGCAGCCTGCTGGCTAGTACTCGATGTCCGGTTGCCTGTGACTTGCTGCTGCTTGGCCCGCCGCTCACCACTGGCGACTCCTGCTGCCGACCCCCTGCCACACCCTGCCTGCCCCTTCTGCTTCTGACCCGCCGGTGCCCCCCACCTGCTGCCCCCGCTGCCGACCCGCTGCCGACCCCTACCCACTGTCCCCTTTGCACTCCCCGCTGCCGCTCGCCACCTGCTGCCCCCGCTGCTCACCCGCTGCCACTCCCCGCTGCCGCTCACCACCCGCTGCCACTCCTTGACCGCCCGCTGCCCCCGCTGTACCGCTCTGTGCAGGTGTACCGCGCCGAGTGGAGGGCCCACCAGGTGGCCTGCAAGATTTTGATGCAGCCGCGGGAGGGGCACCACGGGCAGGAGGGGCTGGAGCTGTCGACGCGGACGCTGAGGAAGCTCCAAGAGGTGGGGCGGGGTGAGGTGGGGCGGCGTTTCGCACAGTAACATCTCCAAAGATTGAGAACCTGAGTTGGTGTGGGAAGGGGAGGGAAGGAAGAGGGGGCGAAGGGGGTGTGGAGCTGTCGCTGAGAACGCTGAGGAAGCTGCAAGCGGTGGTATCTGTGTTTGTCCTTGGCTCACGTTTTTGTTTTCTGGAAGAGTGGGGCGGTGCAGCTTTTCTTGTTCTCTGCAACGAATTTGACTGAGTGTGGGGGAGGCAAGACGAAGGCGGTGTGGAGCTGCTTGCTTGGAAGGCTGAGGAAGCTGCGGGAGGTGGGGTGCTGGCCCTTTCTTCCCGCATCTTCTTCACGCCCGGTGGCATCATCTTCCTCTTCCTCTTCTTTCTTCCCCCAGTCAGGAGGCGGAGGCGATGTGTACTTTGCAACACATGCCCTGTGCCATCTTCTTTCCTCTTTTTTTGCTGCAGGAGGCGGAGGTGATGTGCCGCATCCGCAGCCCGCACTGCCTGGGCATCCTGGCGCTGTGTGCGCTGCCCCCATGCATCATCACAGGCAAGTGCCGGCGCGGGCGGTACCGCCCGTCCCGCAGTCTGCTGTACTGCCCGCCGACGCCGCCACGGCCGACCTTCATCCGACGCCCTGCTGGCACATACTGCCACCCAAGATGATCATTCATTTACAGCGCCGCAGCAACAAAGATTTTTGCCGCAGATGCGTCATCCCCAGCATTTATAGACGCAAATGGTCACACACCCCTGCTGCCCACCCCCACACGTTGTGATTGTCAACATGTGCAGACTACTGCAGCAACGGCGCTCTGTACGACCTGCTGAAAGCCGCCCACAAGAAGCCCCAGCTGGCGGCCCGCCTGACCTGGCCCCGGCGCCTGCAGTTTGCTTTGGACGCCGCCACAGGTGGGGAGGCAAATTTTGCAAAAGCACCGCTGCTTTGCGAAGTTTGACTTTGTTCTGGGTAGGCACACCAAGCGCTGGGTGGGCATGGGCAGCCGCAGGTGGGGGAAGAACTTTTATAAAGCGCACCGTTTGCTGCAACCTGCTTTGCTTGGGGGCAGAGCAAGACATGTGGGGAGGCACGCCAGGCGCTGGCCGTGCATGACGTGTGTGTGCAGGGCAGCCACGGGTGGGGAGGGCCCCGCTTGTGAACGACGTTGTGGAGGGGGGCCCGGTTGTGGGAGGCGCTGTGGAAGGCCGTGCCCACCGCTGCCCGTGCTTGCTCCTGAGACCAGCCAGGGAGAAAGGGGTGCAAATTGCACACACCAGGGTGACTGCCAGTGTTTGAGCAAGGGTGGTGGGCGGCAGTGCGGGGCTTCCAAGCAAGCACCAGCTCAGCGGACGGTGCCTCTTTGGGGCCGGTGCTACTATGGGCGTTCAAGCCGCCCTTCCCTTCCCGCCCCTGTCGCAGGCCTGCACTACCTGCACACCAGCAGCCCAGCCATCATCCACCGAGACGTGAAGAGCCCCAACCTGGTGAGACTGCTTTCCATTCATCCCAGAGCCTGCCTGCCTGCCTGTCTGCATGCCTGCCTGCCTGCTTGGGAGCAGTGCCTGAGGGGCATGCAGGCAGGCTGGTCGTGGTTGCAGGAGGCAGCGGGGCGGCTCAAAACCGTAAGGCCCACTGGCAGGCTGGGGTTGCAGCATATTGACGAGCACTGGCTCGTCAAGGTTGCCGACTTCAACATGTCCAAGGTTACATCACACTTACCTTTCAATCGCGCACATGTCATCAAGCCCTGCAGCTGGTGGACGAGCACCGGCGTGTCAAGGTTGCCGACTTCAACATGTCCAAGGTTTCACGACCCTCACACATTCCTTCAACCCGTGCAGCTGGTGGACGAGCACTGGCGCGTCAAGGTTGCCGATTTCAACATGTCCAAGTTTGTTGAGGAGCAGCTGCAGCTGGGCCTGGCCTCCTCGGTGCACACCGTCAACCCCATCTGGCAGGCACCCGAGGTGCTGGCGGGGGAGCCGGCACAGGCATCGGCAGACGTCTACTCCTTTGGACTGGGTGAACGGCGGCTGGGGGGTTGAGGGGGCATTGCCTGCCGGCATGCTTGCTAATTTTGTCCCGATGTCTTGTTGTTGCCTGCCAACCGAGCTCGCCTTTCTGCGTGTGTTGCCGCCTGCCTGCCTCCCTGCCTGCCTGCTTGCCTGCCTGCCTGGCTTTTTGTCTGTCTTCCTGCCTGCCTGGCTCCTCTTGTCGCCTACCTGCCCGGGGTGTTGGCGGGGGAGCCGGCGCAGGCATCGGCAGACGTCTACTCCTTTGGACTGGGTGAGCGCCGGCTGGTCGGGGCGGGGCCGGGGGCACTGCCTGCCTGCGCGCCTGCCTACTGCTTGCCGTCTTGTCTGTTTGTCGCCTGCCTGCTGCCCGCCCGCCTGCCTGCACGACGTGTTGCCTGCCTGGCCTGCCAATTGCTTGCCTGGCTTGTCGGGTGCGGCCACTGGGCACCGGCTGCCGGCGCTGTGTGGTGCCCAGGCTGCATGAGCGGCTCGCTGTTTTATGCTTGACGGCGGCGGTGTGCCTTCTGGCCTTCTGGCCATCCTTGGTGCAGTGTTGTTTGAGCTCCTGACGTGGCGCCTTCCCTGGGCAGGCAGCACGTTTTTTCAGGTGCGCCAACCACAATTACAAACACCACATCAGGTCAAGCTGGGGACCCCGGGGCTGGGCTGCAAGGCGTGGCACAACCACCGCTGGCTTGGGGGCCACACGGCGGCACAGGTTGCCTGCCTGGCTGACGGATGGCTGCCTCATGCTGCTGGCATGCTGGCATGAGGCAGCGGTGGGCAGGCAGGCGGGTGACTCCTGAGCTCCTGCACTCGACCTGCCGCCGTAGTAGTCGCCAGCACACCATCACTTCTCTGTGACTGCCCACCTGCACTTGGGTGTGCCCGCCCGTCTCCCCTCCGCAGATCGCGCACCTCGTGCTGAATGGGCAACGGCCGGCGGTACCGCCGCGCGGGACGTTGCCTGGGGGTGACACGCCGGGATTCCGGGGGCTGCAGGCGTTCTGCGACTTGATGAGGTGAGAGGGCGGATGGGGATATGAGGGATGGTTGTGGTTGTGGTGGGAGGGCAGTGGCTGAGCGTGTGGGCTCTTTTGTAAAGTGGGTGGGCGGCTGCCGCCCACTTGCCTGCCCGCCTGCCCACCTGTCTGCCTGCCTGCCTGCCCGGGCAGCAAACGCCTGGGTCGCTCTTCTGGCTGCAAGCAAGAGTGGCTGCGCGGACAGCTGACGAGCGTGCACCGGCCAGGCTCTGTGTGTGTGTGTGTACGAACCTAATTGGTTTGCCTGATGCATATGCCGAATGATCCCAACGCCGCCTTGTGTGTGTGCAGGGAGTGCTGGGCGCAGGCGGCGGGGGACCGGCCCTCCTTTGCCAGCATTGTCCCGCGCCTGAGGCAGCTGTTGGAGGAAAGCACAGGGGGAGGCGGCTAGGCTGGCAGTGCCGCGCATGGGTGTAGATTAGAAGTAGCAGCATTTGATGTCAAATCGGACATATGTAAGCGTGAAGAAGCTGCCCCGTGGCGCATGGGGTCGGGCAGCTGCAGCGGCGGCTTTGGGCGGCGGGTTGGGCAGCTACAGGTGTGCTGCAGCTGCAAAGCTGCAGGCACCCTGCTCTCTGGTTGCCATCCCAGGCCTCAAACAAATTGTTCCGCTGTGTGCTAAAAACGCCCCAATACAAATTCGAATAGATCTGCAGCGCGCATATGCCTGGTCAACAAGGGAACGGTTTTCAGTTGCTTGCCAGTTCTCAGGTACCCTTTGTATCCTGACTGGCTTCACCTTCCTGCCCCCCCACTGTTCGTAAATGTGTGCGTGCTAGTGTTTTGTTCCCTCTGGTATGGTTACCTTTGATTACACTGATGAGGCATGGAGGTGAACATAGCACATGTGTGAGCTCTGTTTTCATGTTTTCAGAGCTGCATACCTCGTCAACCACTTGAAGTTGAATCCTCTTTCAGGGGATGTGGAAAGCTGTAACGACTTGACTAGACTAGACATGTGAGTGGTTGAGGGGGTGGGGCGGGGCTCTGCGTGATAAACAGCCGCTAAAAGAAGGAGTTGCCACATGTGGGCGCGCCGGTACTGCTCAGCAAGAAGGCTTATTGTTGTTCTGATAAGTGATAAAGCATGCATGCGGCGGAAGCACGTGCAGAGGGCAAGCATGCCCAAAGGGCCCAAAGTAGTCGAGAACCCTCAGTGGAAGCGTGTGGAATAGGTAGTTTACTGGGAGGTGGTAGGCATCATGGGTACGAGTTTCAGATGCAAGTCGTGTGCAGGAAGGCAGTGACGTTGGCTGTGCCGGGGACAGCGGCGGTTGCGTGATAGTCAAGCAGCCTGGGGATGAAGGGGACAGCGGCAGCCGACTGCACCTGACCCTAATCAGCCGCAGCACAAAGGATCTGTGTGCTGGTGCATTGGCATCAGCTCTTCTTGACATCTCCCTGTCCCATGACCCCGTTGTTGGCTCCCCGTGTACTTGGAATGTACGTGATTACTGACCGATTGGATTGGTTGATCTTGTGCAAGGGGGCCAGACCCGGGCTATAAAGATGCCTGGGGTGGCTCCCAGCGGGGCACAGCCCCTACCTCTTGCGAGCGGCCGGCGCGACAGCGCGCTTGGCCATCGACTGAAGCCCGCCCTTGGGGCGTGCCTCGACCACGGCCAGCACGCGCACGTCAGGCACCTTCCCCGCAGCTTCCCCCTCAGCTCCCCCGTCCTTGCCCTCCTCGCTGCCCTCGCCGATCGAGTCCAACCGCTGGCGCTGCTCATCGGTGCGCACCCACCTGCACAACAGGAGGGGGCAGTGTTGAAGTTTTCAACATCTGAAAAGTGTACAGCAAAATGGTGTGTGGATTAATCACAACCTGATCTCACAGCTGACATCCGCACTGGGAGGCTGCTTGCATCGCTAGTAGGAGTGGTTGTGGCAACCGGGGGGCGTCGTTACCAACTTACTGTTCTCGATTGCCACGTCTTCTGAAAGCATCCACAATGGTGAAATGGTGTACCAAGGCAGCACCCACTGGCACCCTTGCCCTCACACACGCGCCGCCGGTCCCCGACCATGCCAGCCAGCTGTAGCTAGTGCCTCCCACAAGCCCCGCAGCAATGCTCCTCAACAGCCACTGCCCAGCCAGCTCTGCCCGGATCTGCCCGGATCTGCCAAGACCAGTGGGACCGCACGCCTGGCGCCTGCCTGCCTGGCACGCCTGCCAGCCCGCAGCTGCGGCAATGCTGTGGGAGGCCCGGTGCGCGCCGCACCCCACAAATGCCTTCCCTGCCATGGCCACTACCCACACCTGGCCGCCCAGATAGAAGGCGTGCTAGCCCAGTTCAGCCCTCTCAGTGGCTAATCGGAAACGCTCTCAGTGTGCTACCCCCACATGGCCCCTCTGGTGCCGCCAACACGACTGCCCAGCATTGAGAGGCCAAGGGCCACCTGCCAGGGGTGAGGCACTGCCCACCTAGTCGCCCTAGAGTCGACATCGTCGAACCAAAGTCGAGGCACCCTTCCCGCCTCACACACCCCCTTGCTTGCTGCTGGGCGCGCCTCACCGTGCCAGGGCCCCGAGGCACTCGTGGGTCTCGGTCACAATCATGTCCAATCATGTCCAGCGGGATGTCGTTGAAGTCTGTGGGGGGGGGGGGCAGAAAAAAACAGGCGACTCAAAAACAGCCGGCAGTGGATGGGCAAGTTGGTGGAAGTGTGGTTCTGTGTGAGAGTGTGGACCCAACGCAAAGGGGGCGGGAGTTGGTTGCTAGGTGGGTGGGTGGTTGAGTGGACGGGCCCACAATGAAGTCCAGCGGGATGTCGTTGAAGTCTGTGTGGGTGGCAGCGGGTAAGTGGGGGAGTGGGTGGATGTGGCGGAGTGGAGGAGTGGAGGCGTGTTGTTTTGAGAGTGTAGTAGACACAAGAAGAGTTGGCTTTGGGTTGGTGTTTGATTGGATGACCACCGCAAGCATGCTCGGGGGGATGTGGCGCCCCTGCCCCTGCCCTTGCCAATGCCCCTGCCCATGCCTCCCAGCAGTCGCCCCGCTCACCCCGCCCAAACGGCTGCTCCACCTCCACCGCCGCCTCCTCAACACCGATCAGGCCGTAGCCGATGACGGCGCACACCAGCAGCGTGTACCTGCGGCCACAAGTAGGCAGCGAAATGAGGCGAAGCAGGGTTTGTCAGGCAGCTGACAGCGCACACGAGTAGCATGTACCTGCGGCCACAAGTAGGCAGCGAAATTAGGCCAAGCAGGGGTTGTCAGGCAGCTGAGGGTGCAGCAACAATAGACAGAGGGTCACATACACACCGGCGCGTGCGCCTGCGGGCCAGCCTGGTTCGCATTGGCACCAAACGTGCACGTGGGTAGGCAGGGGGGAGGGAGGGAGAGAGGGCACACAGGCGTGCGGTTAGATCTATCAGCACACACACAGGTTCCAGTGATGTGCTGTGCGTGTGTGTTTATCGTTTGTTGGCGGCGCAAGCCTGCCTCAGCGTGATGTAAACGCGTGGCTGCGTGCATGCGGACGGCGGGCGGGCGGCAGGGTGCAAGCGCATGCGTGCGGGGCGGGGAAACACAGGAGGTGGTGAGAGGAGGTGGGCCAGATGTGGGCACGGCAACGGGATGGTGCATGCGCGGTGGTCGCGAGCGGTGGGTTGGGTGGGGCACTGATGCGGGTGGGAGTGCGGCGTAAGAAATGCGTGCGCTTGCCGCTCGGTGCTTGCCAGCAGGCGGTTGGGAAGCACCCACCTGCCGTTGACCCAGCCCAGCAGGCCGCGCTTGTCCCTTGCCTCCAATATCACGCGCGTGCCCTTCACAGCAGGGAGCAGCGGAATCACGGCAGTGGGGCGACGGAGTGGCTTCACTACCTCACGTCAGTTAGCCGCCCTGGCTGCGCGCCGCCGCGCTGCCGCCGCTGGCCCGCTGGTGTGGCTGTAGACACGCCCCACGCGGCGCACCTCCCCTCCTTCTCCTATCGAAGTCAGCTCTTTCAAGCGCTCGCTGATGCCTCCCTTGAGCGACATCTTACGCTGCTTTCCGCCCGGCTTGGCGTGCATGGCGGCGAAGGCTGGAGCCCGCCCGGTTGCCGCAGCCTCTACATCGGACGCAGGCATCGTGCAATGCGGAATCGATGCAGGTGCGTCTGGTTGGGCGGATTCGAAAATATAACGCGCCTCGCCACATGGACTGTATTGGTGCCGCAGCATGCAGGGCACGGCATGGAGCATGGGCCTGATGAGATGGGTGGCGCTCGTGAAGCTGTCGCCCTGCTCTGTGTTCACGCCACACCTGCATCCACTCCTTCCTCAGACCCGCGCGCAGGTGCCAGAGGCGCAGACGCTGTGATCACATCACCCGGCAGGGGGACGCGCTGCCGCCGCGCGCCGCCTGCCAGCGTGGCAGGCTCTCCCCGACGTGCACACCCCACAGCCCGAGAGCAGCAGCTGCAGCGGCACTGCGCAGCGCTGGCACGCCACTCATTGCGCGCAAGATGTTCCTCTCGCTGCCCGCCGCCAAGCAATATGGCAGCCTTGCACAGCGCAAGTGTCGCGTGCAGCCGCTGGTGGCGGCCCTGCCGTGGGCCTCCCCGGCACCACGGCTCCCTTTTATGCAGGGGGTGGCAGGGCCAACATCGCAATGGCAGACACGTGCATTACCGGTGTGCAGCAGCCGCCAATCACGCTGCTCGTCTGACAGCGCAGCGAGCACTTGCTGTTGGGCAGGCCGCGTCAGCTGGGCGTCGCCGTCGCCGTCTCTACCGGCGGCAGCTTCATTTGTGATGCGCAGCTGCAGGCACTGCCCCTCTGGAGGTGTGATAATTCCCCGGCATCTTTGATCATGGTAGGGCAAACAGTGGGGACCGGCAAGTCCAGTCGCCACGCACGCTCAAGGTGGATACGCCCTTGCGAGGCGCTCGCTTCCTGGCTCTTTGCCCGCCTACCATGATCAAAGATGTGGGTATGACAGCGGCGGCTCGGCCCAACAGGGTCCTGCTCTTTGTGGCGCTCCTCCTGCTCGCTTGCGGGGCGAGGGCAAGGCAGGTCGAGGAGGACGCCGCATCCAGCAGGTGCGCTTCTCTCCAAAGACCGGCAGCGGGCTCGGCACATGCCGCGCCTGCTTGTGCACATGCCCCATGGCTGCCCGCTCTCTTCCCCTGCCGACACTGCAGTGTCCCTCACTTTATCTGTTGAGCGTCCGGTGGCCTGCTTGGCCATGGTGGGGAGATTTCTGAATGTGTGGCAAAGGATCCATGCACCGCCTGTGCCCCTCACCCCCCCCCATCTGCCGGCCCCCCCTCTTCTCCCTCCCGCAGCAACGCCCCCGCCGCCCCCGTCGCAATGCACCCCCGAATTGATGGACTGCCTGGATATCAGCTCCCCTCGTCAGGCTGGCGGGCAAGTCTTCCTCTTGTGTATGCGGCTGTGCAGCCTTTGTTTCCATCCGTAGCGGCGTGGCACATGAAGTTGGAAGGGCGCTGCGCCAGGGGTGGCCCAGCGTGCGAAGCCCGCACCACACAAGGTTGGAGGCGGCTACAAACGCAGGTGCAGCGGGCGTTGCTGACCAGAGCTCTACAGCTGCAAGTGTGTGCTCACCCCCCTCCCCGCTCCTGTGCCCCGTGGATCCCTCCCTGCTGCCACCACAGATTGGCTGCAAGTGCATACGGCGCTGCCGCTTCCAGCTTTCGTACGTGCTCGGCAGAAACGTCGGCCCTGGGCGCTGCAACAACGGCGCCCTGATGACGGGGGCGACTTGCGTGCGCAACATTGACCTTGCATACAACACGTTTACGACAGGGGCGCTCTCGGGGTTGGGCTCCTTCGAGGTTGGAGTCGTGCGCGTCGGCGTGGTCAGGTGGGACGTGCAGCAGCAGGGGAAATTCGTGGTCTACAAGTGCTGACCAGCAGCCTGCTGATTGGTGGACAAGTAGGTGGTGCAGTGCTGGCTGCACGGTTTCCTTTCACGTAGCCCCAGCGTTGCCACCACACACGTTGCGTTGGGGGCACCGCTGCCGCTGCCTCTCTCTCGTGAACACTTTTTGACTTGCATGACATGCGTGCGGAGGTTCCCTTCCTTTGTACATATACTATTGTAACTATCAAGCAGTGTCGTCACATAGGTGGGGTGGTGGTCAGCCGGAAGCTTGCAAGCTTGCAAGTTGCAGAGGTTGAGGCAGGCTCCTTCCACGCCGCCAGCGGGGCTGCTGGTGCAGCTTGAATATGGCGGGTTGTCGTCACGGCGCGGTTGGCTTCGCTCATCCACGGATCAAACACCTGCATCCTTGCAGCTATCCTGGCACTTCCGGCGCAGTCAGAGAGCGAGACTGGGTTGCAGCCTTCCGCGGTGCCACGCTCGCGATAGGCCCAGTCTGGGGTTACACGGCGAACGATATAAATCCAGTGACGGCGCCAGCGGCGCCAGCGGTGGCAGGGCAGCGGCGGCAGTGGCGGCGGCGGCAGTATGGCGGCAGGCGGCGTGGCGGCATCGCGTTTAGCAGAGGAGCGGAAGACCTGGCGCAAGGTGGGCTTGCGGGGTGGGGCTGGGCTGTGTGACGCAAGTTTCCTGCAACTCGGTGTTATGCCCCTGCGCCAGCCTAGGTGCGTCTGTGGCCCCGGCAGCGGGCCGCCCGCCTGGCTGCACGTCTCTCCCCAGCACCCTGCTGTCTACAGCCCCCCAGCTGCCTTGTAGGGCTCAGGAACACTCCCAACCCCTCTGTATCGCTCTCATCACGAACAAGATGCAGGACAAGCCGTGCTGCATGCTTGTGCCTGGCGCCACGTAGGCAGCTTGGCGGTACCCGGCCAGGGCAGACTGATGAATCCCATGCCCGCCTGCTCACACCTCCCTTGCACTCCACACGCTGCAGGACCACCCGTTTGGGTTTGTGGCAAAGCCCGCAACCAAGGAGGACGGCAGCACAGGTGAGGAGGCTGGCCCACAGGCAGGCCTCAAGTGGTGTGTTGCGAGGGGCCTCAGAGCTTACAAGACAGAGTGTCTGGGGGAACTGCGGCGCACTCATGTCGGAGGGACAGAGGGTGGAGGGCGCTGGGGGAGGGCAGGGCTGCAGCTGTTTACGTGGCCGCTTACCTGCAAGCGCGCCAACCCCTATGACTGGCAGCAGCCTTCGCTGTTCCCTCCCTCCCTCCCTCCCTTCCTTTCGCGCCCACATGTTGACCTGCAAGTGCCCAACACCTATAACTGGCCAGCACCCTTCGCTGCTCCCTCCCTCCCTCCCTCCCTCCCTCCCATGCAGACATGTTCACCTGGAAGTGCCAGATACCAGGGAAGGAGGGCACGCTGTGGGGGGGCGGCCTCTTCCCCATCACCCTCTACTTCACCGCAGGTAGGTGCGCCCACCCCTGTGTGTGTGCACATCCAGCGTTTCAACACCCAAATCCTCAAAAAAGTGGGGATTGTCGCACCGTTTGTTTGCGAGGAGAAGAAGGGGGTGCGGTGGCACAATGAGACATGCTGACATCAATGTGCGGACAGTGCAGTCTCACGAGCCCTGCTGACATCCTGAACCGGCATTGAGCTGCCTTGAGGAGCCAAGGGCCCAGTGCTGCCCTACGCCACCTTGCCGTGACGTGCCGCCTAACCTTGCCTCTGTAGACTACTTTCCGATTCAGGCCTGCCCGAGCTGCACAGTGCACCCTTGTGTTTGAACCGTGCACCCCTGCCTAACACATGATGCCCATGGCACGACTCGCCCTGCAGACTACCCCAGCAAGCCTCCTGCGGTCAAGTTCCCTCCAGGATTCACGCACCCCAACGTGTTTCCCCAGGGCGACGGTGCGCCCCTCTTTGGTATTCACTGTATGGCCAGTGCCCCTTTCTGGCATGCACACGTCTTCCCGCACAGCCGCGGTCTGCCCGCTCGGCACACACATCGGTTTCTCGGCCCCCGCCGCCTGCCTGTCTGCCTGTGCTGGCTTCCCTGCTGGCCCGTATGTGCAAAGTGGGGGAGCCTTGCAGACGCCTTGCTGTCTTGCCAGCTGGCAGGACACCCCCAGCTGTGTGTGCTCCCACATCCCTGCCTGCCCGCAGCGTGCCCGGCCGTTTCGACCCCTGTTTCCCTCACATCCCTGCCTGCCCGCAGTTTGCCTGTCCATCCTGAACCCCCAGAAGGGGTGGCGGCCCAGCATCACTGTGCGGCAGATACTGGTGGGCGTGCAGGTGAGGCCCGGCCTGCCTGCCACGTGGCGGCACCGCCCAGCGACAGCCGCACTTTCTGGCCTCCGCTGTCTGCCAGGCATGGCGCCTCTCGCCTTGCTGTACAACACCATCATCCAAGCCTCCCCCTCATCTCCTCCCATTACGCTGTGTGTCCCCTCCCCAGCACCCCTGCCTCGCCTAGCTCCTGCCCTCCCTCCCACCCTTCCCTCCCTTCCCATCGGCCTCTGCCATGCCTGCTCTGCCTCCTCACTGCCGGCTCCGCCCCACCACCTCACCCTCTGCCCTGCCATTCCTGCCTCGCCGCCTCACCGCGTCGTCTCAGCTCCGCCCTTCCTGCCCCACCTCCTCCCAGACTCCCCTCTCTGTCCCCCCACCAACGTCCCCACCCACACACATACATACACACGCTAAGTCACCCAAGCCCCCACCCGCACCAAACCCCACACCCCGTCCTTCCCAGTGCCTCCTCGCCTCCCCTCCCTTATCCCCCCCCAGGAGCTTCTGGACTCTCCCAACATTGAAGATCCAGCAAACATGGTTTACGAGACTTTCAAGCGGAAGCGCAAGGAGTATGATGTGTGAGTGGCCACTGTGCTGTCCCTTCCCCTTGTTGCCCACCTTTGGGACACGTCGCCTGTGGTCGGCTGTGGCGGCTGGTGGCTGTGCAGGCTCGGGAGCTCTTGTGATCTCAGTGCTGCGACTGTGGATGGTTGGGTTGTTGCGCAGGGAGCTGCGGTGTGCGCGCAGGTCTGGTGGGTGCTGGACAGCAGTGCGTGCACCGGCAGTACGTCGGTGCAGCGCATGCTGGTGCTGTGGAATGGGGTCGATCATCATCTGCACAGCATGCGGGCCGCATTCCACACCGGCGCTGTGGCCCCAGCACTGCTCGACGTAGCCAGCTTGCAGGGCAGAGCTTTGATGCGTGGGTGCCAAACTTCTTTGTGGGGCACGGAGCAGGCTGATCGTCTGCCCTCCGCTGCCCTCCCGGCCGTTGATGTGCTGCAGGCTGATCCGGGCGCAGACGGCAAAGTACGCAGCGGAGAAGCAGACATGACGAGGGCCAACAGTCTGTAGCGTCCCCCTTGCACCTCCAGAGATCGAGGGCGCCCCGACTTTGGGCCCGTGGCCCGTCACCTCCTCGCCTGCTACTTCCCTCACCTCTTGTCCCATCACACGTGCTGTACACTCATGAACGACCTGCATCCAACACTGTAATCACTTGACGCCAGTGTGGCTGCCAGGCAAACACGTCTCAGCCGACGCCGCTGCTTGCTGCGTTGCGGTGAAGTACAGCGGTACAGCGGCATGGGTGCGCGTTGTGACAATTGCTGGCTGATTAATATAGCGCTGTACCAGCCCGCTACCAGCTCGCTAACCCTCAGCAAGCGCCCCGCCGCCTCGCAGCTCGCAACCCCCGCTTCTGTTCGCAGCCAGCAGCAGCTCGCCGCGATGACTATGGAGGACTGGGCGCTGAGCGATGCCCAGCGCCAGGAGACGGTGCAGCGGGTGGCCAACAACATTTCGGGCATGGCCTTCTTCAAGAACGCGCCCATCGCCGACGACGTTGTGACCGCAGCGGCGGCTGCCATCGAGAGGAAGGCCTACACGGTGGCCCGCGTGGAGGCGCGCACCACCACCGGCGTCAGGTGGGCGGCGGCGGCAGCGGCGGCGGCGGCGGCGGCACAACACGCTCGGCTCTCCTCCAGCTCGCCTAGCAAGCATTCTGTCGCTGTGCAGCACAGCACCTGCATGCTTTGCTGCCCTGCCAAGCAGCAGCAGCCCCACCCACTCGCCATCCTCCTCGTCCTGCCAGCACCCACGTCTTCCTTTTGCCTTCTAATACGCATCACAGCGCTGCTCGCACTCACAAGGGAATTGTCTGTCGGTTCTTGTTGTTTGCCTCACCTCGCAGACCACGTTGCGGGACGCGTCCGGACGCTGAAGGTGTGCATTTCCAACTCACGGGCACACGCTTGGATGTGCCGCAGACCTTCCCTGCCCGTTGGCCCCCATCTTCTGCTCTGCTCTGCAGGCCTCACCATGAAACGCTCAAGGCGTACATCCGCAAGCTGAGCGCGCTTGCCCTGGAGGTGGTGCAGACAGGCGGGGCGATGGAGGGGGCGGGGCCGGGCGCCAAGGCGCAGGGCGAGGTGCGCACAGCTGGGGAAAGCTGAGAGGAGCTGGGGACAGCTGCGCAGGCTGTGGGCTGGAACATCCCCATTCCAGGACCATTGGCAGCAGGCGCATGCAGCAGCTCTTGCCTTGGCAGCCCTGCTACTGCACCCACTGCTGCCAAGCGTCTGTCAGCTCGTGCTGTTCCTCCGACCCATCTCACCGCTGCCACCTGGCCGTTATGTAGCCGCGCCCAGTTGCTTGGGCCGGCATGCGGCCGTGCGCTCCTCACCGGGCGGTGCACAAATTCACTGAGAAGAGCAAAACCATCAATCACAGCTGCCCAGCGATTGAGGTCTGTATTAACCAAGACTTCACCCGCTGCCGCCGCCGCAGGTGGACCTGACTGGGAGCCGGGAGTTTGTGACGCGTGAGAGCGCAGAGGAGCTGCTGGCTGCCATGCTGGCGCCGGGCGCCAAGATCACCAAGGTGCGAGCATGGGAGGAAGCAGGGAGGGGGGTGATGGGTGTGTGGCAGGCAGAGAGGGCAATGAAGGAAGGGGGCCAACAGCAAGACGCGAGGGTAGTAGGGGGACAGGGACAGAGGTTGATGGAGGGGGATGAGAAAAAGGGTCAGAGGAGCGGCCATGCTGGCGGCCATGCTGGCGCCGGGCGCCAAGAGATTACCAAGGTGCGAGGATGGGACTGGGGGGAGGGGATTGGTGGAGAGAGGCCAGGGAGGAGACTGGGCCAACATCCGCAATGTGCAAGCTTGGTCAGGGGAATGGGACAGGGGAAGAGGACCTTGAAAGAGAGGGTGGAGAAGAGGACCCGCTGTTCCCCATGCTTGCGCCCGGGGCAAGGTCAGCAGCGTAGGGGTTACCTGAGTTGCGATGCAGCTTTGGGCGGACCGATTCCGTTGTGACTGACGGACGCATTCACCCCATTTTCTGCACTGCCAATTCGGTGCGCAGATCCGGTTCAGCACCAAGAGCTTTGGCGTGGAGGCGGCCGAGGTTGCGGCGCGCGCCATTGAGAATGTGGCTGGCTCGCTGGTGGAGGCAGACATGAGCGACATCATTGCGGGGAGGCCGGGTGAGGGGTGCAGAGCGTGTGGGGCGATGGTGAGGCAGGCGTGAGAGACATCATTGCTGGGCGGCCGGGTGAGAGGGGTGCAGAGTGTGTGGGGCGACGGTGAGGCAGGCGTGAGGGACATCATGGCGTGAGCGCCGGGTGAAAGGTGCAGGGTGGTGGTATGCAAGGTACATCTGTATGGCACCTGACATGGTCGAAATGGCAGGGATGAGAGCAGGCGCCCACTTGCTTGAGATGGTGGTGACTGTGGATGTGGCAATCTCACTGGTGCATGCCGGTCCAACCTCAGGCGTGCATGTCAAAGAAGCGCGAGCGCCATCATTGCCGGGCGGTCGGGAGGGATCTGGGTTTGGCTGTGTTTGCTCAAGGAGCGGCGCAGTGGGGCGCATCATGGGTGCGGCCAGGAGGTGGAGTGCTGCACCGCTGCTGTGGCGCCACGAGCGATGCTGCCCACACGTGGTCTGTGGCATGGATGCAGGGTGGGCAGGCTCACTCGATGCTTCATTCAGCCTGGGCTGCCAGCTCACAGCCAGCCGCCCCCTCGCTGTCAGCTCGCCTTTGCACCCGGCATCCACCATCCCTGACCCCCGCATTGCTGCGCCCGCTGCGCTGGCGGTGCAGAGCACGAGGCGCTGGGCGCGCTGCGCATCATCAGCGCGGCGTTGGGCAAGGCGCGCCTGCGCCACCTCAACCTGAGCGACAACGCGCTGGGAGAGAAGGGCATCCGAGCATGCGCTGCCGCCTTTGCCGAGCAGGTGCGCCTTGTAGGCTGCTACGAAGTGCTCAGTCATCTCCCTCGGGAGCAAAAATCACAGGGTGACAGCAGCACCGTGGCCTGGCCACCCGCTTGCCTTTGCATCCCCCCTGCCCCTGCCTGCCCCTACTTACAAAGTATGAAAGAGGCCCTTGAGAGCTTGGTGTGCAAACATGCGGGTTGCGCCTCGCGCCCACCTCTTCCACCTCCCCTGTGTCTGCCCACCCACAACACGAGGGCCCCAGAGCACACTGCTTTCTAACATGTCAAGCCGCTGGCTCCCGCCCACCCCTTCCCACCACCCCTCCTCCCGCCTTGCCCTGTCTCGCCCTGTGCAGGAGGCCCTTGAGAGCATTGCCTTCCAAAATGTGGGCTGCTCCGTGCACGGCTGCGCTGCGGTGGATGAGCTGATGGCCAACCCGCAGCACCTGCGCCGCCTGCACCTCTACAACAACATGAGCGGCGACGAGGGGGCGGCCTCCATTGCGCGGTGGGTGTGGGGCCGGTGGGGTGTGGGGGGCCGCCTCGGTTGCTGCCCCTGCAGTGCGGTGCCATCTGCGCGGTGGGGGCGCTGCTCCCTTGTTGCCTCCCCTTCCGACCTCCCCAGGCCCCATTGCGCTGTGGGTGTGGTGCCGGTGGGGGGGTGGGATGCCGCGTCAGTGCTGCCTCTGCGGTGCAGTGTGGGCCATCTGCTCAGCATGGGAGCTGCCCACTTTGAGACTCCCCTGCCGACCTCCCCATGTCCATTGCGCGGTGGGTGTGGTGCCGGTGTGGGATGCCGCATCAATGCTGCCTGCCTGCGCGGTGTGTTGTGTGGGGTGGGGGCGCTGCCCACGTCCCCCGCCTTTGATGGCAGGCTGCTTTCCTGCCGTCGTACCAGGGTGTGCCGCCCAGCAGGGTTGGGTCCCTCTGCTCTCTTTCACGTTTGCGCTTGCAGTGCAGCCTAGCAGCGCTGCTTCCCTGCTTCCCTGCCATCCCTCCATAGTACCAGACACACACACACACACTCACCCTGCCCCACCGCCACCCCACCCTCATGTCCCCCGCTCTTCCTGCAGGCTGCTGTCCCGCTGTCCTGCCATGGAGGACTTTAAGATGGTGTCCAGCCGGGTGGGAGCCGAGGGCGGCATCGCGCTGGCCAAGGGCCTGGCGGCAGGTGGGTGCGGCGTGCACGCTGTCAATCAATCAATCAATCAATTACATTTCAAGTCCAGGGGGAGCCAGCAAGGTCTCATGGGACAGGGTGGGGGGTGAGTCTATCAGAATGTACACAGCAGTTTGCAGCAAAGAAAAAGGAAATGTGCAATGCGGGCACTGGCGGGCTGTGGTTGCGCAGCGTGTGGCTTGTTGCACAGCATGGGGCTGATGGCACAGTGTGGGGCGCTGGCCAAGGGCCTGGCGGCAGGTGGGTACGGCGTGCACGCTGTGGTTGCGCAGCGTGTGTCTTGTTGCACAGCATGGGCGCTGGCAAGTTGGTGAAGAGCTGGACCAGATGCTGACAGGGTGGGGCGGCGCACCCTTGTTGTAGCAAACCTACCACCTCTGACCTTGCGCCGTGACCGGCATGCCAATGTATAGACCTCCCACCGCATGCAATGGCTGTATATTTTCCCTTCCCACCGATTGCAGCTGTGGGCCTGGTGCGCCTCAACCTGCACGACACCCCTGTCTCGATTTGACCTCTCACATCATGCCACGCCCGTTATTCTATTTTATCTGTATCTCTTCCATGACTGCAGCCGTGGGCCTGGTGCGCCTGGACCTGCACGACAACCCCATCACCTCGGAATTCGCCGATGACCTGGCCGCCGTGCTGGCCCACCAGACCAAGCTGCGGGCGCTCATCCTGAACGACACCTCGCTGGGGGATGATGGCGTGGCCACGGTGTGCCAGGCGCTGGCCCACGGCGCTCCCGATCTAGAGGTGGGCTGGAGAAGTTCCACATTGCATGGCGGCTGGCGGGGCTGAGGGTGGGGTTGGTCTGCCGCTGCAGGAGGAGGCTGCGCTTGTGGTCGGTGCTAGCAGTGCTGCTCCTGCCTGGCTTCCACACTGTCTCTAGGTTTTATGTCAACAGGGACCCTTGGCCTGCCATGACCGAGCTTGTCATTGTTCTTCGGCTGTGTCTGAGTTGCTTTCTTATCATTCCACGACCGAGCGTGTACTTGTTCCAGAGTTGTGTCTGAGGTGCGCGTTCAATCATTGTTACTCGTTTCAGGAGCTGGAGCTGGCGCTGAACGAGATCACTGCCGAGGGGGCGCGTGCCGTGGCTGCCTGCTTGGGCGCCAAGCCGGGCCTGCGCCGCCTCAACCTGCGGGAGAACGAGCTGGAGGATGAGGGCGCGGTGGTGGTGGCGAGGGTGAGGAGCTCAGCAACTTGTTGCACGGGGCACACCGTTGGAGAGTGTTGGGTGGCGCGGGCGAGCTCTCTGTGTGTTGCACAATGTTCAATGTGATTGGGTGGCACAGGCGAGCTGTCTGTGTGTTGCACGCTGTTTATTGGTAGTTCATCAGCCAAACGGCCACTGGTGCCAGGGCGGGGTTCAAGTTGTTGTTCTAATAGGGTTTAGGGTTTATGTCCCACTTGCAATGCTTCATGCGGGTCCTAGTGTGCGCAGCGCAGTGCCGTGGACCACCACTGCTGCCCTGCTGCTCCCCTGCTACTCCCCTGCTGCTGCTGCTCACAAACTCGTCCCATGGACGCCTTGCTGTTTCCCATGCAACACGCCATGCTGAGCCTGCGCTCCCTGGAGCGCCCCCTCGCCAGTCTTTCCTCCGTTGCCCAAACCTTGCAATCAATTGCTGCATTCCCATGCAACAGGCTCTGGTCAGCCTGCGCTCATTGGAGCACTTGGACCATGGTCTAAAGTTTTAGATCAATCACACCTCCTCTCCCATGCAACAGGCCTTGGTCAGCCTGCGCTCCCTGGAGCACTCAGGCTGTGGCTTTCATCCTCAAACCAACCGCACCTCCCCTCCCATGCAACAAGCCCTGGTCAGCCTG
>JTEE01000288.1:856534-866932 GCA_002896455.3 Chlorella sp. ArM0029B
CATACATGGACAGGAGGGAGGGGGGCATGCGGCTCTGTGCGGGTGCGGATGAGACAATGTCACCAAAAAAACAGCTGCTTTGCCATGCGGCAGTCAGGCATTCTCAGGATGTGTCCCACCCAGCAGCCTCGCTGGCGCAGCAGCTGCATATCAATGCTGGGCTGCGCGCAGGTGGCCAACATGGCTGATGATGAGCACAGTCCCACCAGCCACCTTCCCCTCCCCCACCCCCACACACCAGCGTCCTGTCCCCCACCCTTGCACACTCTCTTGCAAGGCTCCCAGGAACAGCAACGGTAGCACTGATGGAGAAGTTTCTGCCACGTCACCCCAGCTGGCCCCACCCCCTCACTCTGGCTCACCCGGCACCCGCACCACCATCTCCCCGGGAGCCCACCAGCCACCCACTCCCATCTCCTCATCCTGCCCACCCTCGTATCTCCCCACTAATCTTCCATGTACACCCCTACACTCCATATGACATGCCAGCACGCGTGGCCGGAGGTTTAGTGGCCACGTCAGCCCACCTGGCACCGCCTGGCGGGCAGTCGCCCGGGGCGGAGTGGGGTGAGGGAGCTGGGGAGGCACTCCTGGCACCCTGTCTATGGTACCTCCTTCCATACAACTGGACCTGCATGGTCCCCCCCCGCACCCCGGGCCCCTTGTGTCCAGTCTAAGATCTCACGTCACGATCTTACATGGACGCGGTCGCCAGTTTCTCGTACATCGGTAGCACGCACGAGACACGCACAAGGCACACACGCACAAACAATCATGCGGTGGTCAGGACGACGAGCATGGCAGCGCCGCCGGCGTGGGGGAGCACCAACTTGGCGTCGCCCCTGAGCACGTGCATGGTCGAGCCGTCAAACGCAAAGCACGGCGGCCGCTTCATATCGCTCCAGGGCGTGTGGCTGTAAGCTGCGCCGTTGGCCGCGTGCGCATTAAAGGTGACCCCTTGGCCGTTCTCCGGCAGCGCCTTCGCCTTGCCTATGGCCAACGAGACCGAATGGCCGGTGGGCAACTCCTTGGTCATCTTGAACTTTGTGTGTCCTGGGCACGCCTTGATGATGGTCGACACGAAGTACGGGTCGTAGATGCGGTAGGCGGCATCTTCGTCGCGCCGTGGTGAGGCGCCCACCACGGAGGGCGCCATGGGGCCCTCGCCCTCGGCCGAGTCGTCCGAGCTTGAGTCGTCCGAGCTCCAGTCCGCCGATTGCTCTGCAAAGCCGTCGATCACCTCCTGGGGGAAGGCCAGGCGCAGGGCCGCGTTGCGGCCGGGCGTCAGGGTCGCTGTCGCCTCAGCCCATTCCGACATGCGCATCTGGCCCGACGTGCGCAACCACAGCTCGCCGCGCACGTAGACGCAGATGCGCTCAGCCCGCGCGCCTTCGTCCGGAAGCGGCAGCAGCGCCTCGACCAGGCCCAGGAAATCTGACACAGAGGCTTTCCGCTGGTCCTTGATGAAGTTGTAGTCAAAAATCTTGTCCTCGGGGGCGTTCTTGACGTAGTAGACACGATCGGCGGTGCTTGCGTCCCGAGGCAGGGGGGGCATCACCTCCATCACGTCCAGGTAGGCAAACACGTAGGACAGCCGGCGGCGGTCCCGCACCGAGACAGAGACACATGGGAAGAGGTGCAGGATCTTGATTGCCTCGCGAATCTCCTCCGGGGCAAAGGGGGCGCCGGCGGTCCCGGTGGGGAAGCTGACCTTGAAGCGGTCGTTGTCGGTGCGCTTCAGAACGGTGTCGGTGAGCAGGTTGGCGAACAGGCCGCTCCGCTGGGCCATGACATAGCGGGATGCTTCGACCGTGGTGCCATCGGTGAGGCAGAGCTCCAGGTCGAAGATGGAGACCATGGAGGAAGGTTTAGAGACACCGGGGGTCTGCAGCATGTGGAGTGCAAAGTTAGAATGGCCTGGGGCCCCCCGCACCACCCGTTAAGTACCCGGGCTGGTGGAAAGTTTCACAGACGGGCGGGGTTTTCACGGACGGGGGTTTTCACGAACGGGCGTCGTCGGGACCGATGGTGGCACAAGGGGATTTTACGGATGTTTTACGGATGGGCGTTGTCGGGACCGATGGTGGCACAAGGGGAGTCTACGGATGTTCTACTGATGGGTGCCCATACAAAAAAGCCCCTTGGACCCATATGGGCAAAAGGGGATGCCCATAAAATCCCCTTGGCCGCTCCAGCCCGTCCGTAAAATCCCCTTGGCCTCTCGTCCGTAGAATCCCCTTGGCCGCGTCCAGCCCCCCGTCCGTGAAATCCCCTTGGCCGCGTCCAGCCCCCCGTCCGTAAAATCCCCTTAGCCGCGTCCAGCCCCCCGTCCGTAAAATCCCCTTGGCACCCCCGCCCAGTCCCCCGTCCGTAAAATCCCCTTGGCACTCCCGTCCGCAAAACTCCTCCTGCCACGCGTCGCGGCACGCGTCGCGGCACACGGCACGCGGCACGGCACTGCACGCAGCACGCGCGGCCGCCCAGCCCTACTAGAGACAAGGGAATTTACGGATGGGCGTCGTCGGGACCGGTGGTGGCACAAGGGGATTTTACGGATGGGCGTAGTCGGGACCGGTGGTGGCACAAGGGGATTTTACGGATGTTTTACGGATGCCTTGTTTTCCTTGCTCCTTCTCCATGCTTGCAATTCTGGCGGTCCCCCACGTGTCCTGGTAGGATTTCCTCACTCTGCAAACCAGATCACAGACCACTCAGTAGTGTTTGATGGTCTGCAGCCCCACTGCAAACCACTCCGGGCTTGTTTGGTGGTCTGCAACCAGCCTTCTGCCTTGCCTGCCCTCTCTGCTGTGCCCTGGCCGTGCTTACAGAGCCCTGACCCGCTCGCTTTAAGAAGTAGTACTTGTACGTGTGCATGTCAGGGACAATACCCGCACACCGCAGTTTGTGGGAAGCCAAGCGGGCACCTTGCCGTTGCAGCTCCGCCAGCTCCGCCTGCCGCCGCTTCAGCTGCTCTTGCAGATTGGACACAGTCCCCTCCTCGGTTGGGAATGTCCAGGTCCTACCCCCGTCCGATGCTCGTCCTAGCAACCATAAGATCAGCCTACGTGTCCTACTCTGTCCCAACCGCTCCTATCAGCTAGGAACAGCTCGGCACAGGGGTTAACAGGGGGTCATGCTGGCCGCTCCCCATTTCTTCCCCTCCCCCTCCCCCTGCCCCCTCACCACCCTCTCTGCAATGACTCGTCGCTACCGGCAATCGCTGCACTGGCTTCAGCTGCTGCATGTTTTGCCCATCGTAGCACACCGCACAGTGCGCGTGCCTGCCCGCCTACCCCGGCCAGGCCCCTTCTGTACGTGGGTTAGCGCACAACGTGTAACATGCAGCCCACATGCCAGAGTATCACGCAGATGTGGATGCATTGAGCTCCCTGTCATAACAGGGAAGGTGCGTCAGCTTGGTGCAAGCGCAGCTCCTTGTTCCCCGCGCCCCGCCCCAAGCCAGCCGGCAAGCGGGTCTGCTTCCCAGTTCACAAGTGCAGCCAAATCAAAACACAAGTGCAGCCAAAACAAAACTCCGACGATTCGAAGTAGAGTTGCGTAGTGCAATGGCGTTGTTGGGGCACGGGGCAGGGGAAATCACTCGCTAAATTTCGATGATGTCAACAGCTTCGGTGCCGCGGCATGCCGCCCGCTGCCGCCCAGCAACCGCCAGCAGGGCTCAGCATCACACTGGATGATTCACAGTTCTTTTTGCAAACGCATCAATGCACTGCTTAGTACTCCCCGCCTGTGGTTCTCGCGGAAGTCGCACCATGCCCTCCCCCAACCGTCCGCCGTGAGAAGCACTCCGGGCGCCTTCCGACGCTACTAGTGCGCGAATATCGCGTTTTCACGGGCGAGGCTCGCCGCCCGGCAAGTGTAGCTCAACCGGCGTTCGGTGAGTGCTGCTCGCCCCTCGCGCGCTCAGCCGTGCGGTTTGTGCGTTTGCGGGCAACCAATGTGCCCAAAACACGCCGCGCGAGACCACTGCCTCCTTTGGGCACGCTGCCATGATGCCTGCCGCCACCGCCTGCCGGTCCCGCCTTCACCCACGGCCTTCACCCTGCGCACCCTGCAGGCCTGGCATTACAGCTAGCTGTCGACCCTCTATCTTCCTCTAAAATTTACACTATGCACCACTTAAGTTTGGTGTGCAAATTCAGCTAGGCTAAGAGTGTGTTGTGGTGACAGCCCACGTGAGCAGCTTTCGCCAGCCTGCCGCCGCCGTTGTCTCGTGCCACGAATGGTGGCTTGCCCAGCGCAGCGTCCTCACTGACCTTGAATCAGCCTGAACACGGCTACGATATTGCACGTTTATCGAAACCTTATTCTCTGTTGGGCACAAATTGCCATGTCTCTTGCTGCAGGTCAGCATGAAATTCTGGCACCTTAGTGCGGCAAAGTGAACCGCCCCGGCGCCGGCGCAGCCGCAGCGGCACCACCCCAGGTGTGACACCTTAGAAGGAAGCATTAGCAGAATAGGTGCAGCAATGTAGAGCACAGCGCATGCCTGCACAATGTTGATTTGTGGGCAGGCGGGCTGGGCTGACTGCTTGCCGCAATGATGTGTTTGTGTTGCGGGCTCACACAGTCTGCTGCTTTGCATTGCGTACTTGTTGATGTACCAGCCTGAGGCCCAGCCACCTTCTCCATATCCCCTGCTTACCTGCATGTCCCTGGCAGGATTAGGAGGAGCAGGACGCGCAAGGAGCCCCTGGACACAAGAGCGATTGGAGACAACGAGAATGCGCACCCCAACGAAGAGCAGGTATGCCGGCTTGCCCCATGCTGCCAGTGCATGTTACACAGTGGGGCCAACAAGTGATGGCAGATGGGTGGTGTCGAGCACAGGTAGGCAGAGCAAGGCAGATGGCCAAGCACGTGCAGCGGGGGGCTGATACCGTTTTGTGCTCTCCCTGCCCTGCCCCAGCCTGGCTGCGCCCTCCCTGCCCCTGCCTGCTCTCGCTGTGAAATGCCCTGCTGTGCCCCAGCCTGGCTGAGCAACTGCCTGCCCTCCCTGGGTTCCGTTGTGGGCCGCCCTACCCCGGCCTTATTAGGGACCTGCCGGCCCTTGTCCGTGGCATCCTGCCCTGTCCCAGCCTTGTGCCCTCCTGTGCTGTCCGCCCGCCCATCAACCTTGCGTGTGTCCCTTCTGCCTCCCCGCCCCCCGTTTCGATTTGCAGCAGGCAGGGTGCAGCAGCCAGCAGCGGGGAGCAGTGCATACTCAGCAAGCAGAGCATGCAGCTGCCCAGAAGAATAAGAGGCAGGAGGCGTCTGCCAGAGGCAAGCCGGCCAGCGTAGGCGGCAGCGGCCAGCGCTGATAACGCCGACTTCGCCCCAGGTGGGTGGGAAGCGGGTGATGAACAAGTGGTCCACAGCGGGGCTAC
Source organism: Chlorella sp. ArM0029B (assembly GCA_002896455.3). NCBI lineage: Eukaryota > Viridiplantae > Chlorophyta > Trebouxiophyceae > Chlorellales > Chlorellaceae > Chlorella > Chlorella sp. ArM0029B. The sequence goes on from JTEE01000288.1 coordinate 861,922, forward strand.
ATGTAGGGCAGGCGGATCAGTCAGGTGGGGCAGGCGCAGGTGGGCAGTCAGAGCGGGCAAGCTGGACAGGCAGGCACAACCCGGGCATGCAGGCGGGGCAGGGCAATGACGAGTAATTCAGGGAGGCAGCATGCTTCTTGGCGGCAGCCAGCAGCACTGCCGTTGTTGCGGGGAAGGATGAAGGCAAGTCAGCGGCAGCAGTGGAGGCCGCAGTGAAGCAGGCCAGGGAGGGGGCGACTGTCAGCGACCTGCCAGAAGGGGATGTGCAGCGGTTTGCAAATGCACAGGGCGGGAACTACACCATCAACCAGCTGCTGCACTACTTCCGCAAGGTGATCACCCGACACACCTATGATCGTTGGCGCACCGGAGTGTGCATTGAACCAACAGGACCCTGGGTGCTGCGCCCCACCCGTGCCTACGCTGCTGACGCTCCTGCTGCTGCGGCGCTGGTGCTTGAGCCATTGCCCGTGCTTGTACTGTGCAGGACATGGCGCTGATCATGGTGAAGCTGCGGCGCCTGCACGTGGGCGTCAGCGAGCTGGAGCTCTCTGATTGGGCAGATTCAGGTGGGGTTGTTGGCGCTTCAGCGGGGTTGTGGGCAAGGTGTGCGAGTCTGGCATGAGGACATACACGGGCATGCATTGGTGAGGCGCTGTGCACACATGTGTGCCAGGGGCAGGCAGGGGGGCTAGTTAGGGCTGTTGGGAAGCCGGCGAGGTGGAGCACCAGCATGGAGCGTGTGTACACCGCTGGCCACTGTGAAGGGAGGGAGGCCAGTTCCTTTGCCCGTCAAGCACTCGGCCGCCTGCAGTGTGTGCCTGCCATGTGCAAGGGAAGTGTTGTCTCCTCCCCGCCGCCTCCCTCCCCTCCGCCCAGCCCTCCCTCTCCATCTCCTCCACCGCCCTCCCCTCCGCCTCCCTCACCCTCTCCTCCGCCTCCCTCACTGCCACCCCCAAGCCCTTCTCCGCCGCCCACCCCGCCGCCTCCCTACCCCTCGCCCAGGCCCCCCTCTCCTTCTCCTCCACCGCCCTCCCCCTCACCCCCACGCCCTTCTGCACAGCCCTCTCCTCCGCCTCCCTCACCCTCTCCTCCGCCTCCCTCACTCTCACCCCCAAGCCCTTCTCCGCCGCCCACCCCGCCGCCTCCCTCCCCCTCACCCCCACGCCCTTCTGCACAGCCCTCTCCTCCGCCTCCCTCACCCTCTCCTCCGCCTTCCTCACTCTCACCCCCAAGCCCTTCTCCGCCGCCCACCCCGCCGCCTCCCTCCCCTTGCCYMSSTCCCCTCCTCCACCGCCTCCCTCGTCTTATCCATGTGGCACACTGCCGACCCACGATACATCCACCACTCACGCCTGGCTGCAGAGGTGTGCCAGGTTATGTACGAGCACATGCAGACGGTGCACACCAACGCAGCGCGGGGCGCCAACATGGCAGCCGCAGCCAGGGGCAAGGACGGCGCTTTCTGGACCTGGGTGGGTGCGAATAAGAAGGGATTCGTGGAGATGAACATGCAGGTGCCCAAGCTGGCAGAGCTGCTCAAGGAGGCGGGCAGCAATGCCCAAGGGATGGGCCCCAAGCGGGCACTGCTATGGGTGCCGGCACGTTTGTGCTTGTTGGAGATGCTGCCCCGCCCACCCTGCGCCGCTGCTACCCCGCCCCGCTGCTGCCCGGGGCCCCGCTGTCCCGTCCCGCTGCTGCCCCGCCCCGAGCTCTAGGTGCCGGTCACAGCACTGGGGTCCGCCTGCATGCTGGCAGGCACATTGTAACAACTGTAAGAAGCCTGCCAGTAATGAGCTGCAGTAAGCTAGCGAGCAGGCAGGTGCCAACAGGCGGGCACCCTGGCCAGGCTGGGCCGGTGGCACCCGGGCAGCAGCGGTGCGGGGCAGGGGAGCAGCGCAGCCCAATACAGACCACATTGCAGACCGTTATGCAGACCGCCCCACTGGTGCAGGGGGGGGTACAGCAGGGGTGAATGGTCTGGAACATCACATACCACAATTGGCTCCAAATGCTACATAACAGTGGTCTGGCTGCAAAATATATGCATACCACTCCCTGTGACCAGTGGTCTGCAGCAGCTTGTGGTCTGCAATAACTGCAGACCCATACATTACATTTAATGGTCTGCAACAGCCCTGCAATCCTGCCAGTCCGACCGACCACGTCAGTATCACCGCGGTGCCACCTTAGCATGTGCTGCCACCTCAAGCCACCTCAGCGTGTGCTCCTTTGGGTCCCCTCCGGCTGGCTCCTGTTCTTTGCCGCCATTGCCAGCAGCACGTGTGAAAGTGCTGCCCGGTGCGCCCGCACAGCACAGTGCCTGCAGCAGGCATATACCCACTGCCCCGTGCCCAGTCAAACTGATGTACAGCTGAGACCTGCGTACTGCACCCTCTGCACAGCACTCCCCGCACACAGTCAACCTTGTGTCTACCAGCGCCTCTCTAAACGCACCCCTGTTGGCGGTTCGTTCTGACATCAGCCTCTGCTGGACCTGCTGCTGCCTGCGCACTTCAAGTGGGAGTGATACAAGGTGTGTGGCACCCCCACCCAGAGACCGTCCTACCTTCTGCAATCACAGCTCGAGCAGCTAACCCCGGCCCCTGGTGCACACCACGGCACTAGCATTCTGCCAGCTGCCAAGGAGGCGGTGTGCTGCTGCGCGCACAGATGCTGTGCCGGCAGCACCTCCCCCCAGCTTGGCTGTCCCCTGCCCTGGGCTGGCGGGTTGGTAGCACGTATGGACAGGCACACATCTATACACGCGGCCATCCTGGGTTGCAAACCTGAGTGCCCTCAAACGAGGCATGACACTGCCTGGCGGCACTGGGATTTGATTACCTAGGGGCAGCATGAGAAGGGGGCCGCGGAGTGAGATTAACCGGGATTTGGGGCAGGATGGTGCCACAGAAGGGGCAGATCAGAGCGAATGGGAATTGGGCAGGGAACTGAGGGGAGCGAGTGACGCGAGAAAGGAGCTACTGCTAAAGAAGAGTCGCAGTATGGCTGGGCGGATCACTGTGGCCACATACCAGAGGGGTTGCCGTGCAGTGCAGGGCACTGCTGTGCAGAGCAGGGCGCCCGGCGAGGCAGCACTAAGAAGAAGCTATGAAAGGAGGCGGGGCAAGTACATGCAGGGCGTGTGCAAGTCGGGGGTGGCAGTACACTGGGGGTTTGGCGGGTGCACGAAGTATTCAACTCGAACTGAAGCTGAGGCAGAACGGACCGACAGACGGACGGAGGGCAAGAAAGGACGAAACACAACACAACAGCAAGACGGCAAGGTTGGCACGGGAGAGGGGCAGGAGAAAGGAGGCCCACACACCCTGCCAACGAGGCGGGTGAAAAAACAGCGATGGTGCCTGGCTGGCACAGTACCAGCCAGGCCCAAATAACCGAGTCGTAAGGCTACAAACTGCTGATGATTACGAAACCAGCAGCAGGAGCAGCGCCACAGCGCACAGCAGAGTGGCGACCAGGCCGCCTGCCGCCTGCACCCCGTACCGGGGCAGGCTGCCCGAGGACTTGGTCTCGAGGTTGCCGATGCTGCGAGGGACGCTGCTGTTTGCATTGTACACGGTCCCCGAAATGATGCCCTCATACTCTGGCTCTGTCTTCCTCCGCACCCAGTCGTGGGACTGCAGGCAGGGGGGGCCAAGAGAGGGGGCGGGGGTGTCAGGTTCAAAGGCCATCTCCCAGCACAAGATTTTGAAAACGCAACACCACGTTCACAGGATGGAAGAGTGAGAGTAGCTGGAGCCGTGTTAATTCAGCAGGCTGCGTATAGACAGGTGGGGGGCGTGAGAACAGGCCCAAGCAGCGCAACGCAACGCAACACAACACATAGCAGCGCAATGCGACGCAGCGCAACCCAACGCACTGCAACAGCACTGCAACACAACACAACGGAACGAAATGCGACACGAAATGCAACACAAATAATGCAACGCACCTTGAGGGAGCAGGTCAAGTTGAAGTAGGGGTTCCAGCTGCGGGGGGGAGGGAGAGGGGACACCGTGAGGCAGGCAGAGGCAAAGGGTCAGGCAAGCAATGGTGTGGCGAGTGCGTTACCGGAGTGTGCTGGCTGGAAGGGCAATGGCAGACACTGGCAGGCACCTGTTGCGCCGTGCTGCAGCGCTCCACATTGCCCACCATGTGGAGGGCTGAGACCCCACTGGTGGCAGGCATGCTTTGCATGCTCTGACCCCGACTCTTGATGCTGAGTCCGAGCCTGTTTGGCTCTCTTGTAAGCACGATCGACAGTAGTGAGAGCCTGTCGCAGCTGAGGGTCAGCTGAGCGCTTAGGGTTGACACAGGTCAGTGCCAGTCCGTCTACACCTCGGGCCCTGCGCCTGCGGATAGCTGCAGGCATGGCCCCGCTACCTGTCAACCTAAGCCCCCAAACTGAAACGACACATCTGCTGGGCCCACCTCCAGGCGTTGCATTCCGGGATGTGTTGGCAGAGGCGGCAGCAGTCCTGGGGCATCTCCACATCCAAATATTCCATCTTCTTGCCCGCCTTGGTCCTGCGTGTGGAGGGAGGGAGGGAGGGTGCATGAACTATGATTAGCTGCTAAGCAGCTGCGGCTTGCACAGCCTACTACTAGATTAGGTGGGACGACACCGCACACGCACAAGCACACGCGCAAGCACACGCACAAGCACACGCGCAAGCACAAGCACAAGCACACGCACAAGCACAAGCACACGCACACGCACAAGCACAAGCACAAGCACAAGCACAAGCACACGCACACGCACAAGCAGGCATGCACACGCACCAACGCATGCAATGTTTGTGAACAACCAAAGATGCCGCCATCGCACCCTCATAGCCCAACTCGGACTGGCAAATCATTGCCAACGTCAAGACATGCGCACCCCCACCCCCAGAGCGCAGCCATCAAAGGTTGGCTCCCTCGTGGGTGTGTAGGCACGCCCAACGGGCAGGCAAACGCAGAATTAAACGCCCCCACCCCCAGCCCCACCCTCACCCCCGCCAATGCA
>JTEE01000288.1:867227-896063 GCA_002896455.3 Chlorella sp. ArM0029B
ACCCCCACAGCCCCACCCCCCACGGGTCGCCCTCGGTCATAGTCGTAGCCCCACTCCAAACGGCAGGTCAATGCTGACCCAAGCCCACCTTCGCAAACCCCCACACCCCAACACCACCCACCAGAGGTTGCCGCCCATATAGTCGTAGCCCCACTCTGACCGGCATGTGGCCTTCTTCTCACACATGTCGGGAATCAGCACCTCGTCCTGCTGCTGCACAATGTACGTGTCGCGGTTGCTGCAAAACATGTGTGTGCGTGGAGGAAAGAGTGGCATCAGCAGCTGTGGGGAGGTGCGTGTGGATGCAAAAAGGGTGGAGGGATGCCGCATCTTGCTCCTGCTGCTGGACGATGTGCGTGTCGCGGTTGCTGCGGGATGGAAGCAAGGTGAATGTGTGCGGCAGGCGTGAGGCGCGCGTGTGTGTGCACATTGGTGCTGTGTGCGGGAGGAGCATGAGTGGGGCCAGGGCAGCGCGACGACCTTGCACAGGTAGTGCACGCCACACACTGCCACAGCACCAGTGAGGCATCTGTTACGAAGGAGCAACAGTGCAGCAGGTGGGTCGCCAGGCCAAGCATTGCCCATGATGGCTTGGCTGGAGCAGCAGGCAAAGCGTGCCTGCCATCATTGGTAGCACAGTGCGGCAGGGCAGCTCACCATGCCAAGTACTGTGCTGTGGGATATTCCGGCGGGCTGCACCCCAGGTTGGTGGCGTTCTCGTCCTGGTACACACGGACATAGTCGATCTGCACGTGTCATACACACACACACAAGACGGGAAGAAGCTGAGCGAATGCACTTGAGCAGTGCCCCATGGTGGGGCCACTGTCATTTGGCAGCGCCGCACCTAGGCACTCTTGACGGCAGCAAAGGATGCCTGGAAGACCAACAGGCTGCGAGCCGCACATGCACTGTGCGCGGGCAGGCAGCCGCGCGCCGCTCTCCCGCATCAGCTTGTGCTGCTGTGGACTTTGTGGCATGCACTTGAGATGCTTGGGCTGGCACATGCACATGCATGCCTGGCTTCACAAATGCACATGCATGCTTGGCTTAACACATGCACATGCGATGCTCGGCTTTACACATGCCCTAGAGATGCTTGGCTTGGCACTCGCGGCGTAGCCCACCTTGTACCAAGCTGGGAAGATGAGGCGCTGAATGTCGACCCTCGTGAACTTATCTGCCGGACGGAGAGGGACCAAAGGGAGGGACCAAGAGCTCTTGTGAGGCACACCCGGCCGCGCAAGCAGGACCCAGGATGCCAGAACTGGGAGCACATGCTTGGTGCCGCATGCGGACGGGAGGGCACACCCTGGGCCCGCCATGCACGCCGGCGGGCGCCCAAGCTGCCGGCGGGCGCCCAAGCCCCCACTGCCAGCCCCTCCAATGCCAACCCCTCGTAGCCCCTATTAGCGGCCCAGCCGCAGCCGCACGTGCCGGCTCCCGCTGGAGATCCCACTCCAGCCCCCTGCTGCCAGCTCCCGCTAATAGCCCGTCGCGGCGCGGCATCAATTGACTGTGGCTGCCTCTGAGCCCTGGGCAGATGTCAGAAACAAGAACTCCTGCTAAACAAGTGGAATTCGTAATTGCGCCCTGCTCACCTGACATCGCAAAGTTGAAGATGATGTACCTGCAAGGCACAAGAGAAAGTCGCAGGGGCAAAAGGGGAAGGGTGAGCCCAACAGCAGAACAGGGCAAGCAAGGGGGCGTCGGCGCCCCGGCGCCGCACCGCCCCTTCTCCCCACGCTTTGCATGTCCTGTTGCGCCCCGCGAGGGGAGCCCGAAAGCACCAGGATACAAAACAAGGTGCAGGGGCTCAGGGCCAAAGGTAATCAAGGCCAAAAACAGGGCAGCAGACACGACCGCCCGGCATGCCCTCCACCAGGGCCCAGCCCCGATACTCTGGCAGGTCCCGCACAGCAGATCAGAAGCAGCAATGTGTCCTTTGTAAGTGGGGCACAGTTTCGCGCAACAAGCAAACGCTCGCAGGAAGCGGAAGAGGAAGGGCACAGAGCGAAAGCGCGGGGTCAGAAAAGAGCAACAAGAAGTCACGCCAAAGGCAACCGTGTGCTCACAGGGCCTCTTTGGGAATCAGACGGTCTTCTGTTGTATACGTGCCGTTGCCCTGAGCACGCACAGCTTCCTTGGTCACCTCTGCAGCACCGGGGGGGAAGTGGGAGGGGAGCGGGCGCCAATGCAGGCAGCGGTCAGGGCAGCGCATTGGAACATGTGTGGGACATATGCAGGCACATAGTTGCAGCCGCCTTGTTCAAGCGCCTGTGCAGGGGCTGCTGGGGCAGGCAATGGTCAGGGCAGCGCAGCAGCGCATTCATTGGAGGTCAGGCATTCTTGCACCCCTGTGCGGGGGAGGATGGTCCATTGCCACTGCATTCCCTCTCAACTTCCAAAGTACAGCCACATGGCCACATCTTTATCATCCCGCTATCCTCTGCCCTGCCCTCAGCAGTACCTGACGCCCAGACGCTGCCCACAACATTAGACTGCTGCCCACCCCCCCCCCAAGTCTGTTCTGCCTGAGCTTTAACAACATCTGACCTATGCCCTGGAACGCAGTGGCACCAGGGCTCTGACAAGTTTCAAATCGTTTGCTGGAAAACTAGTGAAAAAAGACAATCTTCGCTTCTTACAAAATACATGTGTTGAAGAGTTTGTCTATCGCACTCACCGTACACCATCTTGTCATCAATGTACCACCGCACATACTGGTCGGGCTTCCAGTCCTGCAGGCACATCAGGGGAAAGCATTGCGGCGCCGTGAGGCACAGCCGGGATGCCAGGTCGGCACGGTGGGGCAGCATGCACAGCACACCCACTATGTGAGCTTGCAGTCCTGCACACAACAGAAGGAGGCATTGCGGCGCAGCGGGAGGAGATGATGGGAGGAACTAGGCAGGAAGAGGAGGAGGCACAGCTAGACTGCCAGGTCAGCATGGTGTGGCAGCATGCACAGCACACCTACTCATCAGATGTGTGCAGATTCTGCCACCCAGCCATGCACACGAATGCCTCAGACACGGCCAGGAAGGCCTGATGAGGCCCAGGCAGTGGAGGGAAAAGACATGCCAGCCACAGCATAGCTGCAAGGCGGCCAGAGCGGGTGCATGCCTGCCACCGCCCACAAGTGCCCCACTTTTGCTCCAGGCTACGTCAGGGAGGACGCAGCACGGCCCGATGCCCTTGAGGTAGTTGGTTATTGCTGGTGGGGATGCCAACCTACTTTCCAGGCAGCACTTGGGGCCCTTGGGAAGCCTGTCGTTGTGCGACTGTTGTGCTGCTGACCCATCAGCATTTGCAGCAAACTAGGGTTGAACCCACTCACCAGTCCAAACTTGTGGAACTGGGTGGCAGGGGCAGTCTTGCTGTTGTTGTTGAAGAACTCGGGTCCCAAGTCCGCATACACAGACACCTATTGGGGGGCGGGGGACAGGGGGCAGGGACGGCGTGGGCGGGGAAGCACAGGTGGCAAGGTGCGTGGGTGCAGGTGCGTGCCTCCCCCCCCCCACACACACATGGCAGAAGGCGCACATGATAACACATGAACCAAAACATGACTTCAAGCTGCGCTGTGCTGTGCTATGCCGTGCTGTGCCGTGCTGGGCATCTTTGGTGCCTCACCGAGTCCTGGATCAGGCTGCCAGGGCGCTGGAGCATGAGGAAGGTCTCCGCGGCGGTCTCTGGATTGCCATACCGCTCTTGGAGGGTCGTAGTCCTGTTTTCGTGCTCCAGCCAGACCGGCGTGTTGTTGCTGCAATGTACGCAGGCAAGGGGGCGGGTTATGGGCCCATTCCGGCTGCTGTGCTGCACCTTGGACGTCGCATGTTCTTCCCACGGGCCCAACCGTGCAATGCGGTTGATTTGGGAGCGTGCGCCGGGTGCACTGGCTGGCCCTGGGCCTTGCTGGACCGCGTGCGTTGAGTGAATGGAGGTGGAGTGACGCGAGCCTGAGCTGGGAGCCCCTGTGACTGTCTCCCCACACGGGGAAAACTTCAGGCAAGCCGTAGCCAAGCAGTACACATGGGGGGTCAGAACCAGGCTCACGTGAAATGGTCGAGCAAGCCGTAAGAGAAGCCGCCGTCGTTGGTCCAGTAAGTGGTGTGGGTGTAGGTCTTGTTGTTTTGGGGGCCGGGGCCTGCACACAAGGAGGAGAAGAGGGAGGTGCGTGTGGGCGGTGCTGTAAATGTGATCTCCTTTGTGTGCATTGCCGGGGGCTGCACACAGACAGAGTGGCAAGGGTTGGATTGCGCAGGGAGTGATGCGAGGACGGTGCTGTGTCTGTGTGTGTGTGTGTGTGTGTGTGCTTAGCAGTTAATCGTAAATCAAATCTCTCTCTCTCTCTCTCCGTCGAAACTGAGGGCTGCGGGGGGGCACACAAGTGGTGTGAGGGCAAGGTTGGAAGGTGTCCGCATAGGTGTGATCTCTGCACGGCTTCCGCTGCCGCTTCTTCTGCAGCTGCAAGCAGGCACACCACAGCGTGCATGCACAGCAGCCAGCATGCAGGACGCGCTGGCGTGCCCTACTTCACTCACGAATGAGCGTGCCGTCCTTGTCCCTTTCCCAGCCAGGCAGGTGCATGCCTGCAGGGGGGAGGGATCACACGGGCAGCCGCTCAGTAGATGTGCGCAGCGTGCAGAGGGCGGGAGAGTGCGCCCCCAAAACGACCCCTGCAGTTTGCACCATGCGCGCTGCTGCGGCAGGCAGACCACCTTGGTTTCCTCGACAACCACCCAGAAGTTTGGCAACACAATACGCACCCATGCAGGGGCTGCGCTGCCGAGCCTGCTGAGCCTGCTAGGCGCGCATGCACCAGCGGGGCAGCGGGGCACAGGGCATACAAGGGGCGGAGCTTGCCTTTGCCGAGTGGTCCGGGGCCGTTGGGCCCTCCGGTGTTGCTGGGATCGTTCCAAGTGGTGCCGTTGGGCAGCAGTGGGCCCAGCTGGAGGGTCATCGAGTTGAGGGCCATTGGCTTTGATCCATTCTGAAGAGGAGGAAGAGATTGAGGAGGAGGGGCAGGGGAATGTGCAATCATGCAACTTAGAGGAGGGCGAGGGCAATGACTAGTGTGCACACTGGCAAGGAAACCAGCCATGGCTGCTGCCAGCTGCCCCGCACTCAGCCGGATGCGGTGGAACAGAGCTGGCCTAGAATAGGCGACCATGCGGGGCGTTGTGAGGCCGCCCCCGTGCGGCTACGGGCCCAGGCCCGTTTGCGACTGTCACTACCATACCTCTGATGTGGGCCTGTAGGTAGCTGGGTCGTAGGGCTCGTACAGATCGGTCTCAGTTTCGTTGTTGAACCCAACCTTCACTTTCTCGTTGACACTGGCCGACACCCTGTACACCAGCGGGACATTAACGGCAAAGGTGAGGCGTGGAAGTCGAGCAGGCAGGGTTGCTCCCCATTGCCTCGCCGAGGGCGACACTGGGGCGCGCCACGCAAGCAGTGGTGTGCAGACAACACACTGCAGTGAAGTGAAGAGTGGTGCCAGTGTGGGGGGCGGGGCCGGTCGGCTCACTCTCACACGGGCTGGCAGGCACTCCGCAGGGCACCGGCGTGCGCCCAACAGGCATGCGTGGTGTAATGCCAACAAGCGCGGCAGCAGCTCCCTGAGATCGTGCTCACAGGTGCACGTATTTCTGCCACGCCATGCTGTTACGGCCCACCCCACCCCCCCTCATTTCAAAGCAACAACTGCGCCAACTCACCATCCCCCCACACACCCAACACAGGTGAACAGCTCACTTGATTTCCACCATGTCGATTTCAGGCGCACCACGCCCCACACCAGGCTTCAATCCGTACTCTGTGCGGTCGTAGCCCTCTGGGTCTGCGCAGGCCGAAAGGTTCTGGGGAGCCATGGCGCCCTCTCGGTCAAGCCCAGCCATGCCGCCTTCGCAGCTGCGGGCAAGCGGGGAATGAGGGAAATGCCAGGAGGGAAGTGTTCGGTCAACAGACGGAGAACAGGGTGTCAACCAGCGCCCTGCCTTGTGCGGAGCTGCCACGCCGCCCTCAATGCTGCGCGCAAGCAAGTGCATGCACTGATCGGGGCGCTGGGTGCTGTGATGTGGGTTTGGGGCGGGCTGGGGTAGGGGCGGGCTGGGGTTCAGGCAGGCAGGTTGAGGGTGTAGGGAATCCGTCATCAGTTGTGGCAGGCAGCAGAGGCAGCAGTAGCAGCAGCGCCAGCCGCGCCGGCAGTGGCAGCGGCGGCAGCAGTGGCAGCAAGGCCAGCAGCAGCGCCAGCAGCAGGGCCAGCAGCAGGGCCAACAGAACTGCTGCCCTCTCCTTTGGCAATGTGGGCCGGGCCACACAAAGCAGTACAAGCAGTATAAGCAGTACACGCAGTACTGTCTTGCACGCCACTATAACTGCCTTGCACGCCACTATGCAACTGCAAGCGCCTGCCTGGCAGCAGGAACAAACCTATTGTACGTATAAGGCCAAATGCCCTTGGTGGCCTTCAGGTATCCCGCCCTCCCCAGGTTGCCCTGCAGAGGCAGATGGGCAGGGTTGAGGGGCGGCACAACCAGGCGTGTCAGGACATTTGGCAGCGAGGGGGAGCAGGCGCAGGCGCGCACGCTTCTTGCGCTGCACTTAGCAGCTAGGAACACAATGTGGAGGTGAAGGGGTGCAAAGAAGCCGCCTTAGCTGTCACACTGCTGCGCGTCCGGTCAGCCGTGGCCGGGCAGAGGCCTGCCAGCTGGCACAACCGGCCCGCTCGCTGCCCTCCCACCGCCTCACCATGAGCCAGAAAGCGGGCCCTGCAGGGCGGGGAGGGGGAGGAATAAGGCCGGTGGGTGAGGTGCAAGGCAGGCGGGTGGGCACCAAGCAGGGGTGTCAATCCGAGGTTTGGTTGGTTCAGAACCGGAGGCGGTGTGGGACCGCTGTGGGGTCGGAGGGCACAGCACAGCACAGCGCAGCACAGCACAGCACAGCACAGCACAGCACAGCACAGCACAGCACAGCACAGCACAGCACAGGAGTGCGCGGGACAAAGAAGTGCGGCGCAGGGCGTGGGATGGCTTGCCCGACAGTTGCAGGCCCGACAGGCGTAAAGGTGGTGGGCGGGCTGCGTACTGGCAGGGCGGCAGGCAAGGGCCCGGCTGGCAGCAGATAGCCCTCACATGCTTTGAGAGGGAGAAGACGCAGGTACTGCCGCAGCTATGGAAATGCAGCTGTGCATGCTGGCAGACAAGGGGAGGAAGAAGAAAGCATAGAAAGCAAAACGAAGACGGAAAGAAAGCAGGCAACAGGGAGGGGGAGGGAACCAGCACTCACAGAAGCCGGAGACCCAGTCGTCTCCCGGGAACTGCAGGCCCGCCTCAAGGTAGCCGCCTGTGTAGCAGAACCTGCTCAGAGGAGCATGCAGGAAACGACGAGGAGGTGAGCAGACCGCCAGCAGCACCTCGTCAGGCAGAGGGGCGTACAGAAGATGGAAGCGCTCTGTGCACTGCACTGCTGGTGTAGCAGAGCCTGGCCAGGGGTGTGTGCAGAGAATGAAGCGCGCTGTACGCTGCCGGTGCAGCAGAGCATGAGTCAGGTCGGAGAGCAAGACCAGGAGTGGGTGGGCAGGCGCGCAAGGGGGCAGATGAGGGGCACGGACACGGAAGGGGTGCCTGGTTGACCATTATACTTTGGTCCCTCTCTCGTCCCTCCACACTATCCGTCTCACTGAACTGGAATGCCATGCCCTCTGCCAAACTCACTTGTTCCAGCTGTCAAAAAATCCGCTCTTGTAGGCCTTGGTGACGTTCCACACAGAGCCGTTGCCGCGCTGCACCGGGGCCCAAGGCCGTTTCTCTTTAACTGGCTCATGCTCCATCGTGATCACGGCGGCCCCGCCCTCCATCGTGACCTGCACACCCAGGGCAGCAACGCGGCAGGAGCAGGTGGCACTTAGAGGCAGTGGCGGGTGCAGTGGCGGGTGCAGTTGTTACAGCTGTTCACATCCTCTGAAAGGGAGTTCGGCCACATGACAAACCAGTTCCTGAGAGGTTGGTTGGCAAGGCGCAAATCACCAGGCACATGGCACACCCGGGCACCGCGCCTGTTCAGGCTTGTAAGTACACCTCAAAGTACACCACGCCTGTTCAGGCTTGTACAGGCTCAAAGTACAGGCTTGTACAGGCTGAAAGTACAGGCTTGTACAGGCTCAAAGCACACCGCACCTGTTCAGGCTTGTACACCTCAAAGCACGCCGCGCCTGTTCAGGCTTGTACAGGCTTAAAGTACACCGCTCCTGTTCGGGCTTGTACAGGCTCAACGCACAGGCTCAATGTACAGGCTCAAAGTACAGGCTTGTTGTACAGGCTCAAAGTACACCGCACCTGCTCAGGCTTGTACACTTCAAAGTCAACAGTGGCGTCATACCTGCACACACATGTTCACAGATGCAGTGGTAGTGGCCCCGCTTAGCGGACGTTGCCCAAAGCATGCTGGTTTCTCCGCAGTACAGGCGTAGCAGGCAGGCCAAGCAGGGGCAGCAGCAGGGGCGCCGACAGCAGTGTCACACGCGCGCACCCGCGGCACGGCATGCCAGCCGCCCAGCCTGCAGCGGGCACCTCTGACCAGCAAGCAAGAGCTCAGCCCTGGCCAGCAACGGCAGTGCCTGCACTGCACCGCTCGCCCGCCCGCCCGCCTGCCCGCGCGCCAGCACATCACAGATTCCTTGGACCCAGCCTGTGTGGCCACACACGTTCCCCGCCAAAGAGGAGGTGGGTGCACTCCCGGCCAACTCTCCAAACAAAAAGGTGTGTAAGCTCCAGCATGCACAGCGTGACATGCAGCACAGCGTGCATAGCGTGACATGCAGCACAGCGTGCACAGCGTGACATGAAGCACAGCGTGCACAGCATGACATGCAGCACAGCGTGCACAGCGTGACATGCAGCGTGACATGCAGCGTGACATGCAGCGTGCACAGCGTGACATGCAGCACACTCCCACCCACCACATGTCTTGGGCGGTCCACTTGGGGTTCTGCTTTTCCACGCCCATCGGACGGTCCTTGTCTTCCTTGTTGAATTCGTCGCTGAACACCAGCTGCAGAGCGGGAAGAGAACACAGGAAGCACGATGTGAACACTCATTCCACGCTGCTTGCAGCCTTGCGCATTGGCGGGCGCGTCGCGCACCGCCAGGTGCCGGCCTTCTTGGGAGCAAGCATGCCATGCCATGCCATGTGTTGCTGCTCCGTGGGACACGTGCAGAGCGCGCTACAGAGCACGCTGGCATTGCCGGCCTTGGCTCATTCATGCCGGGATTGCAGAGCAGCGAGCGCTGGCATTGCACACAGGGCACTTGGAGAAGGCCGGGTGCAGCAGGGCGTGGCCAAGCAATCAAGTGCATGGGCAGCGTTGCAATGAAAGCGCGCGCGGCAGCAGTAGCATGCGTGGGACGCAGCACGGGGCAGCCCCATGGGACGCAGCAGCAGCCCACCGCGCCATGGGGCGCAGCGGGCGGAAAAGCCCACGCGGGGGCAGCGCTGCCAGCCTGGAACCACGTCCATGCAGCGGGAACGCGGCACACAACCCATGCAGCAGCACGCCCGGGCAGCAGTCCGCACATATGCGCCACAAGTAAACAATGAATCACATTGTAAAGTCCACGGGAAGAGAACCGGCGGTCTCATCGCACCTTCATCTGTGTGGGCTTGTACTTTGTGGCATTCTTGCAGTCAAGGTAGTTGTCTTGGGTGCACAGGGGGAACACGCATTGAGTGGTTTCCGGGTCGATCCACTCCGCCTTGCCGCCCTTTGATGGGATGGGGCACATGGCGTGCGCGCCGGCGACGGCCAGCACCAGCAGGACCGCGCCTGCAGGCAGGCACCAGGCACGGGGGACAGGCATGACATGGCAGGGGCAGAGCAGGGCAGGGTGGCTGCTTGTACCCAGCCATCTGGGAAGACTGAGCACCCCGAATGGGGCTGGGGTTGTGGCGGGGCAGAGGGGCGCAGGCGGCGGTCCGATCTGTTTCCGAGCTTCAGGTGGGGAGGGAGCGCCGGCAGCGCCGCCGCCGGGAAAGCCCATCCACCCCACAGTGCCCGGCGCCCACTTGCATCGTGCCATCCCATCTACACTGGCGCCCACAAGCCTGTGGGGCAGTCCAGCCCGGGTGCCTGGCAAGCATCGGGGAGCGGGCGATAGCAATGGCGGCCATGGCTGAGCTGTGCTGCACAGCTCGGTTTGACACACGACGCGGGGCTCACATGAGGCCAGCAGACCGCTCATTGGAGGTGCCCGCGTGGGGCCTGGCGCAGGTGCTGTTTGCAGCCCTAGCGGCACCGAACAAATTAGCACGCGGCTGCGGCCTCTCTTGAACGATTTGTGAGACAGCAGTAGCAGTCAATTGCGCCCAATCTCCCGGCAGGTGCCAATTCCACCTATGTGTGCACCTAGTGCATGCCACGGTGTCCAGGCGGGTGCCGCGGTGAAGGCAGCTTCATGGCAAGTTCTCTCAGTGCAGCTTGAGGCTCAGCTGCTATCCCGCTGGTACATATTGCAGAGCCGCGTGGTGCTCCCCTATGGAGACGGCAGGCTCTCGCAGCTCGAAGCGCGCAGACAGGCGTGTTTGGCGCTGGCCAGCATGCTGGCCACTCTCACTGGGCGATGTTGCACCGCTGCGACGCCCAGGATGGCCAAGGGAGCGGTGCCAGACCTACAGCTTGCATCCACAGTCTGAGCGGGTCTGCGGTACGCGCCGCGGTACAGCTGTTTAAGGTGGCAGGTTGCTCATTAACAGTACGTATGACCTGCAGCCCGTGATCGCCTGCTGCCAGCCATTTGTCGTTTGCGCTGCTCCCACTCTTCTGTCCAGCGTGCGAGCGTGCCACACGAGGTGCTCAGATGCATGCATTGGCGGCATGTGGGGTGGGATTCTGGCGGAGAGCGGCAAGGCATGAGCGCTGCGCCTCCCCACTGCCACTTATCTCCTCTGTCTACCAGCAATGTATGCGAGCTAAGCATGGATCCAGTAAAGGCTGTGATCTAGCGACGGCCCCCTGCTGGATCCCTGACCTCTCACGCTAGCAGCAGCGGGCAAGCAGGCACGGCTCTCCTTTGTCTGCCAGCAGTACACGCCCGGGCGCCCTCTGACGCCAGCAACCTGCTACAGCAGTACATTTCTGCCACCCCGGGACGCCACCAACCTGCCAGCAGTGCAAGCCGGACGCCCTGTGACGCCAATAACCTGCCAGCAGTTCAAGCCGGGCGCCCTGCGATGTCACCAGCACTTTGAGGTCCCTTGTTGACATTAATTGATATTGAACACAGGTTGTTGGGATGTGGTGCAGCGGCAGGTGCCACCCGCATCTCAGCAGCGGCTGTTTTAAGCATGCCTTGGGTAAGCTGCTCTGCGGTACTGTTTCGCAGTGTTGCATCAAAAGCAGCACAGGCTTGTGCTAGCAAGACGTTTAACCCGCCATCAGCCAGCCAGTCCCAGGGGCAGCATCGGCCTCCCCCGCTACGGCATGCCACGTCCCCAGCCTCCACGTCAGGACCAACAGCCATGTAGCAGCCTGTTGAGCCTGCTGAGCCTGCTGAGCAGCAGTGCCACGTCACCAGGCGACGGGCTTCCCCGCAAAGTCGTGCCAAGTGCCCTGCAGCTCCCGCCCGCTCTCAAGCACGGCAATCATGCCCGCCACGGAGGTCTGCAGGGAGAAGAACCAGTGCGCAGCTTGATAGTGTTACAACAACAGGCATGCTCGATCATGCTCAGGCAGCTAAGCATGCCTTGCACGGACGTCTGCAGAGGGAAGAGCATGGCACTGGGGTGAAACATGTATGGGGTGAACAAGTATGACCAAGCGGTGTGCCACGTGGCACCTCTCTCTCCCTCGAGCTCGCTCATTGCGCCTGGCGAGAGCCGTCTGCAGAGGAAAGAATGGCACTGGGATGAGGCAACAATTTGACAGTGGGGGGCACGACTGACGGGCTTTTGCGCAAACAGTCTGACATGCTGGCCGTCTCACCGGTGCGTCGATCAGGCCTGCGCCGCCCGTCATGTCTGTGCGCACGTAGCCCGGGTGCAGCAGCGTGCAGGTGACGTTGTGGGGCGCCAGGTCGACTGAGAGCGACTTGCTGACGATGTTGAGGGCCGCCTTGCTGGCCCTGGAGAGGACGGAGGGGGAAGAAAGAAAGAAAGAAGGACTCGTTATTACCGAGCAAGCAGGGACTCGTAAATAACGAGCATACCTGCCTGGCCTGAAAGATGACAGAGGGAGGAGGGGGAGGAGGGGGAGGGAGGGGTGCAGCGTATAAGGAAAGAAGGAAAGCACGGACTCGTTAATAACGACGAGCACAGCTGCCTGGCCCTAAAGATGAGGGAGGGAGGGAGGAGAGGGAGGGGTGGGGGTGAAGCAGCATGGAGAGGAGAGACGATGGAGATGAGACGTGTTGACGATGCTGAGCGCCGCCTTGCTGGCGTGGAGCGGGGAGCGAAAGCAGAGGGAGGAGTGAGGGCGAGCGAACAGCATGGTGTTAGGGGAGGAAGGCAGAGCTGGTACTTAGGCGCCGCCTTGCTGGTCTCGAGAACAAACAAGTGGGGTGGGGTGGGGTGGGGTGGAGAAGGCGGCAAGCTGTCCAGCAGCAGCAGCAGGACAGCAGCAGTGCCGATGCGCCCATGCGCCACGAGTGCGGAGTCCGCACGCCACGCAGGGAAGCAGGTGAGTGCACCGCACATGCAGGCGGCACGTGCACGTGCACGCATGGGGCGCTGCCGCACCTGTAGGCGTAGCTGCCTCCGCTGCCGTTGTCGTCAACTGACCCCATCTGTGGGGAAGAAAGGCAAGTACGACGGTTACCAGTTTTCTTTTCAGTCATCACTTGCTTGGTGCTGGTTCTCGGTGCAGCCAGGCAGGCATGAGGATGGCAGGGAGACCGGCAGGCACTGTGGCGGCCCATGTGTGTGCTTGCAATGTCAATGCGGGCAGGCAGTCAAGGTGTCTTTCAATAGCGCGGCTCCATGGCAAGTCCGTGGCAGCTTCGTGGCAGCTTCGTGGCAGCTTCATGGCCGTGCAGTCAAGCAGGCGGATGGGCAGCCCGGGACTGGCGGGCGAGGCAGTCCAGGTCGGCACAGGGCAGGGGCAATGTGGGCGTGGGGGGCAAGGCCGTCGCTGGGCGGGCACGGAGGGCAACAAGGGGCGGCGGCCAACTCGAGCGTGTTGAGTGTATCCTTGGGAGAAGGACTGCTGTATATCGAGCACACCTCTAAACAAGCAAAAATGAAAGCCAACCAGTGATGAAAGCACACGTGTCACAGGCAAGAACAAGGGCTGATTTGTATCCCACCTTGGAGGTGACGCTGGCAACCAGCGTGGGCTTGCTGCCGCCCAGCACGCCCACCCTGCACTTCCAGCGGGGCACAGCAGGGCACAGCGCGTCGCTAGCACAACAGGGGCGGGCTTGTGGAGGCGGCGGAAGCGCGGGCATGGTGGTACCTGTATAGATAGACCTTTGCCGTCCCCTCTCTTTCCTTTGCACATTTCCTTTTTCTTTTCCACAAACTTCATTGTGATACACTCACCCCCCACCCTGTCCCATGAGACCTTGCTGGCTCCCCCTGGACTTGACATGTAATTGAGATTGATTTGGCCTGGCCTGCGGGGCTTGCGACCTTGCCGCCAAGCAAGCCCCCGCCCCGCACCACCCCGCCCACCACCTGTGCAGCGCCTGCACATTTGGCAGCTGGCTGATGCAGTCGTGTGAAGCGACATGGGGAACAAGCAAACCTGCCGGCCCCATATCCAGCCCCGTCCNGCCCTGCCCGCCCACCTATGCAGCGCGTGCACCGTCAGCAGGGGGCCAATGCAGTAACTGTTCATGCCACAGAGTCTTTCCAACGGGCAGATCCAGCAGTGCCCTGTTTCACCCCGGCCCTCCCCATGTCCGCCCAACTGTGGTGCAGCAAGTGCGCTGTCCGCAGCACGCTGATGCAGCCATGCGCAGAGTAGGCTTAACAAGCAGGACTAGCAGTACCCCTGTGGCGCCCCGCCCCGCCCCGCCCACCTGTGCAGTGCCTGCACCGTCAGCAGCGGGCCGATGCAGTTTGTGGTGAAGGCAAACAGCATGTCGTCGGCGCTCACGTCTGTCAGGCCCACGCGCCGCCCATACACGCCGGCATTGTTGATCACAACCTGCAGGGCGTTGTTGGTCACACGTTGTTGGTCACAACCTGCACAGCAAGTGTTGATCACAGGGAATTGTTGATCGCAGCCTGCAGGCAAGTGTTGATCACACATTGTTAATCACAAGTGTTAATCACAACCTAATCACAAGTGTTAATCACAAGTGTTAATCACAAGTGTTAATCACAAGTGTTAATCACAAGTTAATCACAAGTGTTAATCACAACCTGCATGGCCACGCTATTATACATTGTTGATCACAACCTGCATGGCCACGCTATTACACATCGTCGCTTGCAACCTGCGAGGCACTGTTGATCACAGGGAGTGAGGCTGGACTATGCACCCTCAGGCGGGATGGGAAGCAGGTGCAGGAACAGGAGCTTGGATGTTGTGGTGCAGCACGCCAGCACCCCACTCAACACATGCACACACACACAAGCACCCTGTTCCTGCGCTCCCCTCCCCGCCCCCAATCCATCCACTCCACGCCCACACCACACATACAAGCACCCGTCCCCACCCCGGTGGCTCACGTCGGCATGTGGCGTCAGCTGCTGCACGCTGGCGGCCCACTGCTCCACGCTCTGGGGGGAGGTGATGTCCACCTGCGCACGCGGGTTAGGGTTTTAGGGTTTGAGGGTTTAAAAGGGTTTAGGGTTTATGATGTCAACCTGCGCACGAGGATGGCAAGATGGCCTAGTGTGAGCACATGTATGCACAGGTGATTGAACGAATGAGTTGCTTCCAGGTCCCACGACCACGAGTCAAGTCCGTATGACGCGCAGAACACGACGACAGGATGTTGCATCATTGTTTTGTGGGCCTTCTGTCTGCCCTCCCACGGCCTGAGCCAGCGCTGTGCCGCACCGCCGCACGCACCCAGCAGGCCTGTCCTGGTGAAGCCCAGCCCAGTATCCGAGTTGAGCTTTTGAAACGCAGCAGGTTGCATCGCACCTGTGTGAGCTCCACATTTTCGATCCCCTGCAGCTCCTTGGCCTGAGTCGGCTGCCTGCAACACAACAAGCAATCAACCAATTACATTTCAAGTCCAGGGGGAGCCAGCAAGGTCTCATGGGACAGGTTGGGGTGTGAGTGTATCAGAATGTAGTTTGTAGCAAAGGAATAGGAAATGTGCGATGCGGGCACCGGCAGGCCGTGTGCTTGTACGACCAATCTCGCCTGCACCTCCCAGGCGGCGCTGGCTGGAACTGAAACCAAGCATAAAAGAGGCAGGAACATGTGGAAACATGTGCATTTGGTGAGCGGGGTGTGCAGGACGCAGGGTGCAGGCAGGCGTGCAGTAGACAGGCACAGGCAGAGCACCGGGCAGCCAGCTGGCCACATGGAGTTCTGGTGCCACGCCGCTGCAGGCTGCAGCGCAGGACGGGGCGCGGGGAGGGGTGGGCATGCCACGCCCATCTGCACCCGCCCCAGCCACAAAGGAGAATTACAAGGCACCTGCAGCCTGCGATGACGCGGTTGCCCTTTGCAGCGAACTGCCGCACAAACTCGGCGCCAATGCCACGGCTGCCTGCGTAGTGAGTACAGCATCAGCGGCGGTGAGGGGACAAGCAGGAGTGGCTTTTGCAGTGCTACATATAGGCGGGAGCAGGGGGCAGGGGACCGAGCAGGGGGGGAGCAGCGGTGGGAAGGCAGGCAAGAGGCCCAGGCTGGAGGGCCCTGGCGGCGGCGGCGGCAGCGGCGGCGGCGGCTGTGGTGAGACAAGGGAAGGGGCGGCCGGCAACAGAAAGGATTTCGAGAGACCCACCTCCCACTATAACCACAGTCTTTCCGGTGATAGGCGCAGCCATATTGACGAGTTGCAAGTGTTGCGGAGCGGCAGGGCAGGAGGGCGGCTGGGCGATGAATGGAATGTCGACAAATGCGATCAGGGGTTGATGGCGACGCCAGGAACAGGAATGGCTGATGGACTAGGCCGGGGGCTGCGTGCAGTACATTCATGCTCTTGAGCACTACACATGTTTCTGCTTTCGTGCGCGCTTCCATCTTCCAGCACAAGCAAACCCATTGGAGCTTGCTCCTTTGCCGCCTGCCCTTGCCGCAGGCCCTTAGCCGTAGCCCACTGGTCTGAGCGTCGCCCCTTGTTTTGACGCAGTTTGATTGCTTGCAACATGAGCGGCACAGGTGAGCTACTCTGTGATGAATGCTGCCTTCTGCGTAGCGCCCGTTCCGCAACATGCAACTTGCAAACTTTAGCCTTGCGCTTGCAGAGGATCAGCACGGCGCTGCGGAACAGCAGCAGCAGCAGCAGAATGTAATCGCCGGACAGCCAGAGCCGGCGGAGGAGTTCGCCGCCGAGCAGCAACTGCTGGCGGCGGCGGCGGCAGGCGACGCAGCGGCCGTGCGCCGACTCGTTGAGGCGGGCGCGGAGGCGGCATGTGAAACGGAAGAGGGGATGACTCCCCTCATGCTGGCGGCAGAGGCGGGCAGCGCAGAAGCGGTGCAGGCGCTTCTGGGTGAGGCTGCCCAGCGCCTACTTGTGCTGCCGCTGTCGATTGCGCCGTCCACGCCCAAGCTTGGGCACACACCACCGGACCCTCAGCTTACTCTGGCCCTTGCGCCCCTGCACTCGTGCTTCTTCCCGAGTGCTGCATGCCACCAAGCAGGACACACGCTTGGCTTAGCGTTCAATGCCCACCACCGCAGCTCCCTTCACAGCCAACAAGCCCTCACCCGCTGGCCCTCTGTGCCTGCCCCGCTGCAGAGGCGGGGGCGCCGTGGCACGAGCAGGACCGCGAGGGCTACACGGCGGGGGAGTACGCCAGCGGCAGCGGTCACCGTGCCGTGGTGCAGCAGCTGCTGGACTGGGCGGTGCGGGCAGAGCTCATCTTGGGCAAGTGGGAGGGGGCAGCAGAGCATGTGTCTTGCCTTGGGATGTCTTGTTAGAACGTTTCCTTCACAGTCATGGGTCGGGGGGCAGCGGCATCCCGGAATCTGCACAGCTTCTCATTTGGCCCTTCGGAGCAACTGGGTGATGTGCCTGCCCCCGCCCACCCTGCTTCCCTGCTGCTGACTGGGCGGGGCGGGCGGAGCTCATCTTGGGCAAGTGGGAGGGAGAAGCTGAGCTTACCCACGGCTTGTAGAGTGTGCCTTGTCGTGGGCAGCAGTGGTAGAGGGCGTCATGTGTTTAAAGACGCGGGCAAGTTGGAGGGAGGTGGCTTGTAGAGTGTGCCTTGTCGTGGGCATTATCAGAGGAGGGTGTCTTGGCCGGGCACACGGCACCCCAGTTGAGTAGATGCAGATGCAAGCTGCGAACGTAGCCTCATACAAATGTAGCCTTGGGCACTAAACTTTCAGCTGCCAAGAAGCCTGACTGGACTGCTTGCCCATTCCCTGCCTGCTGCCCTCATGCAGGCACCATCAGCCGGCGGGAGAGCAAGGGGGCAGTGCCCAACCGCGACTACCTCAGCAGTACCATCCAGTACCAGGATGGGAAGCTGATTGACGAGGAGGGTGAGCCGGGGGTGTGCCTTTGCTCAAGGTGCCACGCTGGCGCATGCCAGGCCAGTAAGCCTGGCAGGATTACATTACAGCTCTGTCTCGGATGGGAAGCTACAGCAAAGCAAACCGAAGCGTCTGTCCTGTTTGCAAGCGCGTGGTCGATGCTGGTCTGAGGAAGGGATGACGTGCATTCCGGCAAAACTGCAACAAAGTGGAATTGCACCTACAACAGACGATGCCTCTTATCGCGTGCGTGCAGGCGAGGGTGTGATGATGAATTGGGAGGACTGTCTTGTGCGCACGACTCACCAATGCTGCGGCCATGTGTGTGCAGGCGAGGGTGTGATGATGGATTGGGAGGCGCCCCTCATGCGGCGTCACGCCGAGGTGATCTGCGCGGGCAAGGGCGACGTCCTGAACGTGGGCTTTGGCATGGGCATCATCGACACGTACATCCAGGAACACAAGGTGACTATTCGTTGATCACTGTAGCGAAACAGTGTGGGCATGCAGCGGATGGGAATGAGGTCATCGAGTGCTAACAT
This sequence comes from Chlorella sp. ArM0029B, assembly GCA_002896455.3. Taxonomy (NCBI): domain Eukaryota; kingdom Viridiplantae; phylum Chlorophyta; class Trebouxiophyceae; order Chlorellales; family Chlorellaceae; genus Chlorella; species Chlorella sp. ArM0029B. The sequence continues at coordinate 885,375 of JTEE01000288.1, forward strand.
GCATGGAATTAGAGGCGGTCTTGTCCAAGGAGCACAAGGCCGGCGGGGTGCGGGGTGACAATGGGGTGTTGTTGTCTCGGTTTGAGGTGCCCTCACTGCGGGTTGAGGCGTGGGCACTGTTGACGTCTTCATTCGTTGACACAAGACAATCAACTCGACGTGTGCCACGACTCCCCATGTGCCCTTCAAGCGACTGTTTGACCAAGTCTGTCACTGTTGCGCGTTCACACCATCATCGAGGCCCACCCCGTCATCTACCGCCCCTCCCCTTCTGCCCCTCTCCCCTTCCGCCCTTCAACTGACTGTTCCACCAAGCACGCCACCTCTTTTGCTGCCCTTCATCGCAGCCACGGTGTCACACCATCATCGAGGCCCACCCGGATGTGTACAAGTTTGCGTGCAGCCAGGGGTGGGACACGCGGCCGGGCGTGCGGCTGGTGCAGGGGCGCTGGCAGGACGTAATCGACCAGGTCAGTGTGGGGGCGGGGAGGGTTCGTGTGTGGGCAGGGGTGTGCACAGTGGGGCTCACACATGCAGGGTGTGTCCTGGAGCCGTCCTCTGTGTTGCACCGGAGCAAAGAGGGGAGGGGGGCAAGCGGGCAGCTGGACGGCTATGCCTTTGCTTGCGGCTGGGCATGAAAGTCCAGGTGGGAAGTGGGGCAGGGGTTTGAGAGTTCATGTAGGATCATGCATGGCGTTCCCTCGAGCTGGTTCATTTGTGCTTTGCAGTCTGCATCAGCAACCTTTCTTCGGCCTCAAATGATTACACTTCTGGGCCGCTCCTTATCGGCTGTATGCACCCTGCAGCAACACCTCCCCCATTCCACCGCTCCCCTTCTGTTGTGCGTGCTGCAGCTGGGCCCCTTTGATGGCATCTTTTTCGACACGTACGGTGAATACTACGAAGACATGCACGACTTCCACCTCAAGCTGCCCAGGTGCGCTGACCTGGCGCCTGTGCTGACCTGCACCTGGTGCTGACCTGGCGCCTGTGCTGAGGCACTGGATCTTGTTTGGTTGGTCGCGAATGGGGCGTCCCGATAATGTTTTGAGCGTCACAGGGCTGTGGGGGGTGGATGCACACCGTCCGCTCACGCCAACCAGATGCCTCAACACGGGGCAGGCCCCAAGTGGAACGGGGTGCTAGAAGCCTGGTGCAAGCATCAACTCTCGTCTCCCCTGCCCCTGTGCCCGTCCACCTCCCTGCCCCTGTATGTCCTGTTGGCATCAACCCTCCTGCCCCTGTGTGTCCTCCTGTCCACCCCGCAGGCTGCTGCGTCCCGGCGGCATCTACTCCTTCTTCAACGGCCTGGCTCCAGACAACATGTTCTTCCACCTTGTGTATGGAGAAATTGCACGGCGCGAGCTGGGCAGGTGCGCATGCATGCCTGCGTGGCAGGGCGATCGGGTGGGTGCGTGGCAGGCGCGCACACATGCCTGCATGGCAGGGCGATCGGGTGGGTGCGTGGCAGGAGCGCACACATGCTTGCATGGCAGGGCGCTTGGGTGGGTGCAGGAGCGAGCACATGCTTTCACGAAAGAGTTCGATTGGACGGGTGCTCGGGAGCGTTGCGCGGGGCTTCGTGCATGTGCACGCGGGTGTGGGAGTGTGTGTGGTGTGCCCGTGTGCACCCTACAGCTGCAAACCCAACAGATGCAGTACTCTGTAGATGCCGTGCCCTGCAAAGATGCTGCATGGGCCTGCACGAGTGCACAATGGTGTGCACCCGCCCGGCCTGGCAACGCCCGCCCATGCCTGCCCGCCTGCGGGGAGCGGGCCTGCTCGTGCAGCAGAGGCGGCGGCTCATCTGCTGCCCTGCCTCCGGGGATCCCTGTGCTGCCTGAGGTGATATCTCTGCTGCCCATTATCAATGCCACAGGCTGGGTCTGGAGACGTCTTATCAGCCGATGCCCATGGATGCCTCAGGTGCTCCCGCTGCGCAGCCTTCTGCATGCCTTGTGCCTGCTTGACCTGCCTCTCCGTCAGTGCCCTTGCTTGCCTGGCCGCCAGACCGCGCACCAGCCTGCCTGCCTGGCTGACCGCCTGCACGCGCACGTGCCCGCATGGCCGTGCCTCGTGGATTGCAGTGCCCCTCGGCCCCACAACTCGCCCTGTTTGCCCCCTTCCTCCACCCTCGTCTCCCGCTGCAGCCAAGGAGGTGTGGGAGGGAGTGAAGAACAGGTACTGGCACCTGCCCGTCTACTTTGTGCCAACCTGCATCATGGGGGCCACCGCCCAGCCTGAGGGAGAAGAACAGCAGGGGCAGCAGCAGCAGGCAGCACAGCAGCCACCGGCGACGGAGCAGCAGCAGGCGATGGAGCCGCTGCAGCAGCAGCCGGCAGCCGACAGCTGAGGCAGCAGAGGGGAAGGCTTGACTAAAAGTGTCCCCCACGTATGTGATGGCGGCATGTAACAGGTGCCAACCTGTGGCGCACTTCAGGACGCAGCTTCTTTAACTCGGGTGTGCGGTCGGGCAGCGAGGGGGTGGGGGCGGCCGGCAGGTGGTCTGGGGTTGTTCGGTAGGCTAGCAGGAGCTCCTAGGAGGGGCACCAACACTTCCTCAAGCCTTGCATGGGCGCCTCTTACGCAGAACATGTTCTCATAATTATGCCATGCAAATGCAAGCCACACCTGCTGAACTCATGACACCAGGCGGCAGCGGTCGCCAAGCAGGCGGGGCGATGGCGGCGCCACCTTGCCACCAAGCCCCAGGGCTGGTGCTCCCGCGATCCCTGATTCCGTTTCAGTGGCACGCATTTAACTACCCGTGGGTGCTCGAGCCGCAGGGCAGGACGCTGCGCTTCCGAGCCATCGCCGCTCTTTGCCTGTGGCACCGGGACTATTTTCAACCGCGACTGGCGTAGCGTAGCTTTTCGGCCCATCTAGAGGCAGGTGCGCCGCCCAGCCGAGCTCACCGCTCGCGGACAATCGGCCGTCTCGTTCAGCAGCGGCGCCTGTGCAGTTGCGACTCGGGCGGTGGCGCGCGATCCCGAGCGATGCAGTCACGCGGCTGCCGGAGGCGCCTGCACGTCTGCCCAAGCGCCGCTGCTGCTGCCACCGCCTCTCCGCCCAGCCGCCGCCGCTACCGTTGCCGCTGCAGAGCCGCCATGGGGAAGAGCAGCAAGAAGGAGAAGAAGGACAAGCACAAGAAGCGGCGGCGGCAGAGCCCTTCCAGCAGCGATTCCAGCAGCAGCAGCGATGAGGAGGAGTACAAGCGACGCAAAGCGGAGAAGCTGGTGGGTGCTGGGTGCTGGCGGGTGCTGTGATCGGGCACTGCTGTTTATGTACTGCCGCCAGGCAAGGTTTGGTTGCGCTGCGTGGTTAACCTGCATGTGTTTGTGCGCTTACGGGCATTCATGCCTGCCGGGATGCCCAGCGACGTGCGCAGATTGCAGGCACAGCGGAGGTCTGCACCATCACATGCGCTCGCGGACCCCCACCGCCCCCACTTTTGAACCGTCGTGCAGGCCAAGAAAGTTGGGCAGCACCTGAAGAAGCACAAAGTGACGGGTACTGGGTACACCAACGAGGACAACCCGTTTGGTGACACCAACCTGACGGAGCGCTTTGTGTGGGGCAAGAAGCTGCACAAGGAGATTGTGAGCGGGCGCGACGTGCGCGAAATGACGGCCAAGGCGGAGATGAAGCGGCAGGCGGAGCGGCTGGTGGGTGGGCGCGGAGTGGGGCTGCATGGGGTGTGTTTGCTGTGAGGCGTACGTGGCGCGTGATGAAGCGGCAGGCGGAGCGGCTGGTGAGCGGGGGATGGACGCACTCACCGTGGGCATGTGTGGGGTGTTTTGCTGTGTGATGGGGCGCGCACATGTGCAGTTGAAGGCCAAGGCGGGGATGAAGCCGGAGCGGCTGGTGGGTGGGCGCGGAGGCATGGGGTGTGTTTGCTGTGAGGCGTGCGTGGCGCGTGATGAAGCGGCAGGCGGAGCGGCTGGTGGGTGGGGGGTGGACACGCTCACCTTGGGCATGGTGGGGGTGTTGTGCTGCGTGATGGGGCGCGCACATGTGCAGTTGAGGGTGAAGGCGGGGATGAAGCAGCAGCCGGGGCGGCTGGTGGGTGGGCGCGGAGTGGGGCCGCATGGGGTGGGAGAACTGTGTGTGTTGTGAGGCGTGCGCGGCAGGCAGGGCGGCTGGTGGGTGGGGCCAGGATGGGGCTGCATGGGGTGGGAGTGCTGCGCGATGAGGCAGTGGCGCCTGCTGGGGCGGAGATGCGGCGGCGGCAGTTCAGCACAGCTGGTACTCCCCTTGTGGAGCCACTGCTGCCGGTGTTGCTGCCGCTGCACTGCTATTCCTTATTGACCTTGAAAGTCATCGGCACCTGTTGTGGACGCCCGCTTGCTGTTTGCAGGAGGAGATTGAGAAGGTGAAGAAGCGGCGGGAGCAGCGTGAGACGGAGAAGGCGGCGATGGCTGAAGAGCTGGAGCTGATTCAGCGGGAGCGGGCGATTGCCGAGGCGGTGGAACTGGAGAAGAAGGAGGAGCAGGTGTGGTGATGTGGGTGGGTGGGTGCTGGCGGTTAGGGTGTTGGGTGCACGGGGACGCAGCTGACCCAGCGAGGATTGGGTGATGGCTTGAGTAGCACAGGCAGAGATGGAAGGACAGCAGGTACTGCACATGTTGTGGGTCCCTGGGGGTGGGGCGCAGCTGACCCAGCGAGAGCTGACCATCGTAAGCGGGCAATGGCTGAGGTGGCAGTGCTGGTGAGGAAAGAGGAGCTGGTGTGTGGGTGGTAACCAGAGCTGGAAAAGGAGGGGTGCTGCAGGGGACAGAGGAAGCGGTGGGGCCGGTGGTGGCAGGGATGGGATGCCCATGGCTGCTGATGTGGCCCTGCTCGCAGCTGGCCAAGACGCGCACATTGCTGCCCCTCCGCTGTGCCTGACCTGCCATGCTGTGCCTGCTGTGCCCCGCCCTGTCATGCTGTGCAGTTCCATCTGGAGCAAGCCAAGCAGCGCACGGAGCGGCGCCTGACGTCTGGGCGGCCCAAGGCCATTGACCACCTGGCTCACTCGCTGTTCACTTTTGAGGGGCTGGAGCCGCGGCAGGTGGGTTGCACATCTATAAAGCAGCAGAGCCCTTACAAGGGGTGAGGGCGAGGTGAAAGGCAGAGCGATCTTTACGTGTGAAAGGGCTGGAGCCGCGGCAGGTGTGTGCATGCTGTGGCAATGTTCATCAGATGGGGCGCCGGGTGGGGATGGGGCGGTTTGGCTGTGTCACAAGCAGAGGAGCCGTGTAATCGGTTTCACAAACAGAGGGCCCATATAGTCTGATCACGGGGCTGCCTTGTCCCACATGCCCTCGGTTTAACACCTAGCTTGTACCACACACTTGCACCTGTTCTCAATCTGCCGTACCTCTGCGGCAGGAGGACGCGTACACTTTTAATACTGGGCTGCCCCTCCCACCAGCCCTTGGGGGCACCTCCGCCTCTGCTCATGGCACACATTCGCACCTCTTTTCTTTTTCTGCGAAGCCCCCCACAGGAGGACCTGTACACTTCCAATCACCGGGCTGCCCCTCCCCATCCCTTGCATGCCCTCCCCTCCCCTCTGTTGATGCCAAACACTGCCACCCACCTTGGATGCCCTCCCCTCCCGTCTTGTGGGGGGGTGATGCCAAACACTCACCCATTTTGTTTCTGCAACCTGTTTCTGCGGCAGGAGGACCCGTACACGCTGATCGCTGTGCTGCCCCTCCCCAGCCCTTGCATGCCCTCTCTCCCCTCTGTTGATGCCAAACACGCCCACCCCACCTGTTTTATTCAACCTGATGCAGGAGGACCCATACACGCTGATTACTGGGCTGACGCTGCGCGAGCTCAAGGACTTGCACACCGACATTGCAGCCTTCAAGGTGGGAACCAACATTGTCCACCAGCGCCAGGAGTGCTGGGACAAAGGCCACAAACAGTGGGGGGGGGGGGGGGGGGTGATCTTGGTGACCTGCACACCGACATTGCCGCCTTCAAGGTGGGAGCCAACATTGTGGTTCAGCGCCCGGTTGAAGGGCGTGGTATGGGCAAGCCGCCAGCGGGGCGAAGGCAGTGGTGTGAGCTCAATGAGCGGTGCAATGAAAACCACAGCCTTCAAGCTTGGCTGCTTGCGCGCGAGTGGCGAGGCAGTGTGCCAACCTGGTGGCTTTGGAGGGCTTTGTGAGTGTGGTTGCCTGCGCATCAACAGTGCATCCTTTGGGGGACTTTAACGCACCAGGTTGGCAGGGGGTGATGATGATGGCGGTGCTGCAGCAACAATGGGGGTGTTGTGAGCTCAGTGACCGGTGCAGCAGCTTGCCTCATGTCCCTTTGGTGTTGCCTGACCTCACCAAGTGCTGGACAAGCACCTGCGCTGCACAGGGAGCACTGGAATTGCTGGAGCTGCCTGCCCTTCTCACATGTCTGGTTGCCTCATGCCCTTTTGGTGTTGCTTGAGAACAGGAGCTGGACAAGCACACGGCGCTGCACCGGGAGTACTGGGATGCTCTGGAGCTTGTGGCGGACCACGAGTTGTTTGAGCAGCAGAAGCAGGAGGACATTGACCGTGCCAAGTACGCTGTGCTTGTGCTGCGCTGTGCTGCGCTGTGCTGTGCTTGCTGGGCAGCGTGCGGCGGCTTACTGTGGTGGGGATTGGTGGTGGACGGCAGGTTGCTGGAAAGTGACCTAAAGCAGGACAGGAGAGATTCGATCTCGATGCAATGGGCTGTCCTGTGCTGTGCTGGGCTGTGATGCCTCCGGAAGCATGCGCTGGTTGCGGGGCGACTGCGGTCAGGCAAGCAGCAGCAGGAGGCCATTGATGTTCCACTCTGCGCCCGCCTCGCCACGTCCCGCGGCTGCACCCCAAGCCCTGCGCTGCTGCCTTTGTGCGAGTACCAGGCAGCATTTGCATCACCATGCACCCTTCTTCCCCCTCTGCTGCAGGCTACGCAACGAGCCCATCCCAGCCAAGTACCTTGTTCGGGAGGCGGGGTGGCACGAGTCGATTGACACGGATGTGCAGGTCATGCTGGCAGGTGGGTTGAGAGTGCAGGTGGGCGGGCTGGATTGAGGAACAGAAGGATTGTGGGTGAAAGCAATGTGCAGGTCATGCTGGAAGGTGGGTGGGCCAGCAGCAGGTGTGTGTTTAGCTTAGTACTCTAGTCTATCCTGGTCGTTGCCCAAGCGGTCGTGCTATGAGCGGCTGAGGTCATGGCTTGGTTGTTCCAATTTGGGGGCTAATGCGATGTGGGCAGCAGGGTGGGGATGCGTGGGCTCGAGGCCGAGGACACCGAGAGTGCAGGACGTGCATGCAGGTGGCCTGAGAACGCAGGTGTGCGGGCAGGATTGAGGAACGGGAATGAATGCGACTGGTACACACGTGGTGGTCATGCTGGCAGGTTGGTGGGCAGCATTTGTGGGAATGCGTGGCACGAGGCTGTCTGAGATAGGAGGATACGAAGACCGTTCATAATGCCTCTGTGTGCAGGCAAGTGGTACGCTGATCTGACAGAGCTGGAGCGCGGCATCCAAGATCAGCAGTACAGACACGCAGCATGCACGCCATCTTGAAACCATAGGTGTCTCAATGCAGCCTGTTTTGTTTTTTTATGCAACCATCGCTTTCCCGTGTGCAGGCAAGCGGTACGCTGATCTGGCGGAGCTGGAGCGTGGCATCCAGGATCAGTTGGACAGCGGCATGGCAGCGGACCCAGAGTACTGGCAGGCCGTGCTCAAGCGGCTGACGCTGCACAAGGCAAAGGCGCGGCTGCGAGAGCTGCATGCGGGTGCGCAGGGGGCGGAAGGGGCGCGTGTGTGTGTGTGTGGTAAGCGGGGGGGTTGTCTGTGGCGCAAGGGAGAGCACTGGCAGGGCAGGCTTTTGCGGCTGCTGCTGCACAAGGGGGAAGCGAGGGTTGGGGGATGGCTGAGGGAAACAGTGATGCAGAGGGGTGGGGGAAGACAGTTTGCAACGATTGGTCGAAGGAGTGGGGTTTGGAAGGGCCGGCCGTGCATGGCTGACGTAATTGGCCTGGCGTGTCAACACACACACGCTCACATGTGCACTTGCCCATGCTTCCCTGCTAACTTCATGTGCAGCAGCGCCTGCCCTTCATGGCCCGCCTTGCACAACCTTTTCTTTGCTCATGCATTCTTTCTCTCTTGTCACGTAGTTGACTTGCACTCTGTTCGCTGTGCCTGGCCCTGCAGACCTCATGCAGCAGCACCTTGCCCGCATGATGGCTGGTGTGGATGTGCCCGGGGCCATGGGGTGGGAAGAGGACGACCACGATCACGAGCAGCAGCCCGAGGCCGCGGCTCAGCAGCAGCAGGAGCAGGTTCAGGAGGAGGAGGAAGATGAGGAGGCACTGCAGCAGGTGCCAGTGCAGCAGCGGGCGCCGCTGACTGCAGAAGAGCGGGCGGCGGCTGCCAAGGCCAAGGCGGCTGCGGCGGACGACAACGAAATCGAGCTTGCAGACGAGGAAGGCGGGGAGGCACAAGAGCCTGAGTTGGATGCTGAGTTGCTGGCACTGGCTACGGCCCCGGCAGCAGCGGCGGCGGCAGGCGGACCAGTGGATGCCGCGGCGGCCGCGGCGGCAGTAGAGGAAGCCCGGCTGCTGGAGGCGGCGAGGGGCGAGCCACGCAGCTGGGAAGATCTTTCGGATGATGAGCACGACGGTGAGCTGGCGATGACGAGGTTGTTGGCTGCACGGGGGTGCTCCAATCGTGGCCGCAGTGTCGCGCTCGCACCTGGCTGTTGCTTCTGCTTGGGCATGCACAGTCAGTCCTCGTGTCCCGCCTGGTTGCGTGCAGCGCAGCGCCTGCCCCCGCCCCCGCCCTCCCATGCCGCCTTGCCATCACACCCCGCCCCGCCCACCCGCCTTTCTTCCTTGTCCTGCCCGCCCGTAGGTCACCGCGAGCCGGGCGCCTACTCCCCGCTGCCGCTGGCGCCCACGGGGTATGCTGGGCAGGACGTCATTGCGGAGGAGGAGGATGCACGCCTGCTGGAGCTCATGCGGGCACAGGTGAGGCGCTTGAGCTGCTGCTGCTGCTGCTGTCATTGCTGGGGATGGTGTTGATATTGTGCTGGAGCTGTGGCAGCTGCTGCTGCTGCTCCCCATAGCTGGCAATGGTGGGAGTGATGTGCTGGAGCATGCTGCTGCTATCATTGCCAGTGGTGTTGCCCGCAGGTCAGGTACAAAGGCGCGCTGCGGTGCTTCGAACTGCCACCTGCTGTTGCATCTCATCCACTGCCACCCCCTTCCTGCGCTGTTCATGCTCATCCTCTGTCGCAGATCAAGTACAAGGAGGCGCTGCGGTACAGCGAGGTGTCGGCGGCGCAGGCGGCGGCGCGCCCCAAGCAGGCCGAGGCGGACCGCATGTTCAGACGCGTCATGGCGCGCCCGGGAGGTGCGCCCGGGCCGCTGAAACAGGCGCATGAGGGGGCCGCAGGGCTGTCTGGCGGGGGCGTGCATGGCGTGCAAAGCGCATGTGCCGGTTTGAATGGTCCTCCACAGCAGCCTGCCTGCACTTCAACAAGCCTGTGCCCGTGCCCTGGCCTGGCCCCACTGGGCCACACTAGCCTGTGCGCCAATTCGCACCACTCGTGCCTGCGCTTGTGCTCACCTGACCCCCTGTCTTGCCTGCGCGCTGCTGCAGAGGCGCATCGCGTCATGGGCGGCGGCGGCGCGGCCACCCGCTTCTTGGCAGAGGCAGCGCCGCTCAGCGGCGGGCGTGGCGCGCGTGCCGGCCCTGGTGGGGCGGCGGCTGCAGCGGGGGCGGGGGCGGTGAGTCAGCCAGCATGCATGGCCTGCCTGCCTGCCCTTGTGCCTGCATTGAGGGTCGTTTTGACGAGCGCGCATGGACTGCCTGCCTGCCCTTGTGCCTGCACTGGGTGTGCGCCCAAGCGTGCCCTTCCACAGCAACTGTGCACTGTGCTGTGCACGCTGCCTGGCTGCTGCCACGCCGCATGTGCTTGCTCCACACACTGGAACACTGTCAGAGCTTACTACTTACTACTACTTGCCCCTTCGCCCTTGCTACGGCGCTCGAGCATTTGTCGTTCTAGCCGGCTTGTTCCGCCGGCTCTCTCGCTTCTCCCGACTCCTTCTCATGACCCCTGCATGACTGTCTTCCCCAGGCTCCTGCTGAGCCCGCAGCGGGGGGAAGAACCAGTTCCTCAAGGCATCCTGTTTCTCGTAGTCAATATTGACTCCCTTTGTTCTGCGTAATCTCGCACCTCTGCCCGCCCGCTGTCTTCTCTCCCCCAGGCGCCCGCCGAGCCCGCCCCGGGGAAGGACCAGTTCCTGAAGGCGTCCTGATCATTTCTTTCTTCCCCGCACTCACCCCCTTCCATCACACTTCCGCCTTCTTTTCCCAGGCGCCCTTGCCTTCGGTGCTCGAGCATTAGCTGTTGTAGCCGGCTTGTTCCACCGGACCTCTGACTCCTTCTCCTGACCCCTGCATGTCTTTCTTCTCCAGGCGCCCGCCGAGCCCGCCCCCGGGGAGGACCAGTTCCTGAAGGTTGCCGACCGCATGATGGGGGACCTGGGCACCTCTGGGGATGCGCCCTTTGGGGGGGAGATCCAGCTGGACAGCGACTCGCAGGTGTGTGGGGGGAAGAGTGGGGAGAGGAGGGGAGAGGAGGGGAGAGGAGCTGGCGGGGAGGGTCAGGCCACACTTGCCTGCGCGCCCCCGGCCCAGGTGCCGACAGGGGGG